>CANTUR010000128.1:1205000-1717487 GCA_947683625.1 Mallotus nudiflorus | reverse complement strand
CAATGCTTTCACATGAGATCCCTTTTGAAGAGCTTATATCACACTACTAGCTGCCCATTTATCTATTCACCCACTTTCTCCTCCTTTTTTTCAAAATTACATAATTTTTTCCCCTACATCTTTTGGTTGTTACACTTCTATAAAGCCAAAATGTCAAATTTGTAGATATTCTAATCACATAGCAGATCACTGTTAGAGATGCCTATGCTCCAACGAAATCCACCTTGTCCTTAAGTAAATTTTTTCTTGGTATCCACCCCCAGTTCAGCAACATATTCTAAGCTACTCTCCTTATGTATTTTCTCCACAAGCTCTTACTTCTTCACAATAATAAGACTTCTTCTTTATGGACACTTGACACTGGAGCCACCCACCATATAATGCCTCAATCTTTCAACTCTATCTCAACCGTAGGCATACATTGGTAGTTATCAGTTCACATCAGTAATGGATAGTCTATGGATCATATACATATAGTTTTTATACCCTTAAATACAAAATATGACTTGAAATTGCATGAGGTATTAAATGTTCTTATCCTTTCTTTGTAACTTCTCTTAGCTAAACATTTTCCTTCAGACAATAATTATTTGTTTGAGTTTCATCCATCCCATTTTTTTATTAAGGACAATAAAACCAAGGCCATCCTATTGATTGATAGGGACTAAACATGGGGCTTTATGAACTGTCACCATCCAAAATTCATGCTCTTACTTATTCGTCTGTACCCTCGACACATGGCATGCTAGGCTAGGTCATCCTCGCTCATCACTTATTTCAAATTTGATTAAAGAACATAATATACTAGTCTCCAATCAATCTCATTCGGACAAAGATTTGTGACTTCATGTCGAATGGGTAAAATAATTAAACTACCATTTGCCTTTCTTGATCAACTATAGTCGTAAACTCTTTGATATCATCCACACCAATGTATAGGGACCATCCCCTACCCTTATAACTTATGTTTTCATTTCCTTGTCATTTTTTGTTAATGATTTCTTTATATTTTATTAGCTTTTTCCTTTAAAGAATTAAAGTGATGTGTTTAGCACATTTAAATATTTTGAGAATTATATTAAATTGCAATTTAATTATTTTATCAAAGTTGTTTCATTCGATTGGGGAGGAGAACACTAAAAACTACACTACCAATATTAACCAATAGGATATCATTTATAAAATATCTTGCCCCTACACTCATGAACATAATGGATTAGCCAAACACAAAAATAAGGCATATTGTTACTTTGCTTGCTCATAGCATCCACTTCCTTTCAAATATTGGTCTTATTCATTTCTTAATGCTCTTCAATTAATTAACAATTTACCAAGCATAAGTCTCACTAAGAAAGTCCCATTTACTCAACTTGTGAACTATCATAGTAACAAAATATTTGGTTATGTAGTATATCCTTATCTTCGCCCTTACAACTCTCACAAGTTCTTTTACCAAAGTCACCAATCTATTTGCCTTAGTAATTCCCCTAATCATAATGGTTCATTTTTTTTTAGATTTACCAAACTAGTCGTGTTTATCTCACACCTCATGTTTGTTTTTTTAATGAGATTGTGTTTCCTTTTAAAACTCAAACTCTCTCAACTCAATCATCCTCTCCTCATGTTACTCCATCATGGTTGAAAGTTCAGGTCCCATCATTCACTTACACTTCTACCCCCACCACCTAACACCATACCTCTAGTACTAATTCTCTCTTATCTTTATCTTCCTCTCCTACACCCATATCTACTACTGCCTCTTCTTCCATCTCTAATTTCTTCTTCCACCTAAATGCTTCCCAACATATCATCTGGTCTTAATTTGATAGTCGATTTCACTAACTATTATTACAACTCCAAAATTCTCTATCAACCTCAATCTAGAACTCATAACATGCAACTTTGGTAATCCCCACCATGGCCAAATAATAATCAAAACCTCACCACTATAGCTCACCACCCCTCTCACTACCTTGAAATAGATTGTAAGCACCCAATTTCGGTGATGATGAAGTATGGATGTGACAAAGGACTCCAATAATAAAAATATTAAAATAGATTTTTGACTCTTGAAGTTCGAAACCTTAAAAGCCTAAATGCAGTTTCAAAGTAAACTTTAATTGGTTTTCTTTAAAGGACTTAATTTGTAAAATTTTATTTTTTAGGGGTCTTTCTATAATTAAAAGTTAAGAAAAAGAGATTGGAATTCTATAATTCCGATTGAAATTTTATAATTTCGATTGGAATTGTATAATTCTGATGGAATTATATAATTCTATTCAAAATTACATAAAACTGATAAAAAAATATGTAATTATAATTAGATTTATATAATCCCGTTCAAGATTAAACATATCTTTGTCTATATTTTTTTATTTTCTAGTAAATAAAAAATTTTGTTTTCTGAATTTTAATTTGTCAAATAATGTGATAAATCCCTTTTTAGGATTATCCAAATTTTTTTAGGAAATCAAAAGTCCTTATTAAACTGAAACTTATTATCATTGTGAATAAGAGAGTCATAGTAGGATACATGACTTAGCTAGGGTTTTCTATATAAACCCAACTCAACTTTCCTGGAGGGGGACTTCTTCAAAAAAAAATTTTCTTTTAGAGGTACTATTCTTTTAATAAGAAGATGTATTGTTCTTTTAATAAGAAGCATTCGACTTTTGGGAAGAGAAAATCAGCATTGAAGACCTATTTTAAAAAACCAAAGGTGATTTAATACCACTCTAATTGAGCAAATTAATACTGCATCCATCTAATCATTTTCTTCTTCTACTCCCCTCTTTTGTTTATTTTATTTGATTATTTTAGTTCCATTTAATTTTAATTTTAATTTTGTTTAATTACTAATCATTGTATATTTTTGTGTTTGTGTTTTGTAATTATGGAGGGAATTACATGACATGAATTCACTATAAAGAATAAAATCTATGGAGAACCCGTGAATATCCATGGAATACCATGAATTAAATTTTGTATTTAAATATAGTTTTTAGGGGTTTTGGGTATTTTATTTATTTATTTATTTTTATTTTATTGATTGTTTTGTTTTGAATTTTTATTTATTTTGCTTTTTGGATTGTATTTAATTTAATTTTTAATTTACAGTAGATCATTGTAATAGTCCCATTAGTGGGAATAATGGAATCCTATGCATGCATTATGTGTTTTATTTTAATTAGTAAAATTAAGGTTTCAACTAGGTAAATTAATTAAAATCAATGACATAGAAATCAAAATTAGGGTTTTTAAAATAATTAGATTTAAGTGAATAGAATTAGTGTTGCGTGTTAATTATTTTATTTATTAATTATTTGGTAATGAATTGTTTAAGGTCACTTTAACTAAATTATTTTTTTTATGGAATTTGTTTCTTTGCTGGATTTTATTCTATACATAAGTTTAATATTAGGTTTAGTGATTTTTTAGGCCGATAATAGTGTAGGTTAATAAGCCCAATTAAATAGGTTTAATTAATTAAAATAAATTTTAGGCCCACAATTTAATTAGACTTTAGGTTAAAAATAATTTAGGCTTATTTATCTAATTTAGACCTAGGCCCACCTTACGATAATTATAATTAATTAGACAAAGCCTATTAACTTAAAGCCTCTTCCATAACTTGTAGATTTAATATTATCTTAGAATTAAACATGTAGAATTATGCCCACCAATTTAAATACTTCATAATGTGCAAATTTAGGCCCATTTTATAATTAAAATAAATAGACTTAGGTTCATTTAATTAAATTAAATAGGAATTAGGCTCTTTAGTCTTTATGGTCACTTGTAAATTAAAACATGTAAATTTAGCCCATTTAATTAAAATCAATGTAGATTAGACTAACTTAGCGATTGTGAACTTAAATGAATGCATTGTTTACATGTATTTTTCATGACTAATTTTCTTGGAGTTAATTATTGTAATAAGGGTTTATATGAAATTACATGTAAAAAGAGGGTAAGATAGTAATTCATAATGTAATTCTAAATGAATATGAGATTGAAAGAAATTAGTATTCCATATCTAGAATCTCCAGGTTGTGGTGTTGACTTTCTTTTAGAGAATTGAGTAACACCATTTTTGATTTGTCCCAGTTATTGCCTTGGGTGGCCACTCCTCATACCCACGCCATGTCTTTATGATAGTAGTTAATGTGTTCTCTAGAGCCCTAAGCTCAAATAGTGTCACGGTTGCTAAAATATTGGATACTCGCTAAACTCCGCCATCTATGGTAGCGACTCCGCTAAGGATAAGAGATACTAATTCTACTTGTGTTCTTTAGAATTATTTTATTAATTATTATTTTATTCTTACATTCATTCTGTATGTCCTTATTAACCTATGACATTGGCTTATGGTTCAATGATTCCACTAACTTCATAGGATTGTAAATTGGCTAACAATCACTCTTAGCCTTAACTCAATTCAAAAAAGATTACTAAGCTCATCTGATCAGAATCTGTAACCTAAGTCCCAAAGGGGGGTAGTCTTCTCTTAAATTTGTAAAGGATGTCAGGCCCCTCTAACCTTGGCATATAACTCAAGTTTTAAAAGAGGACATTTTGCTAAGGGAGCCTTCTTTTTCACCAGACTCAACTCAAGTAGTGGCTTAATAACTTCCCTTAGGATTACCCAAATTGTTTATGGTTGTTATTATAAGGTATTTTTATCTATAAAGGCCCAAGCCCATACTTTCGAAGCCCATTTAGGTTAATAAAGATTGGGCTATACTTTTATACCTAAAAATGTTATTTATATACTTTTACTACTTTGAGAGATATGACATGTGCATTGGTTCTTGATATCTCCTATTGATATTAAGGCCAAGATAAAAACTCCTAGGAAAAGTGACTCACCATTGATTACGTGTGCGGGAGGAATGAGGTTGGAAGGATGTATGCACACTTGACTTGTTACTTGACTCAACTTACTACTTGCTACTTGTTGCATAGCACGTACATCATACTAACACTTTGTTTTTCAGCCATCATAGATTCATATGGTTCTTTTTGTGTTTGGAGTTAGAAAGGTGGTAAACTGGTGAGAATGGATTCAAGCCTATAGACAATTGCAAAACAGATCCTTTGGCAGGTTAGAAAGGAGTCCTATCAATCCACTCTACTTAAAAGCTGCACAAGCTCCAGCTGAACAAGTAGAAGAAATAGAACAACAAGAGGGAGGAAACTGGTCCTTACAGGACATGAGAGCAAAGATGCAAAAAGAGTTTCATTGGTTTTTTAAGGACTTAATTGTAATACTTTTGAAGACCTAATTGAAAATTTTGATTTCTTTCAGGGGTCTTTTTATAATTAAAAGTTTAAAAAAAATTGAAATTAGAGAATTCTTATCAAAACTACACAATTCCAATCAAAATTATGTAATTATGATTGGAATTATGCAATTTCATTGAAATTACGTGTTTTTCGTTTGTTTTTTTGTATTTTTACAAAAAATAAAAAATATTTCTCGTGAGTTTTCATTGGCTAAACAATTTTTTTCTTAAGTTTATTTTTTAGGATTTATCTAATTCTTCAGGAAATAAAGTGCTTTTAAAATTGGAACTCTTAAGTACATAAGACCTAGGGTTTTTTTGGTTTTTCCTATAAAAGGAGAGCTTAAGCTCTTGGGGGGGGGGAGAAGACTCAATTCTCAATCCTGAGCATTCTTTTTTGAAATTCTCTCTCATTCCTAAGGATCTCTAGACTTTTCTTTAGGCAGTACAAAAAAAATTCTTGGTGATTTATTCATTGGAGATTTTTAAGAGGAAGAATAACAAATTCTTGAAGGCATACTAAAAATAATAGTGATCTTACTAGTCTGAGGAGCAATTGATTTAGTACCCATAAGCATTATCTTCTCCCTACCTTCTTTTATTTTTCTTCTTTTATTATTATTTTGATTTTATTGAATTTCAATTATAATTTTATTCACTAATCATTGTTTTACCCTTTTTTTTATGGTGATTATGGAGGGGATTACATAATGATCATATTTGGAGGACCAAATCCATAGAGGTCCATGGATGAAACCTTATAATTGACCAAGTAGAAGCCTAATGAATCATTCTCAAATTTTTTAAACAAGTTCATGAATAAGGAAGGATTAATGAAGAACAAGCTGGCTAAAAAATATCAGGTTAGGATGATAGTCTGAATATGTCACCTAATATGGTTGAGAGTTTGCAGATGATGAATCCTAAAACATTTGTAGAGACCTTTATGATGATGGGTTGCAAGCTGAGGAAATTGAGAGTGAGAAAAATAAGAGCTTTAGAACTACTAGCATAAGGAATTACCCAATTGGGGGCACATAACAAGGAAGCACTAGCCAGATTGTGGAAGTTTATGTTGTTCAACAACCAAGGAGATTCTCCAATTTTAACCAACCTTTATCAAAAGTCCTAGAGCACCTAATGCAAAAGGGCTTACTTCAACCTTTACCTAATCCAAACCTATCAAATCCAAACACCCCAATCTATAACCCAAATAAGCACTAGAAATTCCATTAAAACCTTAAACACTCCATAAATAATTGCATCGACCTCAAACATGAAATCTAAAACCTTATAGACTCTAAAAATATTATAGACCTTGAAAGCCCAAGCATCGAAAATAATCCTTTCCTAAACTACCATAATGTACCACCCCTAACCACCATGATGATTAACTCAGGAGTAAGTGAGGAAGCAGTGCTAAGCTCCTTTGAGGACCTAGACCTTAAAACCAAAGAGAAATCTCTTAATGGCCCTAAAAATGTGGAAAGAGCATAAGACTTCATTAATTTGCAAACCACCTTCTTTTAACATACCTTTTGATTCGATTGTACCTACAGGATGGGGTGATGAGTTTGATGATGAGAAGTTGCTAGAAAAGAAAGAAAAATGCACATTTGAGGTATAGGAAGTTAAAATCATGGAGACATTTGGAAAAAAGTGTTAGGTTTCGAGATTCCATACACAGCCAAAAAATAAAATTTCAATCACAAACCCAAACCCGGATCCAAGTAATTTGATTAATTGATTAAATCTAGGGGTTTTGTTTCCTTACCACAAATGTAGAAGAGGTAAGAAATCTAGAAGGAAGAGAGGAGGTTCAATCTGGTGACACCCTACCTAGAGTTTTTAATTTAGCAGTTCGGATTTGAGTCGTCTCCAAAAGAATCCGTCCTCCACAAGTGTCCACACGAACAACCCTTGATTTTGAAAATGAATATTTATGTGCTAGCACCTTCTCTTGATTTCTCATAAATCAAGAATTAAAAAGAAGTCTATATTTTGTTTTCTAAATCAGAGAAAATGAATTTTGTGGTAGAATAATAAGAGTGTATAAAACCCTAGATAATATAACATATTTATAAATATTTAAACTAGGGTTTCACTTGCTAAACAACCTTTTGGTAATTTCTCACTTATTCTTATTCTGATTTTATTTAAAATTAAATCAGAAATAATATTGTATTTATTTAAGATAAATTTTACCTTAAATAAATAAATATTTTATTTATTTATTTCCACAGAGCTTATTTGGGCTTGTTAAACCCATATTCGTTTTGGGCTTATTCAAAGTATGTGAGCTTGTAGGTTCACATGATGTTGGTAGTGGGCCTAAACTTGTTAAACCCATATTCGTTTTGGGGTTATTCAAAGTGTGTGAGTTTGTAGGTTCACATGACATTGGCAGTGGGCCTTAAATCTCTATTTAGTCCTATAAGTCATATATGGCCTCTAACAAGATATTATGACTACCTAAGTCATGTGAAGTCAATAATTCGACATAACCTAATATACAATGAATATTCTAGCCCTTTTTTCAGATAATATCTTGATTGAATATAAGGCATATATTATGTCATCCTTATAGAATTCAATCAAACAATTTCTTTTTTTCAAGTAGATTGAGAATGATAACTCTCTATCAATTTACTTTAGCATGGCCATGCATTTCCTTAGTCTATTTTATCAAGGAGCCCATAGATATCTTACTCATATTAAATGAGGGATAAATTCTTTCACAATCACTCACATTCCTTACATAACTCATTTTATATCCAACAACAACCTATTTTATCATATGGTTAATGATAATGTAAGATTGTGTCAAAATATAAAATAGTTATGCAGAAATACATAGTGATTTCAAGGTCAAAGGACTAAGCTAATATTACTGTGATGAGAATTACTTATGACAATTATCTATGTAGTATTCTTATGATGGGTCAATCCAGCACTTTATTTCTCAAATAAGTACCTATGAATTTACTTAATATCTTATATTCATCATTAGTAAAACATAATCATCAATCAACAATATACTAGCCATAATATATTATTATGACTAGGGATAATTTGAATAGAACTCATATTTAATCTAAGGGTTTTACTATCAAGTCACATACTTAATGACCTTAGTAAGAATTAACTATTCAAGTAATTATCATAACATAAAATGATAATGAAAAATCAGCAATGATGTCTTGCTTGGAACTCTTCTAGCTCACTATACCTCCATTCAAATAAAATACATAGCCTGATTGTGATTGAAAATCATCTTTATCAGTTTAGACGCTAGCATCTGTGTAACCATTTACAACTAGCTCATCTTTTTTACCACCATATAGTAAAAATGCATCCTTAGTTCTTCTCAAGTACTTAAGGATATTTTTAACTACTGTCTAGTGACTTTCACCTGTGTTTGACTAGAATCTACTCATTGTGCTTAAGGCATATGAAACATTAGGTCGAGTACATAACGTTACATACATGATAGATCCAATAGCATAAGCATAAAGAATCTTACTTATGCGGTCTCGCTCATCTTGTGTCATAGGACACTGAGTCTTCTTGAGACTAATGCCATATGACATTGGCAAGAATCATCTCTTAGAGTCTTGCATGCTAAACCTATTTAATACCTTATTAGTGTAAGTGCTCTGCCTTAGTCCAATAAGCCTTTTAGATCTATCTCTATAGATCTTGATGCCTAATATATAAGTGGCTTCACCGAAGTCTTTTATTGAGAAACAATTCCCTAGCCATGAGTTTACATTTTATAAAATAGGGATATCATTTCCAATGAGTAGTATGTCATCAATATACAACACTAAAAACATAATTTCACTCCCATTAACCTTCTTGTAGACACAAGGTTCATCTTCATTCTTAATGAAGCAAAACTCTTTGATTGCTTCATCAAAATGAAGATTCCAACTTTGAGATGCTTGCTTTAGTCCATAAATGGACCTTTAAAGCTTGTATACCTTTCCAGAATTCTTAAGATTGACCAAACCCTTTGGCTATGTCATGTGCACATCCTTAAGTAGGTTTCCATTAAGAAATGTTGTTTTTACATCCATCATAGTATACAACTATAGCAAGGAGAATTTAAATAGATTTCAGCATAGCAACTAGTGAAAAGGTTTCATCATAGTCTATACCATCTGTTTGTTTAAATGACTTTGCAACCATTCTTGCCTTAAAGGTATGTACACTGCCATCCATGTCTATTTTCTTTTTAAAAACCCATTTGCATCAAATATTTTTTAAGCCATCAGTTGGGTCAATCAAGGTCCAAACTCGATTATCATACATGGATTGCATTTTTTATTTCATGTATTCTAGCCATTTCTTAGAGTTAGGACTATTTTATGGCCTCTTAATAGGATGTGGGCTCACTTTGATCCATAATCAACACATCATGATCATCAATTATGAGAAATCCATATCTCATAGGGATTTAATGTGTCCTATTAGACCTCTTTGGGCCTTTTAGTACTTGTGCAGGTTCAATAGTTACTTATTAATCTAGATGTGGTTCTATACTTGGTACAATGCTATTTATGGGTCTTGAATTTCTTCAATTTGGATTGTGCTCCCACTAGATCCTTTGGAAATATATTCTCTTTCCAAAATATACCATTTCAAGCAGCAAACACTTTGTTCTCAGAAGCATTATAGAAATAATATCCTTTAGTTTCTTTAGGATATCCCATAAAAGGCATTTATCAGATTTAGGTGCATCACATCCCCAAATCTTAAGAAAAGATAAATTGGGGGGTTTTCCAATCCACATCTCATATGGTGTCTTTTCAACTGCCTTTGTTGGAACTCTATTCAAAATGAATGCAGTAGTTTCTAAAGCATATCCCCAAAAAGAGATTGGAAGATTAGATTGACTCATCATTGACTGAATCATATCCAATAAAGTCCAATTTCTCTGTTCATACACACCATTCCATTATGGTATACCTGGAGAAGTCAATTGTTAAATAATCCCATAATCTTTAAGATGATCTACAATTTCTTGGCTTAAATATTCACCACCTTGATCAAATCTTAGTGTCTTAATATTTTTACCAAGTTAGTTTTGTACTTCATTCTTAAAAACTTTGAACTTTTCAAAATATTTAGATTTATGTTTTATTAAATAGACATAGCCATATCTACTGAAATCACTTATGAAAGTGATGAAGTACTGGAAACCTCCTCTAGAAGTTGAGCTTAATGGTCCATATACATCAGAATGTATAAGGCCCAATAAATCATTAGCTCTCTCACCTTTTCTAGTAAAAGGTGTTTTAGTCATTTTTCCTAATAAACAAGATTTATATGTTTTAAATGATTCATAAGCAAATAAATTCAAAAGCCCATTTTAGTGAAGCATTGAACTGTGTTTCTCATTTTTGTGGCCTAAATGACAATACTAGAGATAGGTAGTGTTTAAATCATTAGATTTAAACTTCTTTGTATCAATGTTATAAATTGACTTTTCATTAGTGTCTTCAATATTTAGAATATAAAGACCACTAGTGCACAGAGCAAATCAATAAAAAATGTTATCATGATAAATATTGCATTTGTTATTCCTAATAATAAATTCAAAACCTTTCTTGTCCAAACAAGAAACAGAAATAAGATTCCTACACATAGTAGGCACATAATAATAATTTTCCAAATTTAAAACAAGTTAATTAGGTAAAGTTAACTCATATGTCCCTACAGCTAAAGCAATAACTCTTGCTCCATTACCAACTCATAGGTCCACTTCGCCTTTAGCCAATGATCTACTCTTTTTTAGACCCTACACATCAGTATAAATGTGAGATCCTAATCCTGTATCTAATACCTAAGAATCAGAAGTAGGCAAATTAGTTTCTATAACATGAATACCTGAAGAGGTAGTTGCACTGCTCTTATTCTTGTTTAAATCATTCAAATATAGCTTGCAATTTCTTTTCCAATGACCTGGCTCATTTCAAAAAATCATATTCCCTCCTTTGGTGGCTTTGCTTAGGGGTCAGCTTTAAACTTGGGCTTAGGCTTTGGTTTTGGCCTCTGAAAGCCTTTGGGAGCCTTGCCCTTGCCCTTTCCAACCTTTTTCATACCCTTTCCTTTATTAACCATTAGAATATCCATAGTGGAATTCTTGATGTTCTTTTTAGTAGTTTTAAGCATCTGATGTAACTCTAAAATAGTTTTGTCCATCCTATGCATATTGAAATTCATGATGATACCATTATAAGCTTTAGGCAAAGATTGGAGAATGATATCAATAGCCAATTCTTGTTCAATCTTGAGACCAAGCTTGTCCAAGTGTTTAAGATGACCCTTCATCTTGAGAACATGAGGACTGACAGAGTTGTTAGTAGTCAATTTACAGGATAGCAATGCTTTGATGGTATTGAACCTTTTAATTCTAGCTTTCTCTTGGAAAATTTCTTTAAGATGGCCTATCATAGTATAAGCCTCCATTTCCATTAGTTGCTTTTGAAGTTCAAACTCCATGCATCCAAACATGAGACAAGTGACATCAATTGAATCATTGAGATGCTTACTATAAGCATCCTTTTGTGCTTTAGGAGCATTAGCAACTGGTTCCTCTAGGATGGGTTGATCAAGGATATATTCCTTTCTTTCTCACTTAAGAATAATTCTTAGGTTTTTATACCAGTCAAGAAAATTAGTCTCATTTAGCTTATCCTTCTCAAGGATTGATCACAGTGACATGGTAGGTACAATGTTTGATGTCATTATCTACAAAAAATATATATAGAGTACATTCAGTTTTATTATGAAAGGGGTATAAGAAAACTCCTACTAAATTTGCATAAATTATAAAACCCTCAAAATAATTTCAACAATTGAAATTTCTTAATGGACTAAGATCCATATTTCACCCCACTTTAAGTAAGTTTTGGCTTATCACTTAAAGTATGGCTATTTAGGTAGGTAACACTTTACCAATTACATCTCATGTAATTCTTGGATAAGTATAGGATATTGATATCACATGCACTAGCATATCCTATCAAATGCCCTAATTCCAAAACCATTTTGATAATCTAGTTAAGTCTAACCAACTTAAACATATGGATATCACCATTATCCATCATATCTTATTTAGATGGCGTTATACATAATGCTTTGGCATAACCTATATATAGCAATCCAAATCTTGATAAGTGTTTATTAATGGGAGGCATTTTAATGACTTAATATTAAATGAGGGTTTAGTTATTTTTTATCTTATTTAGTTATTGTTACATTCATCATATACATGGCATCATATGCATGACATAGAAACATAATAAGATAAATATGACATAGCATGGCCCATAACTAAGTTTATCTTTATAAGCCAATATGAAGATCAAAGGTCAAACCTAGATGATATTACAAATACAAATTTAGCCTTCAATTTGGATCTCCATCTTCTGCCATGGACCTCCTCGTTGGGCTCCTACCTTGGAACTCCATCATGGGCCTCTAACTTGAATTTGCATATTGGGTCTTGATTTACATTACATGTTGTAATTAAAGCTATTTTATTACTATCTAATAAAATAAAATAATTACAATAAATAAAATGACTCGCAGGTTGTATTTTTAAAAATTACAACCCAATAAAATAAAATCCAATCACATTGATTCAAGGGCCATGCTATGCAGCATGCATTTAACAATAAACACATATTCTAAAATAATTCAATTTACAATTTAATTAAATTATTATGTTCAAAAACAAAATGCATTATGAATCCATTTGGGGTCAAGGGGCAGCACCCCCGGCTGCGGTCCCTTTGCAAAGGTTCGCAGACAACACCCCTAAAGGTAAACGATTTACCTTAACTTTTTGAATGAGTTGTTACCAAAAACCTAAAACAACAATAATTTTTGTAATCAAATTACTATTTGATTGATATGTTCAAAATATATCATTTTTATTTTTAATATTTTAACAGCTGCCACCATTAACCCAAATTTACTCGTAAATCATATTATAGAATAATTCATCTGTTCCAAATATATTTATTCTATATAATATGTTAACAATTAAATATACTTCCCTTGATAGAAATATGTATAATTAAAATATTCATGTTTCATAATTAAATAGAAATCGAATTTGCTGTCCAAACAGAATACTTATTTTGATTTCTTAAAATAGTATACATAATAAGAAAATCATAATTTTGTTCAATTTTTAATCACATTAAACGATTATAAACATTAATCAAATTAATGTTTAATATTGTTTTCATATATATTGTAATTAATCATCATAAAATCAAAACTATTTGGAAAAAACTTTCGAAAACTCCTTTTAAAAAATTAATCACTCAAACATAGATATATCACATATACATAAAATAAAATTAATCAAATTTAAAGTGGCTCTGATACCACTGTAGGGTTTCGAGATTCTATAAGCAGCAAAAAAAATAAAAATTGAATCACAAACCCAAATCTGAATCCAAGTAATTCGATTAATTGATTAAATCTAGGGTTTTTATTTTCTTACCACAAACCCAAAAGAGGTAAGAAATCTGGAAGGAAGAGAGGAGGTTCACTCTAGTGACACCTTACCTCGAGTTTTTAATTTAGCAGTTTAGATTTGAGATGTCTCCAAAAGAATCTGTCCTTTACAAGTGTCCACACGAACAACACTTGATTTTGAAAATGAATATTTGTATGTTAGCACCTTCTTTTGATTTCTCACAGATCAATAATTAAAAAGAACTCTATGTTTTGTTTTCTAAAATAGAGAAAACAAATTTGGTGGTCGAATAATGTGAGTGTATAAAACCTTGGAGAATATAACATATTTATAGACATTTAAACTAAGGTTTCACTTGCCAAACAAACTTTTGGTAATTTCTCACTTATTCTTATTCTGATTTTATTTAAAATTAAATTCGATTTAATACTCTATCTATTTAAGAGAACCTTTACCTTAAATAAATAAATAAATATTTTATTGATTTATTTCCACATAGCTTATTTGGGCTTGTTAAACCCATATTCATTTTGGGCTTGTTTAAAGTGTGTGAGCCTGTAAATTCACATGACGTTGGCAGTGGGCCTTAAATCTTTATTTAGGCCTACAAGTCATATGTGGCCTCTAGTAAGACATTATGACTACCCAAATCATGTGATGTTAATAATCTGGCATAACCTAATATACAATCAATATTATAGTCCTTTTGTCACATGATATCTTGATTGAATATAAGGCATAGATTATGTCATTCTTATAGAATTCAATCATATAATTTATTGATTCCAAGTAGATTGAGAATGATAACTCTTTATCAATTTACTTTAGCTTGGCCATGCATTTCCTTAGTCTATCTTATCAAGGAGCCCATAGATATCTTACTCATATTAAATAAGGAAAAAAATTCCTTCTCAATCACTCACATTCTGCACATAACTCATTTGATACCCAACAACAACCTATTTTATTATCTGGTTAATGATAATGTAAGATTATGTCAAAATGCAAAATAGTTATGTAGAAATCCATAGTGATTTCAAGGTTAAAGGACTAAGTCAATATTACTATGATGAGAATTACTTATGAAAATTATCTATGTAGTATTCTCATTATGAGTCAATCCAACACTTTATTTCTCAAATAAGTACATATGAGTTTACTTAATATCTCATATTCATGATTAGTAAAACATAATCATCAATCAACACCATACTAGCCACAATATATTGTTATGACTATGGATAATTTAAATAGAACTCATATTTAATCTAAGAGTTTTACGATCAAGTCACATACTTGATGACCTTAGTAAGAATTTACTATTTAGGTAATTATCATAACATAAAATGATAAAGTCAAAACATGGTCATACATAATTGACCTAGTGCATATTACTAACAGGATGGGGTGATGAGTTTGATGATGAGAAGCTACTAGACAAGAAAGGAAAATGCACATTTGAGGAACAAGAAGATGTAGTAATGGAGACAGTTGGCAAAAAGATGCAAGAATAGTTGTTATGTCAGCCGCCTTAAGGACAACCACTATGAGACTCAACATCCCTAGCATCTAGAATTAGAAATAAATTTTCTTATTGTCTTCTTTGAATAAAATTTTAGTTTCTTTAGAACTTATTTATTTTAGTGATCAATGATTTAAATTTTGATCATACTTACTTATGTAATGTACATCCTAATGGTACTATGCATTATGATATTGGTCGCATATGCATGTTTGACATAAATTCAATTCAATTAGATTCATTCAACATGGGCACAAATGCAAATTCAAAGAACATACATATATCACATGATGTAACTTTTAAAGATAGGAAATTTGAGAAAAAAAATAAAAAGAACGAAAAAAAGAGAAAAAATAAGGAGAGAAGGAGAAAAAAGAATAGTGAGGCAAAAATTAGAGAGAAAAAATTTAAGACTGGCTGATAACAGGAGTTGTATCATGTGATGTAATGAATGTTCTCATTTTTGCCCTAATAAATTATTAAAATTGAATTTGAAATTTTTGTTCAAATATTTTATATTCATCTATATCATACTACATAAGTATTTGATTAGAAAGACAATACATAATGAAAGCTAAATCAAAGCTATGAGGTCACTATTTTAGTTATGTTTTCTTTTTTGCCACCCCTTTGTAATTTTCCTTATAAGCCTAGCATCGCCTTATGCCTTGAGAATTCAGGTGTCTCAGTAACTTGCATTGCAAGTCTTGTCTTACAACTATCATCAATTATTACATCAGCATCAAGCCTCATATTCAACTCAAGAGTTCCTTGAAGAGCAAGTCCAGTTAATTTCATCATTGACAACTCGCTTCAGTTAGTTTGCCCATTCCTCTGCATCTTTAATGCATGAGATTGCAACTAATAGGGTTAGTAAGTTAAAGGATTAACAACAAAAGTGAATGAACTAGGTCTCTTGCACACGGAAAAGAAGAAAAAAGTTTGCTAGAATAGCGAGAATGGATCCATAATGAAACTAGGGGCAAAATGTAGCTCTGGGGGAAAATTGCAGAATAGTAAGTCTGCATTCAAAGAGCGAAGGTGGAACACTGAAGTATAAAAGCCAGTATAAGCGTTATGGGGCCATAAAGAAGTCAACTATAAGTAACAATCAATAATTCATTAATACACCACCACCTGGCCATTTGCTAGACAAGTTATATCAAAAGCTCTAACATAAGAAGTACCAACAGCGAAGCATTCAATGCTCAAACCTATAGGTTGTTGATAAAGCACCTCGTTCTCACACTCTAAGCTGTGAACATAGGTTTGTACTAATAGTGAAGCATTCAATGCTCAAACCTTTAGGCTATTGATAAAGCACCTCGTTCTCACACTCTAAGCTGCGAACATAACTCTGTTCCAAACAGGAGACCCATTAGGATCATGCATGTTATACATAACATGCATACACCTGCATACATTTGTTATGAAATACTTACTTTGCATAATAAAGTCTTTCAACTTAGGCTAGATTATGTAAATACTTTGCTATTAACATTCAAAATTAGTATTGTAAAAGTGCAGAAAGGTAGTCAGAATGTTCACACATGAAGGAAAAGGGTAACATTATCAAGGTGAACCTGATACTCGGTGGGACTTTAGACCTCAGGAGCCCAATAAATCATGAGCCTATACAGTAAGGGAATATCAATGATAGTGACACTTATAAAAGCATCCTCCCTGTGACCTTAAGAGGTTGGATATGATGTTCAAGCTCCTCATATTCAACATCCATCTTTATAGGCTCATATAGAGCATCATCAAAAAAATCTCTCCACAATAGTTAGACTAGTATAAGGTATGTAATATGGTGATAAGAGGGTCTAACATGTCAATAATACATTCATCGACCCTAAAAAGGGAAGAATGCACTCAAAACTTGAAATGAATGCACTTTGAAAAATTATTTAATCATGAAATAAGATCTTTAACTCCTGAACCTTGTAGGAGATGTTAAGAATAATGAAGCCCTCTACCATAGTATTAATGGAATGGTGGAAAGGCAAATTCAACCCTAGGCCATGACTTCAATGGTGGAGTATCATGACCCTATGATAAAAGACATTATCATTATAATCTAAAGGGAAGAATGCAAAAAAAGAATAACACTGCATTTTGATAAAATTTATTCACTTGCGAATAGACCATACTAACTTATGTTATTTTTGTGTAGGCAAAAAATAAAAGAGAATGAAGAAGGGGAAAGGAACTAATACATCAATAAGAATGGGTTAGATAGCAAATGCCAAACACACATCAAGATAATAAAGCAAAGTAACGAAACTCTGTTTCCTTATATTCTATAATAAAGTACCATCTCAATAATAAAATCCACAAATTGAAAGTAAATTCATCCATTTCACAAGATCATGTGCAAAAAGCCTATCTCATGACCTTTAATCATAATGGCTCTTTTTATTAGCCTCGCAGAATTTAGATGTTTAGTTAGTAGCTTTGTGTTGAGAGTTTATAAGCTCTAATTAATCTAATGCTTGCTTTGCACCCAAACGAGGGGAAGAATATGCAAAAATAAAATCTATGGACTTGCAATATAAATGGCTTGAATTTTAAAGTATCTTATTAGTCTTTTGAATAATAAATGTGCATATAATCTACTATAATGATAAAAAATGAGTATGAGTAAAAAATCTCTTAATAGTATCCATGCTAAGTAATATGAGAAAGGCAGGGAAATACTAAGAGGAGAATCAAAATAAGACCAAACATAATTTACTCCAATGCTCCAAAATGAGTAAGAGAATCAACATGAACCTCTAGCGGTATCCATGCTGAGTAATACAAGAAAGGAGGGGGAATACTAAAAGAGGACCCATATTAAAACCCCCTTTATTTACTCCAATTCTCTGTAAGAGTATGAGTATGCAAAGGACCTTTCCAACAGTATCCAGGCTGAGTAATATGAGAAAGGCAAGGGAATACTCGTATAAGGAAGAAAAGCACAAAAATAATTTAAGGCCATTTTAATACTCAGAATTCGATCTATTTGTACTCAAATTCCATAAGTTTTGTTTAGCAAATTCTCCCTAAAATTAGGTGTGGAAGTAAGCTCTTCACTTGGTAAAAGATATGCTCTCAACATAAGATGGTTAACTATGCCTCAGACCTTTGTAAATGGCAAATACATGATAGTCATGAAAATCAAAATTAGTGAGATTCGTTGAGTGCATGCTATCCTATAATCAAGTGATGAATTTTCTCATAAATTTTCAACATTATAATGTACTTTTGTAAATTCATCATGATTCAAACTAACTTCAACAAGTCTGTAGGAATTGAAAATCTAAAAGGAAGTGCACCCAACTTATGGAGTTAGTTAACACAATAGAATTCAAAGTCAGTTGGCAGAGAAATTCTAATTAATCAACATAACAAAATTGAAAGTCAATCAATAGAGAAATTCTAAGCAGTCAATACAGCAAAATTCAAAGTCAGTCAGTAAAAAATTCTAATAAATCAATATAAAGAATTCAAAGCATTAGACTTAAACACCCAAAGATAAAAATTATGAGAAGTTATGGACTGCAGTAGTAAGGGCGAGTAATGAAAGGGTTGCAGTTAATCAAAATCATCAGCAAGCAATGAAAGGGTTGCAGTTAATCACAAGCAATTATATACTATAGCATTATAAAGGTGAGCAATGAAAGCATTGCAGTCAATTTGCTAGCAATTATGGATTATAGCATTAAAGGCAAGTAATAAAAGGGTTGCAATTAATTAAAATCAGCCAATAATTATGGATTGCAACATCATCAATGAGCAATAAAAGGGTTGCAGCTAATTATGAGCAATTATGGATTACATCATCATTAGTGAGCAATTAAAGGGTTGTAGCAAATCACAAGCAATTATGGATTGCAACATTATCAGTAAGTAATGAAAGGGTTGTAGCTAAGCATGAGCAATTATGGATTGCAACATCATGAGTGAGCAATGAAAGGGTTATAGCTAATCACGAGCAACTATGGATTACAGCATTATCAGTGAGCAATGAAAGGGATAAGGGAAATGAAGAATGAATCGGCAAAACGTAAAGCATAAAAGAAATCAATGCTACAAGACTGAGTGTAGTGTATTCCTACCTAGACTATACGACCGAGTGCAATGTGTCATTTCAATTCAGACTATACGATCGAGTATAGTCAACATTATACCACTAAGTGCAATGTGTCATTTCAATTCAGATTATGTGACAGAGTGTAGTTGACATTATACGACCAAGTATAGTCAACATTTTATGACCGAGTACAATGCATCCTTCCAATTTAGATTGTATGATCGAGTATAGTCAATATTTTACGACTGAGTATAATGTGTCCATCCAAACCAACGCTATACATCCGAGTATAGTGTTTCCTTATATGTTTTAAGTTTATGGCTAGTGTTTTATGGCAACATAATTGTCACGACCCGAACCCGAGGGCACGTGACCGGCACTAGGGAATGGGTAGGCATAAGGCCACCGAAACCCGTAGTAAGCCTAAAGGAAAGAAAATAAAACCATTCATATCTTTACTTAAATTAAAAACAGAACATATTATCAAACTGATTTTTCTCAATTTACACAAAATCCAGTGTTTAATAAAAATATGATATAACATTTCACATTATAAATTGAATTTATGTCACATACATAAATGTATTTGGTACAAATAAACTACATAATTTAGTTTAAACCATTCAGATCCTCAATACATATACTACTGCAGCATCCTAGATTAATACATAGTACAGCTTACAATGACCTACATAAAATTGCCGGTGAAGAAGAAATCCGGCGTAGAGGTAGTCTGAGGTCAAACTCCCAAGCTCCTGAAAAAAATAAATTGAGGGGAATCAGACCTCACTGAGTAAGTCAATAAAAGAGCTGTACGGTTTGAAAACCTTTTTGAAAACCATATATTTTTATAGTGAAAATAATTTATAATATATATAATTATAGCTTTGAAAATCTCGGTAGAACCTTAGACCCAAGTCTAAATGGCCAATCGGGCCCACTTATTCCAACTAGACTACCGGTCCCCGAGAGCAAGGGCATCAACCGAGGCACCAAGCCGTAGTCATCCACTTAATCCAAATATGTGGATCTGGCGGTCCCCGAGAGCAAAGGCATCAACCGAGGCACCCATCCCAGTCCATTAACAACCTTACAATCACTGGCGGTCCCCGAGAGCAATGGCTTCCACCGAGGCACCCGTCCCAGTTTAACATTCATCAATCATATATATCACGGATCCATCTCTCAATCTCTACCATGTGCACATAGTCCTGGTGAAGCCCACCAGGTAGCTCGTTCTACCAAAATTTCTCAAATCGATTTTAAATAAATAATTTGCATTTAAATCTTAAATAATAGCATTAAATTAAATAAATCATGTAATCAATGTAATAAAATACGAGCGCATGTATTTTTACATAAACACACGCACAGATCGTTCTACTGACTTACAGGATGAATGTGAAGGCTGACGACCACGCGTCTGCCTCGGCCTCACGGCTTCTGCTCCGAAATGATCTAAAGGAAAAATAATAATCGACTTTTAGAATATGACTTTGGACATCGAAACCAAAAAATCAACAAAGCAATGAAATTCCAAACTGACTCGACAGACAGGTTTTAACCTAATTAACGGTAGACATTCTACGGATATCACGTTTTACGAGAAAATCTACCGAAATTTCGGCAGAGTCTCCTCTGTAAAACGGACATCTCTCTACCAAAGGTAGAGCCAGACCTGCATAGAAAACTCACTTCTAAATCCAAAACCATCCACACTCGAGTCGGGCTCCCAAAATACAATTTGCCTCGACCGATATCACAACTCAAATAAAAAAAAATCACAATTTAATAATATGTATTTCCCAAATACATATCACGTTCATACATATTAGAATAGATAAGATTATACAAAATCTCCATTACTCAAAATTGAGCAAATTAGATTTGTATTATATGTATACATATATAATTATATATATATATTAGGAATTTGATATTCAAAATTTACATTAATTAGGAAATCATGTCAATTAATTTATAAAAATTATCTAAACCCTTTAATTATAAATAAAACTAATTAAAATATATACTTATCATATTTTAGTGTAAATTACATTTTTACCCCCCTAAATACATAATGAGCTTTTACTACTGAAAATAATTCCTAAAAATTATTTAATCATGCCAAAAATTCATTTTCTCAGAATACATTTGCTTAATGTAATTAAAACATTTAATTAACCAACAAATTTCTCCCAAAAATATTATTTACCCCAAAAATCAATTTTGGCATAAACTCAACTATAGTTATAAAAATAGTATAAAAATCTCAAAAATTATAATTTGAGTTCCAAAATTCATATTATTCACTAATAACCTCATTTATAAATTTCATTACCTATTTAACCCAAAGTTTCAAAATTAATCTAATTATTATATTTTGACATAAAACATAAAATTCCTAGAAAATTTGTATAATTTTCTTAAATTATCTACCTTACTCTAAAATTAATTTCAACACTTAATATCACCAAAATGTCAATTATTATTATTATTTACCATTTTTATAATTAATTCCCGAAAATCCCTAAAAAAATTATTTAAATATCCAAAATTCACCAAAAATCAAAATAAATTCCAAAAATTATACAAAAATTCCTAGAGGTAGATTAAGCTACTAGGAATCATATTTGTAAAGGGAGTTGGCATGAATCAAGCTAGATTAAGCTGAAAAAAAAAATTCGAAACCCTAGAGTTCACAAACTAAAATCAACCAAAACTCAATCAATCCATGGCCAAAGCTTAAACAAAGGTTAGATTAAGCCTCACCGGTGCAAGGGGAGGAGATTGGCACCGGAATGGAGGAAAATGGTGGCCGGACGAAGCTTGGGCGGGTTAGAGCTAAACTCTCGGCCTTCTTCTTCCCAGCGGCTTCCGACGGTTCTGCGGGCGGCCGGAGGCGAGGGAGAAGGAAGGGGGAGTAGCAGACGGCGGCCGGAGGTGGGGGAGGCGCAGTGCCGGTGGTGGTCGAAGGATTCGCGGAGGTGGGGGAAAGGAGGGAAGCTCGGTCGGCCTCTTCCCTTCAAACACATACATATACATATATATATATATTATATATATATACATATACTTATATATATACTATAATATAAACTAATGTATATATATATATATATATATACATACATACCTACATATATACATTTATTTACTATACTTATCATACTACATTATTACTATATACATATATACTATATATATATATTTATATCATCAATAAATACATATATATATATATATATATATATATATATACATATATATACACAAGTATATAATTACGCTTTATACTATATTATGTATATATATTTATCTATATATATATATATATATATACACATGTGAATAGATATGAAATTTAACTATTAATAGTACTTCTTGAGAAAATGTATCCCTCAATATTAAATAATTATATATACACATATATATATATGTGGGGTATTACAGTCTCTCCTCCTTATATGAATTCGTCCTCGAATTCAAGAAAAGAAAGAAAAGAGGAATTACAAAGCTAAGAAGAAAAGAGATACGGGAACGAAACTCGCATCTCAGCTTCAGTTTCCCAGGTGCAATCTTCTGCAGAATGGTTACTCCATAACACCTTCACCATCGGTATCTCCTTAGTCCGCAGCTGTCGGATTTGGCGATCCACAATCGCCACCGGGTACTCCTCGTAAGTCAAATCATCGCTAAGCTCTACGGCTTGAGGTTGCAACACGTGAGACGGATCAGGGACGTATTTCCTCAACATGGAAACATGAAATACAGGATGGATTCTCGATAGCTCTGGTGGTAATACTAGCCTATAAGCCACTTCACCTACTCTGGACCGAATCTCAAATGGTCCAATGTATCTAGGAGCTAGCTTACCCTTTTTGCCAAATCTCATAACTCCTTTCATTGGAGATACCTTCAGGAACACCATGTCTCCAACCATAAAGGATACATCCTTCCTTCTGGGGTCAGCGTAGCTCTTCTGTCTACTAAAGGCTGTCTTCAATCTCTGCTGTATAATGGGAACTTTCTCTGATGTGATCTGCACCAACTCTGGTCCCGTTAACTGCCTCTCTCCAATCTCCCAACACAAAGGTGATCTACACTTCCTACCATATAGTGCCTCATATGGAGCCATCTCAATGCTAGCATGATAGCTGTTGTTATAGGCAAACTCAATCAGTGGCAAGTGTGAATCCCATTGTCCTCCAAAATCCATTACACACATCCTCAACATATCTTCTAATGTTTGGATGGTCCTCTCTGACTGACCATCTGTCTGAGGGTGGAACGCCGTACTGAAGTCCAATCTGGTACCCAAGGCCTTGTGTAATTCTTGCCAAAAGACTGAGGTAAAGGTGGCTCCTCTATCCGACACTATGCTCACAGGTACCCCATGTAGACAAACGATTCTATTGACATAAAGTCTTGCCAATCTATCAGTAGAGTACGTCTTCTTTATAGGTAGAAAGTGTGCTGACTTAGTCAACCTGTCAACAATCACCCAAATAGCGTCATAGCCTCCAGTAGCTCGAGGTAGTCCAGTCACGAAATCCATGGCTATCATATCCCATTTCCATTCAGGAATTGGCATAGGCTGCAACAGTCCCGAGGGTCTCTGATGTTCAAGCTTTACTTGCTGGCAAGTTAAGCACCTGGATACAAACTCTGCGATGTCCTTCTTCATTCCATTCCACCAATATGTATCTTTCAGATTATGATACATCTTGGTAGAACCCGGATGAATGCTATATGCAGAATAATGTGCTTCTTCCATGATCTCCTTTCTCAAGTCATCAACATCTGGCACACAAATCCTAGTGCCCAATCGCAATATACCTTCCTTGTCAATTACAAAGTCCCGTGATTGCCCTTGTTGCACTTCATACATGATTCTCTGTAACTGGGGGTCTCTGCTCTGAGCTGCCTTCACCCGATCCAAGTATACTGACCGTACACTGAATTGAGCAAAAAGGCACTTTCGGGTAACTTTCATCTGCAACCCCTGATCAATTAATCCATGTAACTCCTTGATAATGGACCTTCTCCCTGTGCTAATATGGGCAAGGCTGCCTGCTGATTTCCTACTCAAGGCATCCGCAACAACATTAGCCTTGCCTGGATGGTATAAAATGGAGCAATCATAATCCTTAAGAAGTTCCATCCATCTCCTCTGCCTCAGATTCAAGTCCCTCTGCTGGAAAATATATTTCAAGCTCTTATGATCTGTGTATATCTCACATGTCACTCCGTACAAGTAATGCCTCCATATTTTTAAAGCAAACACCACGGCTGCCATCTCTAAGTCGTGAGTAGGATAGTTCTGCTCGTGCTTCTTCAACTGCCTCGAAGCGTAAGCAATCACTTGGCCATTTTGCATCAACACACAGCCCAATCCCACTCTGGAAGCATCACAATACACCGTATAACCTTCAGTTCCAGAGGGCAAAGTTAGAATCGGTGCTAACGTCAATAAGTTCTTCAATAAATGGAAATGTTCTTCGCATTTGTCCGTCCATACAAACTTAACATTCTTCTGGGTCAACCTTGTCAAAGGTGCAGCAATTCTAGAGAAGTCCTTCACAAATCTCCTGTAATAGCCTGCTAGACCCAGGAAACTCCGTACTTCCCTAACTGTAGTCGGCCTTGGCCATTCTGTAATAGCCTCAATCTTCTTAGGGTCCACCTGTATACCATCTCGAGAAACCACGTGGCCTAGAAATGCCACTTGATACAACCAGAACTCGCACTTTGAGAACTTGGCATACAATCTATGCTCTCTTAAAGTCTGAAGTACCCTTCTCAGATGCATCACATGCTCAGCCTCACTCTTAGAATAAACCAAAATGTCATCAATGAAAACTATCACAAACCGATCCAAGTATGGCCTAAATACCCGATTCATCAAGTCCATAAAGGCTGCTGGAGCGTTAGTCAGTCCAAAGGACATTACTAAAAACTCATAATGGCCATATCTTGTTCGAAAGGCTGTCTTGGGCTCATCACCTCTTCTGATTCTCAACTGATGATACCCGGATCGTAGGTCTATTTTAGAAAAGCATGTAGCACCTTGAAGTTGATCAAACAGATCATCGATCCTCGGAAGTGGGTACTTGTTCTTGATAGTGACTTTATTCAATTGCCTGTAGTCGATACAAAGTCGAAGGCTACCATCTTTCTTCTTCACGAACAACACCGGAGCACCCCAAGGCGATGTACTGGGTCTGATGAAACCCTTATCAAGCAACTCCTGCAACTGCTCTTTCAGCTCCTGCAGTTCAGCTGGTGCCATTCTGTAAGGTGGCATAGAAATAGGATCCGTACCATGTATGACATCGATACAGAACTCTATCTCTCTATCTGGTGGTAACCCTGGTAATTCTTCAGGAAAGACATCCAGAAATTCACACACCACTGACACCTGTTCAATTGCCACATTCTCCTTTTCAACATCCCTTACTACTGCCAAGTAACCCTGACAACCACTTCTAAGCATCTTCCGGGCTATAATGGCAGAAATGAGATTATGAGGCATGGAGCTCCTTTCACCCTTGAAACAAAATTCTTCTTCACCTGGAATCCTGAACACCACTTCTTTCTCTCTACAATTCACACAGGCATAATACCTCGACAACCAATCCATGCCCAAAATGACATCGAATTCCAGTACGTCGAGCAATACTAAGTCCGCCAATAGTTCTCTACCATCAACCATCACCGGACACGAAGGAAAGAAAACATCTGTCTCTAACTCGTCACTCAGAGGAGTCGAAACAGATAGAGGAAAGGACAACTTAGAAGGCTGCCACTCGATTCTCGAAGCGAACACAGGAGAAATGAAGGAATGTGAAGCACCGGGATCAAACAACACTCTAGCATCGTATGCACAGACTGAGAGAATACCTGCTACCACTGCATTCGAAGTCTGAGCATCCTGTGGTGTCAAAGTGAACACTCGAGCCTGACCACGACCTGCCTGCTGAGAAGTCGAAGGCTGCGCAAAACCACGTCCACTAGGTCTACCAACTGAACCTCGACCTTGCTGATTCATATGCTGAGGTGGTCTCTGTTGTGGCTGTGTGGGTGCTCGATACTGCTGAGGCATCGGATAATAGGGCTGAGCCACTGAGGAAGACGAACCCTGAACGTACTGTGGCTGGTATCCGTAGTGGGGACAAGCTCTGGCAAGGTGTCCAACCTGTCCACACCTAAAGCAAGCGCCCGTCAACATATGACATGGGCCCTGATGAAATCGTCCACAGCTCGCACAAGCACTAGCTCCAGACCCAGAACTACTCTGCCCGGTACTCTGCCCACTACTACTGCTACTAACTCCTGCACCGAATCGGTGACTCCTGCCGGTTCTCCTGTTTGAAACATATCCATGTCAGCCAACTCTGTGAGTCCTGGACCTCCTACCACTCTGCTGAGAACTACCTGCAGCCTGCTGATTCGAACTGCCGATGTGAAATGCTGGCTGCTGGTACCCGGGAGCTACACCATGACCACTGCCCCCGATCATATAAGGATCTATCATGGTGCCCTGGCGGATATGTCGCCTCTCTATCAAACGGGCCTCCTCAATCACACTCTCCAAGGTGCGGTCCTCGGTACGCATACCAACAAAAGCGGGTCCTAATCCAGTAACATACAGCTCTACTGCTCTGTAAGGATCCCTCCTGATATCTTCTGCATGTCGAGACAGTCTATTAAACTCTCTGGTATAGTCCTCCACTGACCTATCGCCTCTAGTGATGTGGAGTAGCTGCCACCTGTAGGCATCTCTGGTGGCTGGAGGACAGAAAAACCTCAAAAAGCGGTCCTTAAACTCTGGCCAAGTCAGCTCGTGCATCGATGGCTGAATCGACTACATAAACCAATCCTGAGCAGCCGCCTGTACCGACAACTCCACAATCATAATCCTCTGATAATCCGTGTGCCCAGTCCTGGTGCGTGCCTCAATCGCATTAATAAAGTCTAAGGCATCACCCGTACCGTCGAAAGAAACTCTGCCAATCCGAGAGTAAAGAAGGGCTGCTTCAGTGTCTGACATACCCTGGTTCCTCTGCTGAAGCATCTGCTGTACAAGGGGCATCGCCTGATTCAATGCTGCTAGACCTTGATTAATCCCTGCTAGTCCAGCTGTAAAGGCTGTGGGGTCGACAGCTGGGACTTCAGGCTCGACTGGCTGCTGATCAGGAATCTCAGCCGCAGCTGCCCTGGCTCGACCTCTACCTCTACCTCTGCCCCTACGACGTGGAGCAGGAAGGGGAGCCTCATCATGCACAGACTGCTCATCTAGCCTAAGGGACGGATCAGCATCTGGGTCGGTACGCACACGCCTCATTCTGAAAGGAAGACAAGAAAAAAAAAAAATTGGATTCAAAACGGGGTAAGAATATTTAAAGCAACACGGAACGAGGTACACGAACATCTCAAGGACAATTATCAATCCTAAAGCTGCAGTAGTTACATAGAAAGACAGACATAGACAATTAATCGAACTTATGCTCTGATACCAACTTTGTCACGACCCGAACCCGAGGGCACGTGACCGGCACTAGGGAATGGGTAGGCATAAGGCCACCGAAACCCGTAGTAAGCCTAAAGGAAAGAAAATAAAACCATTCATATCTTTACTTAAATTAAAAACAGAACATATTATCAAACTGATTTTTCTCAATTTACACAAAATCCAGTGTTTAATAAAAATATGATATAACATTTCACATTATAAATTGAATTTATGTCACATACATAAATGTATTTGGTACAAATAAACTACATAATTTAGTTTAAACCATTCAGATCCTCAATACATATACTACTGCAGCATCCTAGATTAATACATAGTACAGCTTACAATGACCTACATAAAATTGCCGGTGAAGAAGAAATCCGGCGTAGAGGTAGTCTGAGGTCAAACTCCCAAGCTCCTGAAAAAAATAAATTGAGGGGAATCAGACCTCACTGAGTAAGTCAATAAAAGAGCTGTACGGTTTGAAAACCTTTTTGAAAACCATATATTTTTATAGTGAAAATAATTTATAATATATATAATTATAGCTTTGAAAATCTCGGTAGAACCTTAGACCCAAGTCTAAATGGCCAATCGGGCCCACTTATTCCAACTAGACTACCGGTCCCCGAGAGCAAGGGCATCAACCGAGGCACCAAGCCGTAGTCATCCACTTAATCCAAATATGTGGATCTGGCGGTCCCCGAGAGCAAAGGCATCAACCGAGGCACCCATCCCAGTCCATTAACAACCTTACAATCACTGGCGGTCCCCGAGAGCAATGGCTTCCACCGAGGCACCCGTCCCAGTTTAACATTCATCAATCATATATATCACGGATCCATCTCTCAATCTCTACCATGTGCACATAGTCCTGGTGAAGCCCACCAGGTAGCTCGTTCTACCAAAATTTCTCAAATCGATTTTAAATAAATAATTTGCATTTAAATCTTAAATAATAGCATTAAATTAAATAAATCATGTAATCAATGTAATAAAATACGAGCGCATGTATTTTTACATAAACACACGCACAGATCGTTCTACTGACTTACAGGATGAATGTGAAGGCTGACGACCACGCGTCTGCCTCGGCCTCACGGCTTCTGCTCCGAAATGATCTAAAGGAAAAATAATAATCGACTTTTAGAATATGACTTTGGACATCGAAACCAAAAAATCAACAAAGCAATGAAATTCCAAACTGACTCGACAGACAGGTTTTAACCTAATTAACGGTAGACATTCTACGGATATCACGTTTTACGAGAAAATCTACCGAAATTTCGGCAGAGTCTCCTCTGTAAAACGGACATCTCTCTACCAAAGGTAGAGCCAGACCTGCATAGAAAACTCACTTCTAAATCCAAAACCATCCACACTCGAGTCGGGCTCCCAAAATACAATTTGCCTCGACCGATATCACAACTCAAATAAAAAAAAATCACAATTTAATAATATGTATTTCCCAAATACATATCACGTTCATACATATTAGAATAGATAAGATTATACAAAATCTCCATTACTCAAAATTGAGCAAATTAGATTTGTATTATATGTATACATATATAATTATATATATATATTAGGAATTTGATATTCAAAATTTACATTAATTAGGAAATCATGTCAATTAATTTATAAAAATTATCTAAACCCTTTAATTATAAATAAAACTAATTAAAATATATACTTATCATATTTTAGTGTAAATTACATTTTTACCCCCCTAAATACATAATGAGCTTTTACTACTGAAAATAATTCCTAAAAATTATTTAATCATGCCAAAAATTCATTTTCTCAGAATACATTTGCTTAATGTAATTAAAACATTTAATTAACCAACAAATTTCTCCCAAAAATATTATTTACCCCAAAAATCAATTTTGGCATAAACTCAACTATAGTTATAAAAATAGTATAAAAATCTCAAAAATTATAATTTGAGTTCCAAAATTCATATTATTCACTAATAACCTCATTTATAAATTTCATTACCTATTTAACCCAAAGTTTCAAAATTAATCTAATTATTATATTTTGACATAAAACATAAAATTCCTAGAAAATTTGTATAATTTTCTTAAATTATCTACCTTACTCTAAAATTAATTTCAACACTTAATATCACCAAAATGTCAATTATTATTATTATTTACCATTTTTATAATTAATTCCCGAAAATCCCTAAAAAAATTATTTAAATATCCAAAATTCACCAAAAATCAAAATAAATTCCAAAAATTATACAAAAATTCCTAGAGGTAGATTAAGCTACTAGGAATCATATTTGTAAAGGGAGTTGGCATGAATCAAGCTAGATTAAGCTGAAAAAAAAAATTCGAAACCCTAGAGTTCACAAACTAAAATCAACCAAAACTCAATCAATCCATGGCCAAAGCTTAAACAAAGGTTAGATTAAGCCTCACCGGTGCAAGGGGAGGAGATTGGCACCGGAATGGAGGAAAATGGTGGCCGGACGAAGCTTGGGCGGGTTAGAGCTAAACTCTCGGCCTTCTTCTTCCCAGCGGCTTCCGACGGTTCTGCGGGCGGCCGGAGGCGAGGGAGAAGGAAGGGGGAGTAGCAGACGGCGGCCGGAGGTGGGGGAGGCGCAGTGCCGGTGGTGGTCGAAGGATTCGCGGAGGTGGGGGAAAGGAGGGAAGCTCGGTCGGCCTCTTCCCTTCAAACACATACATATACATATATATATATATTATATATATATACATATACTTATATATATACTATAATATAAACTAATGTATATATATATATATATATATACATACATACCTACATATATACATTTATTTACTATACTTATCATACTACATTATTACTATATACATATATACTATATATATATATTTATATCATCAATAAATACATATATATATATATATATATATATATATATATATACATATATATACACAAGTATATAATTACGCTTTATACTATATTATGTATATATATTTATCTATATATATATATATATATATACACATGTGAATAGATATGAAATTTAACTATTAATAGTACTTCTTGAGAAAATGTATCCCTCAATATTAAATAATTATATATACACATATATATATATGTGGGGTATTACAATAATCATTCATCATGAACCGATGATCACTTACAAGCATAAGCCTCAAGAAGCATAGGTAAGTAATTAAACTTTATTCTTAAGAAATTGTGTGCTTATTTGCTTTACCGTAATTTGACAAATAAACAATGACAAACGAGGGCAACTGTAAACACCCAATTTCAGGATAATAAAATATGGATGTGACAAAGGACTCCAATTATGAAAATGTTATAAGTAAGTCTTCAACACTTGAAGTTTAAAACCTCAAAAGTTTGAATACATTTTCAAAAAGAGTTTCATTTGATTTTTAAGGACTTCATTGTAATACTTTTTAAGACTTAATTGAAAATTTTAATTTCTTTTAGGGGTCTTTTTATAATTAAAATTTAAAAAATCAAAATTAGAGAATTCTGATGGGAAATCTATAATTCCAATTAAAATTAGGCAATTCTATCAAAATTACGTGTTTTCCATCTTTGTTTGTATTTTTACAAAAAAATAAAAAATATTATTCCTGAGTTTTGATTAGCTAAACAATTTTTTTCTTAAATTTATTTTTGGGATTTTTCTAATTCTTCAGGAAATAAAGTCCTTTTAAAATTGGAACTCTTCAATATGTAAAACCTAGGGTTTTTTTTGGTTTTCCCTATAAAAGGAGAGCTTAAGCTCCTAGAGTAGGAGGAAGGGGGAGGGGGGAGACTTAATTCTCAATCCTAAGCATTCTTTTTTGCAATTTTGGCTCTCTTCTTCCAAAGGATTTCTAGACTTTTCTTTAGGCAGTACACAAAAAAATCTTAGTGATTTATTCATTAGAGATTTTTAAGAAGAAGAATAACAAGTTCTTAAAGGCCTACTAAAAACAACGGTGATCTTACTAGTTTGAGGAGCAATTAATTCAGTATCCATAAACATTATCTTCTCCCTACCTTCTTTGATTTTTCTTCTTTTATTATTATTTTGATTTTATTGAATTTTAATTTTATTATAATTTTATGCACTAATCATTGTTTTACCCATTTATGATGGTGATTATAGAGGGGATTACATGATGATCATACTTAGAGGACCAAATTCATAGAGGTCCATGGAATGCCATGGATGGAACCTTGTAGCTACATGTAGTTTTTAGATTTTTTTTAATTTTATTTTTTTTATTTATTTTTGGGATTGTATTAATTCTTCCTTTTTTTATTATTCTCAAAAGTTCATTGTAATAGCCATATAGTGGGAATAATGAAATTTGGTGTGTGTGCTTATATGTTTTATTTTAAGTAATTGGTTAGTAAAATTAGGGTTTTCATTTAGTAATTAATTGAAATTAATGGCTATAGAAATCATTAGGTTGTTTAATTAAAATTGAATTAGATTTAAGTCAATAGAATTAGAGTTGCTTGTTAGTTGTTTTATTTTATTTGTTTATGGTCACTTTAATTAAATTAGGGTTTTAGGATAAGTTAAATTAATTGTTTGACATTTTATTTATTTTTTTTGATATTTTTATTTTTTTGGGATTGTTTATTTATGTTTATGTGTTTTAGGCCTTAGGCCCACATTAGGCTTTAACCTATTTAAATGTAGGGTTTTTTAGGTTTAATTAATTGAGATGTATTTTAGGCCCATAATTAATTAGATTTTGGGTAGAGGTAACTTAAGCCTACTTAATTTATTAGATATAGGCCCACCTAATTTAATTTAATTAATTTAGACTTAGCCCATTTAATTTAAGCCTCTTCATAATTTGTAGATCTAGGCCTATTTTTAAAATTAAAATAAGTAGACTTAAGATCATTGAATTAAAATGAATTAGACCTATTAGTCTTTAGACTCACTTGTAAATTAAAATATGTAGATTTAGCTCATTTAATTAAAATCAATGTAGATTAGACTAACCTAGGGATTATGATGAATGCATTGTTTACTTGTATATTTCATGACTAGTTTGCCTGGAGTTAATTGTTTTTTAAGGGTTCATATGAAATTGCATGTAAATAGAGGATAAAATAGTAGTTCATAAAGTAATTCTAAACAAACACAAGACTAAAAGAAGTTAGTATTCCGTACCTAAAATCTCTTAGTTATGGTGTTGGCTTTTCTATAGGGAATCAAGTACCACCATTTTTCAATTTGTTCTAATTATTACCCTGGGTGGCGACTCCTCATCTCCATGCCTTGTGTTTGTGATAATGGTTAGTGTGTTCTCTAGAGCCCTAAGCTCAAATAGTATTGCAGTTGCTAAAATCTTAGGTGCGTGCTAAACCCTTTCATTTACAAAATCACTTGAGCAAGTTTAAGAGCTGGAATCCAAGCAGATGAAAGTGCTAACTTAGAAGATATCTAAAATGGAAGAATTAATGAGAGGACAAGGCATCAAATATTCAATTGACTTTGATGATATGATGTAATTTGAAGAAGAGAAGGTGTCCGATAAGTTCAATATGCCACAACTGCAGAACTTTAATGGTACTGGAGACCTAAAGATCCACCTTAATCAATATACAACTACTATGAGCACCACTAAGGCTCCTTTGTCTATAGTTACCAATTTATTCATACTATCCTTAGAGGGTATGGCTTTTAATTGGCAGTATGGGTTAGAGAAGTCTATCCGAGCTAATTAGAGAGAATCGTGTACTACTTTTCTAAAATAATATGACTAAAATACTAGGCTTGAAGTGTCTATCAGGGATTTAGAATTGACCAAGCAGAAGCCTAATGAATCATTTTTTGATTTTTTAACTAGATTCATGAATAAGGTAGGATTAATGAAAAAACAAGTTGGTTGAAAAGGATCAAGTTATGATGATTGTTCATAATGTGTCTCCTAATTTGGTTGAAAGGTTGCAAATAATGAATCCTAAAACATTTGCAGACCTTTGTGATGATGGATTGCAAGCTAAGGAAATTAATAGTGACAAAAAAAAGAGCTTTAGAACTATTGGCATAAGGAACTACCCAACTAGGAGCACACAGCAAGGAAGCAATAGGAAGCAATAGTCGGATTATGGAAGTGCATGATGTTCAACAACTAACAAGATTCTCTAATTTTAACCAATCCCTATTAAAATTCTTAGACTGCCTAATGTAAAAGGGCTTACTTCGACCATTAACCTTTTCCAAACCACCAAGCCCAAATGTCATAGGATATAACCCAAATAGCTATTCCAAATTCCACAAAGTTGTTGGTCATTCCACAGACACTTGTTCCCGCCTTGAACATGAAATCCAAAACCTTATAGAATCTGGAAATATCACAGACCCTGAAAACCCAAGCACTAGAAATAATTTGAAATACCCAATTTTGGAATAATAAAATATGGATGTGACAAAGGACTACAGTGATGAAAATGTTATGAGTAGGTCTTTAACACTTGAAGTTCAAAACCTCAAAAGTTTAAATAAATTTTGAAAAGAGTTTCATTGTTTTTTAAAGACTTAATTGTAACACCTTTTTAAGACTTAATTGAAATATCTAATTTTTTTAGGGGAATTATAGAATTTCGATCGGAATTATGCAATTTTGGTTGGAATTATGTGTTTTTCGTCTGTTTTTATATTTTTTTTTACATAAAATAAAAGATATTTTCTTGAGTTTTGATTGGTTTAAATTTTTTAAAGTTTATTATGGGATTTATCTAGATTTGTAGGAAATAAATTCCTTTTAAAATTGGAACTCTTCAGGAAATAAGTCCTTTCAAAATTAGAACTCTTAGTACGTCAATTAGGGTTTTTGTTTTTTTTCTCCCTATAAAATAAAAGCTTAGGCTCCTAGCAAATGAGGTTTTTTGGGGGACAAAAAAATAATACTAGAGACAAAAATAATGCTGGCAATGAGCAAGAGTTTTTTTAGGAGAAAATAACAAGTTTTTGAAGATATATTCAACCAATAAATGATGATTTTACTAATATGAGGAGCCAACCACAAGCATCCATAAGCATTATCCTCTCCCTACTTTCTTTTATTTTTCTTCTTTTGTTATGATTTTGATTTTTATTAAATTTCAAATTTACTTAATTTTTTATAATTTTATTCACTAATCTCTGTTTTACCTTTCATGATGGTGATGATGGAGGAGATCACATAATGGTCATATTTGGAGAATTAAATCTATGAAGATCCATGGAATGCCATGGATGGAAACGTGTAGCTAAACCTAATTTCTAGGTTTTTTATTTAGTTTGTTTATCATTCTTTTCATTTATTTTGAGGTGTATTAATTTTCTTTTCTGTTGTTTATTAGCATGTTGTAATAGCCCCAATAGTGAGAATAATGAAATTTGGTGGGTGTGCTTGTGTGTTTAATTTTAATTAATCAATTAGTAAAATTAGGGTTTTAATTGGGTAATTAATTAAAATTAATGGTTATAGAAATCCTTAGGTTGTTTCATTAAAATTGAATTAGATTTAAGTGGGTAAAATTAGTTTTGCTTAATTGATTATTTTATTTTATTGTTTATGGTCATTTTAATTAAATTAGGGTTTTGGAATAGATTTAATTAATTATTTGATCTTTTATTTATTTATCTTAGTATTTTTATTTTTTTAGGCTTGTTTACTTTTGTTTATATGTTTTTGGCCCTAGGCCTATATTAGGCTTTAACCCATTTAAATTTAGGTTTTTTTAGGTTTAATTAATTAAAATGCATTGTAGGCCCATAATTAATTAGATTTAGGGTAGAGATAACTTAGGCCCATTTAGTTAATTAGATATGGGCCCACCTAATTTAATTTAATTAATTTAGACTTAGTCCATTTAATTAAAGCCTTTTCATAATTTATAGATTTAAGGTCACTCTAGACTTAAAACATGTAGAATTAGGCCCACTAAATTAAAGTTAAATAGGAATTAGGCCCATCAGCTTTTAGACTCACTTGGAAATTAAAATATGTAGATTTAGATCATTTAATTAAAATCAATGTAGATTAAACTAACCTAAGGATTGTGATGAATTCATTGTTTACTTGTATATTTCATGACTAGTTTGCATGGAGTTTATTAGTTTTTAAAGGTTATATGAAATTGCATGTAAATAGAGGATAAATAGTAATTCATAAAGTAATATTAAATGAACACAAGACTGAAAGAAGTTAGTATTCCGTACCTATAATCTATTGGTTATGGTGCTAGCTTTCCTTTAGGGAATCGAGTACTACCATTTTTTTATTTGTCCCAGTTATTACCCTGGGTGGTGACTCCTCATCTCCATGCCATGTCTTTGTGACAATGGTTAGTGTGTTTTCTAGAGCCCTGAGCTTAAATAGTGTTATGGTTTCTAAGATATTAGGCATGTGCTAAACCCCAATGTCTACAATAATCCTTTCCCAAATTATCAAAATGCTCTACCCCAAACCACCATAATGATAAACTTAGGAGTAAGCGAGGAAGAAGTGCTAAACTCCTTTGTGAACGTGAACCTACAAATTGGTGAGAAACCTTTGATGCCCCTAGTGATAAAGGAAAGATTGTGGAATCTTTAATTTGTAGGAAACCTCAAAGAGGAATTGAAGATTTGCTGGGCCAGCCATCAGGAAAGTTCAATTATAAAGTGTTTTACTCCAAACCAATTTCATATGATATTCCCATTGAATCAATTACACCTAGAGGTTAGGGTGATGAATTTAGAGTTGATGATGAACCATTAAGAAAGATATGTAAGAAATATGATACTCTTGAGTAGCTAGGAGAAGCAGTTGAAGATTTATTGGGCCAGTCCTTAAGCAAGTTTGACTATAAGGTGTTTTACGCTAAACCATATTCTTTTGACATACCTTCAAATCGATTATGCCTACAGTATAGGGTAATGATTTTAATGATGAGAAGTTGCTAGAAAAGAAAGAAAAATGCATAATTAAGGTACAAAAAGATGAAGTTATGGAGACAGTTGGCATGAAGATATAAAAATAGCTGTTATGTTAGCCATCTGAAGGATAACCACCTTGAGACTTAGCATCCTTAGCATTTAGAATAGAAAATAAATTTCTTATTGTCTTCTTTGAATAAAATTTTAGTTTCTTTAGAACTTGTTTTATTTTAATGATCGATGATATGAATTCTGATCATGTTTACTTATGTAATGTGCATCCTGATGGTACTATGCATTGTGATATCAATTGTATATGCATGTGTGATAATAAAATTCAATTCAATTAGATTCATTCAGCATGGGCACAAATGCAAATTTAAAGAGCATTCATATATCACATGCTATAACTTTTGAAGAAAGAAAAATTGAAAAAAGAAAGGAAAAGAAAAGAGAGGAAATAAAAGTGAGAAAACACATAAAGGACTAATTAGGTAAAAATAAAAGTGAGAAAGAAATAATTAGTGAGAAAATCTAAAAGGATTAATTGATAAAAGGGGTTGTATCATCTGATGTAATAAATGTACTCATTTTTTACTAAATTGAATTTGAAATTTTTATTCAAATATCATATATTCATCTTTATCATACTGCATAGGTATTTGAATGGAAAGATAATACATAATGAAAGCTAAACTAAGAGCTGAGATCACTATTTTAGTTATGTTTTCTTTTTTGCCACCCTTTTGTGATTTTGTTCGTAAGTCTACTTTCCTCTTGTACATAAACAATTTAGGTGGCTCAATAACTTGCGTTGCAACCTATACCTTGTACCTATCATTAATCATTATATTACCATTAAGCCTCATATTTTGCACAAGAGTTCTTTGAAGTGCAAGTCCAGTTGATTTCATCATCAAAAACTCACTTCAGTCAGTTCAACCACTCCTCTGCATCTTCAATATATGAGATTGTAACTAATAGGGTTAGTAAGTCAAAGGATCAACAATAGTAGTGAACAAATTGAGTCTCTTGCACACATGAAGAAAAAGACTATTAAAATGGTATGAATGAATTTATAATGAAATTGAGGGCAAAATGTAACTTTGGGGGCAAATTACAGAATAGTAAGTCTGCATTCAAAGACCAAACATGGAACACTGAAGTATAAGAGCTAGTATAAGACATCTCAAGGTAGAAAAAAGTAACCTACAAGCATACAGATACATTAATTATCACACAACAAAAATAATAGCAAAATGAAAAGTTGAATAGTGCATCAATCAAGGAGCTTCAATGTCAAGCCACAGATACATTTATCTAACAAACTATATTGGAAGCTCTAACATTAGAAGTACCAACCTTGAAGGATCTAAAGATTAAACCTATAAGCTATTGATGAAGCACCTCATTCTTACACTCTAAGATCAATAATATAGCTCTGTTCTAAACAGAAGACCTATTAAGATCATGCATGTCTTATAACATGCACACACTTGCATACATTTGTTATGAAATACTTTCTTTGCATAATATAGTTTTGAGCCTATGCAAGATTGTGCAAATACTCTACTACTAACATTCAAAATTAGTGTTGTAAGAGTGTAGAAAGGTAGTCAGAATGTTCATATGTGAAGCATCTGAAGGAAATGGGTAACACTATCAAGGTGAACCTGATACTCAATGGGACTTTAGACCTCAAGAATCTAATAAATTATGGGCCCATCCAGTAAAGGAATGTCACTGACAGAGATACTTACAAAAGCATCATCTTGATGACCTCAAAAGGCTAGATCACTTAGGCTCCTCAGATTCAACATCCATCTCCATAGTCTCATATGGGGCATCATTTAGAATATCTCTCCACAATAGTTAGTCCAGTGTAGGGTATGGAATATAATGATAAGAAGGTCCAACATGTCAAGAATACATTTGTCAACCCCAAAAAGGGAAGAATGCACTCAAAACTTAAAATGAAGGCACTCTAAAAAAATATTTAATCATGAGATAAGATCTCAAATGCTTGAATATTTTTTGCAGGAGATATCAAAAAGAGGAATGAAGCCCTCTACCATAATATTAATGGAATAGCAGAAATACAAACAAAGCTTAATGATAGAGTATCTTGACCTTTGTGATTAGAGAGATCATCACCACAATCAAAAGAGAAGAATGCAAAAGAATAACATTGCATTTTGACAAAATCTCTTTATTTTCAAGTAGACTATACTAACTTATGGTATTTTGTGCAGGAAAAAATAAAAGAGAATGAAGAAAGGGAAGGAATCGATGCATCAATAGGAATGGGCAAAATAGCAAATGCCAAACACTCACCAAAATAATCAAGGGAAGTAACAAAACTATATTTCCTTAGATTTTATAATAAAGTACAATCTCAATAATAAAATCTATAAATTGAAAGTAAATTCATCCACTTCACAAGATTATATATGAAAACTTATCTCATGAACTTTAATTTTAGTGGCATTCTTTTATTAGCCTTGCTAAATTTAGATGAGCAATTAATAGTTTATATTGAGAGTTTAGAAACTCTAATTAATCTAATGCTTGCTTTGCACCTAAATGAAGGGAAGAAAATGCAAAAACAAAATTTATTGACTGGCAGTATAAATTGCTTGAATTTTAAAGTATCATTTTAGTCTTTTAAATAATAAATATGCATAAAATCTACTCTAATGCTCAGAAATGAGTACAAGTACAAAATCCCTTGATAGTATCCATGTTGAGTAATATGAGAAAGGTGGGGGAATATTAAGAGGAGAATCAAAATAAGAGCAAACATAATTTACTCTAATGCTCATAAATGAGTAAGAGTATCAATGTGAACCTCTGACAGTATCCATGCTGAGTAATACAAGAAAGGTTGGGGAATACTAAAAGGGGACTATGCCAAAAAATACTCTATTTACTCCAATGCTCTATGAGAGTATAAGTATCCAAAGGACCTTTCCAAAGGTATCCATGCTAAGTAATATGAGAAAGGTGAGGGAATATTTGGAAGAGGAGGAAAAGTATAAAATTAACTCAAAGACTATTTTAATACTCAAAATTTGATTTGTTTATGCTCAAATCCCATGAGTTTTGTATAGTAAATTCTTCCTAAAATTATGTGTGGAAGTAAGCTCTTTACTTGATAAAAAATATGCTCTCAGCATAAGATGGTTAATGATACCTCTGAATCAAAGTAAGATAAGCCCAACATGTGGAATTGGCAGTAGCGCCAATAAGTTAATCAAAGTCAGCAAGCAATAATGGTAGTTGATCAAAGTAAACCAGCAAAAATTCAAAGACAATAAGCCAAAAAATTCTAATTAGTCAGCATAATTGATCAACATATGAACTTACAATGTGTTGTTTGCATTTTGCATACACTGCACTTCATCTTATTTATATGCCACACAATAGCTATAACACAATTTTCATATTCACCTTTTTATAAGCTACGTAGTAGCTATAACATAGTTTTTAAATTCACTTTGTTAAATGCTACACAATAGTTATAACAAAAATTCTAAATAATCACAGATTGCTAGACACTACACAATAGTTAGAGCACACTTTTAATCTAATTTGTTGGACACTACACAGTAGTTATAACACATTTCAAATCTTGTTTGCTAGACATTCCATGAAAATTCTAGCACATTTCAAATCTTTTTCCTAGATGCTCCACAGGACCTATAGCACTATTATCACAATTTGTTAGATGCTCCATATGACCTATAACATATTTGTCTTCAACTATACACTACACAGTAATTATAGCATATTTTTGCTAGACATCCCACAAGGAATATAATGAAAATGTCGATCACTATATGTCCCACAGGCAATATAGTGAAAATCACGATCAACACTATATATCCGAGTGTAGTGCATTTCCAAATCAACACTATATGTCCAAGTGTAGTGCATTTCCAAATCAACACTATATGTCCAAGTGTAGTGCATTTCCAAATCAACACTATACGTCCAAGTATAGTGCATTTTCAAATTAACACTATACGTCCGAGTAAAGTGCATTTTCAAATCAACACTATACGTCAGAGTATAGTGCATTTTCAAATGAACACTATATGTTTGAGTGTAGTGCATTTTTAAATCAACACTACATATTTAAGTGTAGTGCATTTTCAAATAAGCGCTATACATCCGAGATAGTGTATTCTAAAATCAACATTATACATCTAAGTATAGTTCTCCTCTCAAATAAACACTATATGTTTGAGTATTGTGAATTTTCAAATCAACGCTATACGTTTGAGTATAGTTAATTCTCATATCAACACTATACGTTCAAGTGTAGTGCATTCACAAATTAATACTATACGTCCGTCTATAATGCACTTTTAAATCAATGTTATACATTCAAGTATAGTGAATTCTTAGGTCAATGCTACACATCTGAGTATAGTGAATTCTTAGGTCAATGTTACACATCCGAGTGTAGTATTCTCAAACCAACACTATATGTCCGAGTATAGTGCATTTTCAAATCAACACTATATGTTTGAGTATAGTGAATTCTTAGATCAACACTACATGTCTAAGTGCAGTGAATTCTCTAATCAACATTATACATTAGATTATAGTGCATTTTCAAATCAATGCTATATGTCTTAGTATAGTGAATTCTCAAATCAACACTATATGTCCGAGTATAGTGCATTTTCAAATCAATGCTATACGTCCAAGTATAGTGAATTCTCATATGAACATTACATGTTCGAGTGCAGTGTATTCATGTCTAAGTATAATGCACTTTCAAATCAATATTATACATTTGAGTATAGTGAATTCTTAGATTAACACTACACGTATGAGTGTAGTGTATTCTTAAATCAAAACTATATGTCCAACAATAGTGTATTTTCAAGTCAATGCTATACGTTAAAGTATAATGTATTCTCATATCAACACTACACATTTAAGTGTAGTGTATTCTCAATTCAACACTATACGTCCAAGTATAATGCATTTTCAAATCAATTGTATACATTCAAGTATAGAGTATTCTCAGATCAATGCTATAGGTCCGAGTGTAGTGTATTCTTAGAGCAACACTATATGTCCAAGTATAGTGCATTTTCAAATCAATGCTATACATCCAAGTATGGTGCATTCTCAGATCGACACTATACCTCTGATGTATAGTGCATTTTCAAATCTTATTGTTAGATGTTACATAGGTTCTCAAATCTTTTTTCACTATATGCCTTATTGGGACTAAAGTGAAATTTACTAGAAGCTTTAGCATTCTACCTAGTGTTGCATCATAAGCATTCATCGTGAATTGACAATCGCTTACAGGCAAAAGCCTTAACGTGCACAAGTAAGTATTTAAAAGAAATTGTGTGCTTATTTGCTTAGCTGTAATTTCTCAAGCAAATAGCAACAAAGCGGGGCAACTGTAAGCACCCAATTTTAGGATGATGAAGTATGGATGCAACAGAGGACTCCAATAATAAAAATATTATAAATAGATCTTCAACACTTGAAGTTTGAAACCTTAAAAGCCTGCAGTTTTAAAAGAACTTCATTGAATTTTTTAAAGGACTTGATTTGTAAAATTTTATTTCTTCTAGGGGTCTTTCTGTAATTAAAAGTTTAAAAAAAGAGATCAGAATTACAAAAAAAATTATCAAAATTATGTAATTTCGATTAGAATTATGTAATTCTGATCAGAATTATATAATTCTTATAGGGATTAAACGTGTTCCGTTTATATTTTTTATTTTCTAGTAAATAAAAAATTTTGTTTTTTGAATTTTAATTGGTCAAATAATCTAATATATCCTTTTCTAGGATTTATCTGAATTTTTCATGAAATTAAAAGTCATTATTAAACCAAAAATTTATCACTTTGAATAGGAGAAGTCATAGTAGGATAAGTGACATCAGCTAGGGTCTTCTATAAAAACCCAGCTCAACTCTCCTAGAGGGGGGGGGGGGATTTTTTAGAGGGGAACTTCTTCTTTTCTTTTATGCAGTTTTCAAATAAAAATTTTCTTTAAAGGTACTGTTCTTTTAAGAAGAAGCATTAGACTTTTTAGGAAGAGAAAATGAAGCATTAACAACCTATTTTAAAAAATAATAGTGATTTATACCACTCTAAGGAGCAAATCAATACTATATCCACCCAATCATCTGTTCTTTTACCCTCTTCTGTTTATTTTATTTGATTATTTTAGTTCCACTTAATTTTAATTTAATTTAATTTTTATTTTTATTTTGTTTAATTGCTAATCATTGTCTACTTTTATGCTTATGTTTGTGATTGTGGAAGGAGTTACAAGAAATGAATTCCTTATGGAGAATGCGTGAAGATCCATGTATGCCATGGATTAAATTTTGTATTTGAACATAGTTTTTAGGATTTCTGGATATTTTATTTATTTATTTATTTTTATTTTATTAATTTTTTTATTTTGCATTTTTATTTTTTTGAATTTTTAGGTTGTATTTAATTTCATTTTTAATTTGCAGTAGATCATTGTAATAGCCTAGTAATGGGAATAGTCGAATTTCGTATATGAATTATGTGTTTGAATTTAATTAGTAAAATTAAGGTTTCAACTGGGTAAATTAATTAAAACCAATGACATAGAAATCAAAATTAGGGTTTTTAAAATAATTAGATTTAAGTGAATATAATTAGGGTTGCTTGTTAATTATTTTATTTATTAATAATTTATTAATTAATTGTTTAAGGTCACTTTAACCAAATTAGGTTTTTTTATTGAAATTTTTTTTTGTTGGATTTTATTCTCCACATATGTTTATTATTAGGTTTAGTGATTTTTTAAGCCCATAATAATGTAGGATAATAAGCCCACTTAAATCGGCTTAATTAATTAAAATAAATTTTAGGCCCATAATTTAATTAGACTTTAGGTTATAAATAATTTAGACTCATTTAGCTAATTTAGACCTAGACCCACCTTAGGATAATTAAAATTAATTAGACATAGCCATTAACTTAAAGTTCTTCCATAACTTGTAGATTTAAGATCACTTTAGAATTAAAACATGTAAAATTATACCCACTAATTTAAATACTTCATAATGTGCAGATTTAGGCCCATTTTAGAATTAAAATAACTAGACTTAGGTTCATTTAATTTAAATTAAATAGGAATTAGGCTCTATAGTTTTTATGGTCATTTGTATATTAAAACATGTATATTTAGCCCATTTAATTAAAATCATTGTAGATTTGACCAATATAGGGATTGTGAACTTAAATGAATACATTGTTTATATGTATTTTTCATGACTAGTTTTCCTGTAGTTAATTGTTTAAATAAGGGTTTATATGAAACTACATGCAAATAGAGAGTAAGATAGTAATTCATAAAGTAGTTCTAAATGAATATGAGACTAAAAAAAGTTAGTATTCTATATCTAGAATCTCCTAGTTATGGTGCTGACTTTCTTTTAAAGAATTGAGTACCACCATTTTTTATTTGACCTAGTTATTACCCTGGGTGGCAACTCCTCATGTCCATGCCATGTCTTTGTGACAATGGTTAGTGTGTTCTCTAGAGCCCTAAGCTCAAACAGTATCGTAGCTGCTAAAATCTTAGATGCGCGCTAAACCCCACCATCTACAATGGCAGCGAGCTATGACTTATGCGTTTAATGCTTTATTGTCTAACAAAATATGGAATTTGGTTCCCAAACCATATAATATTAATGTGATTCCAAATAATTAGATTTTCAAGATAAAACACTAGTTGGATGGGACTATTGAACACTGCAAAGCCAAACTTATGGCCAAAGGATTTACTCAATAAAGTGGTGTTTACTACATTAAAACATTTATTTTGGCTATCAAATCCACTATGATTTGGACTGTTCTTATTCTTGCAACCATGCATAATTAGTCCATTAAAAAACTAGACATTTCTAATGCATTTCTCTATGGCTTTATCACATAGAATATTTATATGAAACAACCAATTGGCTTTGTAGATGCTACCAAACCAGACTTTATGTGTAAGCTCTATCACTCCCTCTATGGTCTAAAGTGATCACCAAGAGCATGGTTCTCTTATTTGGCCCAATTTCTTCTTCAACTTTACTTTGTTCCTGGAAAGGCAGATTCCTCCTTGTTCATTTATCGAAATGGTAGCACTTCTTTATTCATTCTAGTATATGTCGATAATAGTCTTATCACTAGTTCAGGCTCCACTCTGATTTCACAAACAATCAGTGCACTTTAGCAAGAATTTCTAGTAAAGGATTTAGGTGACCTTCATTTCTCTCTCGGCATTGAGGTTTCTCATACCAATAGTTGTATATTTTTTACTCAAAATTGGTATACAACTGATCTCTTAGCTCAAGTGGCTTTACAAAATTGCAATCCTTGTAAAATGCCAATGGCCATCTCTCCAAAACTCTCAAAGAAATTGTGTTCTTCTTGCTCTTTCAAAATTGAGTATAGACAGCTCCATGGTGTAGTTTAATATCTCACTATAACAAGGCCAGATATATCATTCTCTATTAAAAAATTATGTCAATTAATGTAGAGCCCCACCATCGAACATTGGCATGCTTTAAAATGTTTGTTGTGTTATGAATATGGCATGCTCATCAATTGTATTCATTTTAGCACTCACTCTTCCATTGAACTTAATTGTTATGCTGATAGTGACCGGGGCGGTGACCCCGATGATCGTTGTTCAATAACAGGTTATGTAATTTTCCTTGGAAAGTTATTAATTTCTTAGCTTGCCAAAAAGCAGCCGACCATAGCTCATTCCTCCTTTAAAAGTGAGTACAAGGCTATAGTAAACACCATTATTGAATTTATATGGCTTTATTCTCTTCTTGGGGAACTTGGTTTTATGCCTACCTCCTTTACTCTATGGTGTGATAATACATGGGCAGTCTACTAGTCCTCTATTCTAGTGTCTCAGACAAGAACTAAGCACGTAAAGCTGGACTACCATTTTGTTTGTGAGCAAATTGCCTCTGGTGCTATCTCAGTCAGACACATTCCCTACTGCACAATAATTAGTTGATCTCCTCACAAAGCCCTTATCCTTGTCTCAGTTTGCTTTCTTTGTCAACATGTACCACTTTAATTGGCCAAGGACTTGCGAGGGGATGTTAGCTAAACATCTTCACTACCTCTTTCTACGGCAACATGTATTACATTGTACTCATCCTTTTGGTAAATTAGCTAGCTCGTGCTATTCTCTTCTAAGTCTATCTTATTATTTAAGTTGTATAGTTCGATTATAACTCAATCACTTGCACTTAGCATCTGTATATATAATTTGTGTAACATTGTTATCATAATTTAACACTGAATATCCAAGCTTGATTGTTCATTACACTTATGATTGCACCAAATTCTAACAAAATGGTTGAAATTTTTAAATGAATTTCAAATTAAATTTGAGGTTATCATTAGTCTAAGAATACTTATTATTAACTAGTCACAATTTTTTTTAGCCTTAAAAAATTTAATTCATGAATCTATGAACTCAGCACAAATATCAATTAGTGATATTAATGATTAAATATTATTGATAGTTTTTTGGTATTGTAAGGTGAGGTTATGGGTTCGATTCCTCACTTCCCCTTTAATCTTCCAATTTTTTTTTAAAAAAAATTTGTATTCTTATTAATTTTACCAAGGAAATGATTTCGCATATAGTTATATTAGTTATTATATGTAATTTGAATATTTTATATTTATTCAATAAAAATCTACATATGTCGATAATTAGTTAATACATTTATAATGGATTAATGGAGCTTTAAAATATTTCTAGAGCTGAAAATTGTTTTACTCTTTTCTTGATATGAGTCTGCAAAATCATTTTGTTGAGTAAAATTGTAAAAGAAGATTAATTCTGCAAATAAATGTTCAAACATATCACATGGCATAATACCATAGAATAGAAGCAGCTGGATTTTATGATTTTTATCTTTTTAAGCAATCGTACTATTCTGACCAATGGTGTAATTGTTGAATTCTTTTAAAGTTTTGAATTCTGTTGATAAAAAAAAAGTGAAAAAAAAAGCTTTATAAAGTCTATTGGTGCCGACTCCCACACAAACTGTATGATTTTTTCCACTTTAAATAAACATGATATATTCTTAATTGTCTAATATATTAACGATGGTATAATTGTAGAATTCTTTCAAAGTTTTATCAAGCTTGTTGATAAAAAAAATTTAAAGCCAAAAGAAAGTTTTATAAAGTCTATTGGTGCCAACTCCCACACAAACTGTGCAATTTTTCCACTTTAATTGAACACAATTATATATATATATAGCTTTTGTTTTTGGATGCAACTATTCATTAAATAAGATAATTAAATTAAATTAAACACATTTTCTATTTTTCTCATGCCAAACAAATCATTTTTATATATTTTTCTTCTCTAATCATTGAATATATAAGATAATTATATTTTTTTTTAAACAAAGTGTCAACGATGGGAAGCGCTCCCCCAAATGTTTGGCGACCATAACATTTTGTGGATTCGAGACCCACTAGAAAATATAAAATAGGTCATAAAGCGTACTTGGAGATGGAGTTGCCACCTGGATAAAAGCTGGAACACATTGTACAGCAACTTGATCCCACAGAGGTTTCTATAAGCCGTCATTAGAGATCAAGTTCGGAAATTAGATATGGACTTTTAGAATGCCCACCCCACCTTGTGGTTGGCCTCCATTTGTACTTTGTATTTTATTACCTTTAATTATTTAATTATTTTCATATTTACATTCAAAATTGCACTTGCCTCCATCCACTTTCCATGTTTTACAGTTAAGTCAAAGTTTGCACATTAATTAAATTCATGCAATTGGTCGTAACATTCACCACAAATAAAACAAAAAAAAAAGTCATAATTTATTACCATACATTCCAAATCAAGTGGGAAAGGGATTAAGGATTACAACACTTATACAAAAATAAAAGAATAATAAACAAAAAATAAACTGCTTGATTTAAGTAAAACCCCTTAAAAACTAATTAAAGGGATAAATACTTGATAATTATGAATTACCGATGAATCCTTACAATAGGCAAAATATTAATTCCTTAAAATACATAAAGATCTTACATAAAAATCTATAAAATTAACTCAAGAGACTATTAAGCAAGTAAAAGTACAAAGCCATAAAAGGTAAATATTAAACTTTTGGTTTAAACAATATTATAGGGACCATACGAAATAGACTAGAGAAGTTAAGGCCTATACATGCATGGGAACACTACACAATACACAAAAATAAGGCAAAATCATATGAGACCATATCAGAGTGGCGATCACCTCTATGAAGAAGCGATCGCCTCATGGCAATGAGGTGACATTATTTGTAAAGAATAAGTTGAATAATGAACTTATAAAGATCTGTCGAAGTGGAGATCACCTTTCAAAGGGGCAATCACCTGATGAATAGTCTTAGATGACTCTCAAATTGGCAAATCTTTCATTTCAGGAAAAGATTTACTATTAAAAACAAGTTAAATGCATAACCTCATGTAAAACTAAAGGAATTATGGTAACGATAAGACACATTACAAATAATACACAAGGAAATGAATACACGAATTAGTAAACAAATAAACTAAAGATTGTACAACTAAGTGAGGGTATCATGCAAATCTATAAGTTCAGCACTAAAAGAATTGAGATAATTACTGAAGAATGAGCTTTCAAAATGTTGGCCCTCAAAAATGATTAGGAATGTTGGTTTTCCCATGAATGCAAGCTCCTTCCCTTCTCTTTTTAACCAAACCAACCTCTAGGCATTTCCTTTCTCAAAAACCATCTTCATCCCTCTCCCTATAGCACTCTTTTCTCTTTAGCTCCTTTTTTTCAATCTTTATTTTTTATAAAAATGCTAAAAGTCCTCTTTTCACTCTCTTTTTTCATCATTTTATTTACACCCCTAGCCCATACCCCTACTACTATCCCCATCATTACATTTTCTAGCCCCTTTCCTCTCTTAGAGATTTATTTTTTAAACCAGGGGTTGAGTTATAGAGGAGGTGGGCCTACTAAGTTAGCTACCATGACCATCTCAGCATTTAATGCAGAAGCAAATGTTTACTATAGAGGCAATCACCTATCCTGCAGCTACCATATAAGTGATCACCTCTTCACAAAGTCGTTCACCTCTCTGGCTGTCCTGCACTAGGCCTGATGGACCTAGGCAGTTTGGACTACTTTTAAAGGGTTTTGGGCTTATTCATGGGTTCTAGCCCTCGAGCTCATTTTTTAGAAGATTTAGGGTTTTTTTCTTGCATTCCAGTTTTATGTTTCTCATAATCAGGCCTTATTATAGTCTAACTAAATCAAGCGTCCACAGTTCGCCCCCCATCATAGGCTAATCAAATCGGGTGTCTACAGACACCCAATTTCAGGATGATGAGTTAAGAATGTGATAGAGGACTCCAATGATGAAAATATCATTAATAGGTCCTCGATACTTGAGCTTTAAAATTCCAAGGGTCTAAATGCATCTTTTAAAGGAAGGATTTAGTGTTTTCAATGACTAAATTGCAATGTTTATTTTAGGACCTAATTGCAAACTTAAATTCTTTCAGGGGTCTTTTTATAATTAAATGTTAAAAAAATAAAAAAACTTGTCGAAATTCCATAATTTTGACTAAAATTATGTAATTCTGGTAGGAATTACATAATTATGATCGGAATTACACCAATTTCGATTGGAATTGTGTAATTCTAATCAGAATTGCACAATCCTAGTCGGAATTGGACTCTCCCATCCCTGTTTTTTTTATTTTTTTTAGGCTTTTAACTCAATCCTAATTGGACTAAAATTCCTAAATATGATTTTAAGTATTAATCTTATTTTTTAGGAATTAGAATCATGTAAGAATTGAGCTAGGGTTTTTTAGTTTTCTTTTGCAAATATAAAGAGGATGGCAAAAAGGAAAAAGAGGGGAAGAGGAGAGGATAAGAAAAAGAGAGGAGGCAGCAACATATTTTTAAGTTTTTGGGTTTTTCTGCGTTTATGAAAATAATTTTTATCCATTGTTGTTTCTTAAAAAGAGCTTTCTTAATTCTTTCTTTTTTTTTGTGAGTTGTTTTTCTACAAAAATTCCTTTTGGTTTATTAATTAATTCAAGATCCTTGGAGAATTTTTGAAGAAGAAGATTCAAAGACTTATCAAGAAGGGTGAATTATAAATATGAGGAGTACCCCAAATCACTCATAAGCATCATCATCTTCTTCATATTCTATTTTTTATATTATTGATTATTTTTATTCTTTCGAGTTATTATTATAATTTATTCATTAATCATAATTTTATTTTATTTTTTTATGGTGACTATGGAGGAAAATACATGGTGATCATGTTGGAGGGATGAATTCATGAGAAGTCCAGGGAAAACCATGGACAAAGCCTTGTAGAGACTTAGTTTCTAGGGTTTTTATTTTATTTTATTTATTGCTTTATTTTTTATTTTATTAACTATTTTATGAATTAATATAATAGCCCCAATAGTAGGAGTAGTGAAATTATATGTGTGGTTGCATGTTTATTTTGATTAAATTGGTTAGTAAAATTAGGTAATTACTTAAAATCAATGGGAGGAAGTAGATTAATTTAGGTTTCATATTAATAAAACTAGGGTTTTTATTTATAAGGGATTAATTTAATTATTTGTTTGATCTTATTTAATTATTTTTTATATTTTTATTTGTTTTTGGGTTTATTTATAATTTTTATGTGCTTTTGAGGCCTTAAACCCATTTTAGGCTTTCATTTATTTATTTAAGTTTAGGTAATTCTTTTAGCCCATCTCACTTAATAATTAATTAGGTTTAATTAATTAAAATATATTTTTAGGTCTATAATTAATTAGATTTTAGGTTAGAAATATCCTTAGGTCCATTTAGTTAATTAGACATAGGCCCACGTAACTCAATTTAATTAATTTAGACTTAGCCCACTTAATTTAAGCCCTTTTTTTCATAATTTGTAGATTTAAGATCACTATTTAATTAAAACATATAGAATTAGGCCCACTAATTTAAATATTCCATAATTTGTAGAATTAGGCCCATTTTTTATTAAAACAAGTAGACTTAAGTTCATTTAATTAAAATCAAAAGGAATTAGGTCTTCAGGTTTACATATAAATTAAAACATGTAGATTTAACTCATTTATTTAAAATCCATGTAGATTAGACTAACTTAGGGATTATGTGATTTATTGAATGCATTATTTACTTGTATATTTCATGACTAGTTTGCCTTAGAGTTGATTATTTTTAGGGTTTATATGAAATTGCATGTAAATAGAGAATAAGATAATAATTTATAAAGTAATTCTAAATGAACATGAGACTAAAAGAAGTTTTTATTCCGTATCTAGAATCTCTTGGTTGTGGTGCTAGCTTTCTTTTAGGGAATCGAGTACCACTTTTTCGATTTTTCCCAGTATCTCCACGCCATGTCTTTGTGACAATGGTTAGTATGTTCTTTAGAGCCCTGAGCTCAAACAGTGTCGTGGTTGCTTAAATCTTGGATGCACACTAAACCTCGCCGTTTACAGTGGCGACTCCACTGGGGATAAAAGATACTAATTCTACTTATGTTCTTTAGAATTATTTTATTCTTGCATTCATTCTGCATGTCCCTATTAACTGATGGCATTGGTTTATGATTCCATGATTCCACTAGCTTCATGGGGTTGTAGATTGGCTAACCATCACTCTTAGCTTTAACTCAGTCCAAGAGAGATTATCGGGCTCATCTGACTAAAGCCTGTAAGCCAAGTCCTTAAGGGGGGTAGTCTTCTCTTGAGTTTGCAAAGGATGTCGGGCCCCTCTAACCTTGGCTTGTAACTCAAGTCCTAAAGGAGGGCATCTTGCTAAAGGAACCATGACCTTTTTACCAAATGCTAACCATATATAATGGCTAGTTATTTCCCCAAGGATCTACCCAAATTTCTTATGAATGTTGCCATGAGGTATTTCTATCTGTAAAGGCCCAAGCCTATGCGTTAGAAGCTCGTTTAGGTTAATAAAGATTGGGCTAATCTTTTACACCTAGAAATGTTGTTTCTATGCTTTTTGTTTTAAAGAGAGATTTAGCATGCATGTCGGCTCTTAATATCCCCTATTTATGTGAAGGCTAAGACCAAAAATCCTAGAAAAAGAAACTCGCCATTAAACATGTGTGTGGGAGTAATAAGGTTGGAAGGTTTACATGCATGATGGTTTGTTGATTACCTCTTGATACTTGTTGTGTGCTAAATGCTTGCTTGCTACTTTTTGCATAGCATGTGCATCATGCATATGTGCATACATACAGTCCATGCATTATACTAATACCTTATTTTATAGCCATCATAGATTCATCTGGGTCTTCTTGTGTTAGGGACAAAGAAGTGGCAGATTAAACAGAACAAATCTAAGCCTTAAGGTAATAGCTCAAGAGATCCTTCAAGAACTAGAGAAGAGTCTAATCAACCCACTGTACCTAAAAGCTAAACAAACTCAAATTGAACAAACTGAAATGGGACAACAACTAGAAATGTGGACCCTATAAGACATTAAAGGAGCTTTGATGGATGACATAAGAGCAATGATGCAAGATGAACTGAGACAGGCTTTGTTCGGACTAGTGTAACCTGTTATTGTACTACCACCTATTGTTGAACAACCACCTGTTGTAGCTCCTCCACCTATTGCTAACAATGTTAGGGGGCAACCTGCTACTAGAAATGTACCTGCTACTGATGTGAGACTAGAAGACATTAAAAACTACATGGTAGAAAAGGTGAAAAGAGAGTCACTTGAATTGGCCCATGATCATGAGTCCAAGCAGATGCAAGCACTAACTCAGAAAATGTCCAAGATGGAAGAACTTATTAGAGGAAAAGGAATGAGGTATTCTTTTGACTTTGATGACATGCTGCAAATGGAGGGAGATAAGCTGCCTAAAAAATTCAAAATGCCTCAACTACAGAAGTTTGATGGGAGAGGAGATCCAAGGATTCATTTGAGTCAATACACTACAACCATGAGCACTACTAAAGCACCATTAGCAGTGGTTGCTAGGTTGTTTGTACTGTCATTGAAGGGAATGGGTATAAACTAGTACAATGGGTTAGAAAAGTCTCTTAGGGCTGACTGGAAAGAACTATGTACTGTATTCTTGAAATAATATGATTATAACACTCGATTGGAAGTGTCTATTAGTGATTTGTAGTTGACTAGACAAAAACCCAATGAATCCTTTTTTGATTTCCTCACTAGATTCATGAATAAAGCAGGATTGATGAAAAATAAAATGGCTAAAAAGGATCAAGTTACGATAATTATTCGTAATGTATCACCTAATTTAGTTGAAAGACTGCAAATGATGAACCCAAAGACCTTCAAAGACCTGGATGATGACAGTCTACAAGCTGAAGAGATAGAGAATGAGAAAAAAAAAGAGTTTTAGAGGCACAATAACCCAAAATTACTCAACTGGGGGCACACAATAGGGGAGCACTAGCCGGATTATGGAGGTGCACACAGTTCATCAACCTAGGAGATTCTCCAATTTTAATCAACCACTCTCTAAAGTCCTAGAGAGACTAATCCAAAAAGGCCTACTCCGACCCTTAACCTTTTCTAAGCCACCAAATCCAAATGTCCCTAGTTTTGACACTAACAGTTACTATAAATTCCACCAAGCTGATGGTCATCCCACAAACAATTATATCCGCCTAAAACATGAGATCCAAAACCTGATAGACTCTAGAAAAATTACCAACCTTGAAAAATCCAACTCTAACCCAAACACCAGAAATTACCCTTTCCCAGACTACTAAAATATTCCACCACCAGCCACCATGATGATCAACTCAGGGGTTAGAGAAGAAGAAGTGCTAAGCTCCTTCGAGGACCTCAACCCTATACCCAATGGAGAACCTTTTGAACAGCCACAGAGAGGAGTGGAAGATTTACTATGCCAACCCTTAGGCAAGTTTGATTACAAAGTATTATACTCAAAACCACCCTCCGTTGATATCCCTATTGAATCAATTGAGCCTTCAGGTTGGGAAGATGACTTTGATGATAAGCCGGTAAAAGAAGAGCCTAAAATTCTTGAGCAGCACCAAAATGAGCAGAAGACTTATTGGGTCAGCCTTAAGAAAGTTCAACTATAAGGTGTTTTTGACATACCCTTTGAGTTGATTGTGTCTACAGGATGGGAGGATGAATTTGATGATGAGAAGCTACTAAACAAAAAAGAAAAATACATATTTAAGGTACCTGAAGATGAAGTTATATAGACAATTGGCAAACAAATGCAAGAATAATTGTTATGTTAACCACCTAAAAGATAACCACTATGAGACTCAGCATCCCTAGCATCTAGAATAGGAAATAAAATTTCTTATTGTCTTCTTTAAATAAAATTTTAGTTTCTTTAGAACTTGTTTTATTTTAGTGATTGATGATATAAATTTTGATTATGCTCACTTATGTAATATGTATCTTGATGGTACTACGCATTGTGATATTGATCGCATCTGAATGTTTGACAAAAATTTAATTTAGTTAGATTCATTCAGTATGGGCACAAATGTAAACTTAAAGAATAGTCTTATATCACATGAAATAACTTATAAAGAGAGCAAAATCTAAGGAAAAATAAGAAGAAAGATAAAAAAGAGAAGAAAACAAATAGAGAGAAAAAGAAAAAGAACAGTAAGGTGAAAAATTAGAGAGAAAAATTTAGGATTAATTGATTATAGGAGTTATGTCATGTGATGTAATGAATGTTCTCATTTTTGCCCTAATGAATGAGTAAAATTGAATTGTAAATTTTTGGCAAATATCGCATATTCGTCTTTATCATATTGCATAAGTATCTGAATGGAAAGACATTATATAATGAAAGTTAAAATCAGAGCTATGAAATCACTATTTTAGTTATGTTTCCTTTGTAATTTTCCTTATAAGCCTAGCATTCCCTTATACCTTGAGAATTCGAGTGGCTCAGTACCTTACTTTGCAACCTATACATTATAATTGTCATCAATCATCACATCAGCATCAAGCCTCATATTCTACTCAAGAATTCTTCAAATTGCAAGTCCAGTTGATTTCATCATTAAGAACTCGCTTCAGTCAGTTTACCCATTCCTCTACATCTCCAATGCATAAGATTGCAACTAATAGGGTTAATAAGTCAAAGGATCAACAACAGTAGTGAATGAAATGGGTCTCTTACATATAAAATTGAAAAAGAACTACTAGAATAGCATGAATGAATCCAGAGTGGAACTGGGGGCAAAATACAACTCAGGGGGAAAATGGTGTCTGCATTCAAAGAGAGAAGATGGATGCTGAAGTGTAAGAGCTAATACCTCAATCATTATATAGCAAAAATAGTAACAAAAAAAAATTTAAACAGTGTATCGGTTAATCACAAGCTCTATTATAAAGCCATGGACCCTACTTGTTAGCCTAGTAATCAGTATGATGAATCATATTGGAAGCTTCAACATCAGAAGTACCAACAACAAATCATTCAATGCTCAAACTGACAGGCTATTGATGAGACACCTCATTCTTACACTCCAAAATCAACAACATGACTCTGTTCCAAACAGGAGACCTATTAGGATCATGCATATCATACATAACATGCATACACTTGCATACATTTTTTCAAAATACTTGTTTGTATAATAAAAGTCTTTGAGCCTAGACAAGATTGTACAAATACTCTGCTACTAACAATTGAAATTAGTGTTGTGAAAGTACAACAAAGTAGTCAAAATGTGCACGTGGGAAACATATAAGAGAAAAAGGTAACACTATTAAGGTGAACCTGATGCTTAATGAGACTCTAGACTACAGAAGACTAATAAATTATGGGTCCATCCAGTAAGGGAATATAACCAATAATGATACTTACAAAAGCATCATCTTAGTAATCTTAAGAGGCTAGATAGGATGCTCAAGCTCAAGCTCCTTAGATTCAACATCCATCTCTATAGTCTCATGTAGAACATCCTCTAGAATATATCTCCATAACAGTCAAATGAGTGTAGGGTATGTAATATGGTGATAAGAAGGTCCAACATGTCAGCAATACATTCACCAACCCTAAAAAGGGAAGAATGCACTCAAAACTTGAAATGAATGCACTTTGAAAAAAATTATTTGATCATAAGATCTCTAACCCTTGAACCTTTTTTGTAGGAGATGTCAATAAAAGGGAATGAAGCCTAGCATTAATGGAATGGCATAAATACAAATGCAGCCTAAAGCCTTAACTTCAATGGTGGAGTATCATAACCCGGTGATCAGAGACAAATCTAAAGGGAAGAATTCAAAAATGAATAACACTGCATTTTGATAAAATTTGTTCACTTGAGAATAGACCATACTAACTTATGGTATTTTGTGCAGGGAAAAACAGAAGAGAATGAAGAAGGTGAAAGGAACCGATACATCAATGAGAATAGGAAAGGTTACAAATGCTAATCATTCATCAGAAGTATCATCTTGCATAGAAAACACTCATCAAGATAATAAAAAGGGAAGTAATAGAACTCTATTCCTTAGATTCTATAATAAAGAACCATCTCAATCATAAAATTCATAAATTGAAAGTAAATTCATCCACTTCATGAGATCATGTGCAAAAAGCCTATCTCATTACTTTTTATCATAGTGGCTTTCTTTTATTAGCCTCACAAAATTCAGATGAGTAGTTAACAGTTTTATACTGAGAGGTAATAAACTCTAATCAATCTAATGCTTGCTTTGCACCCAAAAGAGGGGAAGAAAATGCAAAAACAAAATCTATGGACATAAAGCATAAATTGCTTGAATTTCAAAGTATCTTTTCAGTCTTTTGAATAATAAATGTGCATGTAATCTACTCCAATGCTCAGAAATGAGTATGAGTACAAAATCCCTTAACGGTATTCATGCTGAGTAATACGAGAAAGGCAAGGGAATACTAAGTGGAGAATAGAAAAAAGAGCCAGCATAATTTACTCCAATGCTCAGAAATGAGTAAGAGTATTAACATAAAACCTCTGGCGGTATCCATGCTGAGTAATACAAGAAAGGTAGGGGAATACTAAAAGAGGACCATGCCAAAAATTACTCTATTTACTCTAATGCTTTATGTGAGTATAACTTTCCAAAGGGCCTTTCCAACGGTATCCATGCTAAGTAATATGAGAAAGGTGGGGGAATACTCGGATAAGGAAGGAAAGCATAAAAATAACTCAAAGGCTATTTTGATACTCAGAATTTGATCTTTTTATGCTCATTTTTCATGAGTTTTGTTTAACAAATTCTCCCTAAAATTAGGTGTGGAAGTAAGCTCTTCACTTGGTAAAAGATATGCTCTCAACATAAGATGGTTAATGATGCCTCTAACCTTTGCAAATGGCGAAGAAATGACAGTCATGAAAGTAAAAAATAGTGAGATTCATTGAGAATATGCTATCTTGTGAAAAGTGATGAATTTTCTCATAAAATTTTCAACACTATAAGGTACTTTTATGCATTCATCAAGATTGAAACTAACTTCAATAAGTTTGTAGGAATTACAAATCTAGAAGAAAGTGCACCCAACTTGTAGAGATGGTTAGCATAGAAAAATTAAAATTAGTCAGCAAAGAAATTCTAATTAGTTAATACAACAAAATTCAAAGTCAATTAGCACAAAGAATTCAAAGCATTCAACTCAAACAACCAAATTTGTGAGCAATTATGGAATGCAATATAATCATATAAGACAATTCAGACTATATGACTGAGTGTAGTTGGCATTATACGACCGAGTGCAATGTATCTTCAATTGATTATACGACCGAGTATAATCAACATCATACGACCGAGTGTGATGTTTCTCTTCAAATTAGACTATACGATTGAGTGTAGTCAGCATTGTATGACCGAGTGCAATGTATCTTCAATTGATTATATGACTGAGTATAATTAGCATCATATGATCGAGTGTGATGTTTCTTTTCAAATCAGACTATACGATCGAGTGTAGTTGGCAATGTACAACTGAGTGCAATGTATCTTCAATCGATTATACGACCAAGTATAATCAGCATCATACGACCGAGCATGATGTTTCTCTTCAAATTAAACTATACATCTAAGTGTAGTCAACATTATACGACTGAGTTTAATTGGCATCATACGATTGAGTATGATGTTTTCTTTTCCAATCGATTATACGACCAAGTATAATTAGTATCATATGACTGAGTGTGATGTGATTTTTCAATTCAATGCTATATGTTTGAGTATAGTCAACATTGTATGACCGAGCACAATGTGTTTCTTTCACCCAAGGTTATACAACTGAGTATAATCAATATCACACGACCGAGTATGATATGTCATTTTAAATGTTGTACATCCGAGTATAGCAAATTCATAAGCAGAAGCTTCAAGGAGTATACATAAATATTCTAACTTTCAATTTAGAAATTGGGTGTTATTTTACTTTGCTGCAATTTGTCAAGCAAACAGCAATAAAGGGGGGCAACTGTAGACACCCAATTTTGGGATGATGAGTTATGAATGCGATTGAGGACTCCAATGATGAAAATATCATAAATAGGTCCTCGATACTTAAGCTTTAAAATTCCAAGGGTCTAAATGCATCTTTTAAAGGAAAGATTTAGTGTTTTCAAGGACTAAATTGCAATGTTTATTTTAGGACCTAATTGCAAACTTAAATTTGTAATTAAATGTTAAAAAAATAAAAAAATTGTCTGAATTACATAATTTCGAATGGAATTATGTAATTTAAGTCAGAATTACATTAATTTCGATCGGAATTACACAATCCCAGTCGGAATTGGACTCTCCCGTCCCTATTTTTTATTTTTTTTAGGCTTTTAACTCAATCCTAATTAGACTAAAATTTGTAAATATGATTTTAAGTATTAATCTTATTTTTTAAGAATTAGGATCACATTAGAATTGAGCTAGGGTTTTTTGGTTTTCTTTTTCCTATATAAAGAGGACGGTAAAAAGAAAAAAGAGGGGAAGAGGAGAGGAGAAGAAAAAAAGAGGATGCACCAGCATATTTTTAAGCTTTAGGGTTTTTGTGCATTTATGAAAACAATTTTTATCCATTGTTGATTCTTAAAAAGAGCTTTCTTAATTCTTTTGTTTTTTTGTGAGTTGTTTTTCTACAAAAATTCCTTTTGATTTATCAATTAATTCAAGATTCTTAGAGAATTTTTGAAGAATAAGATTTAAAGACTTATCAAGAACTGTGAATTATAAATCTGAGGAGTACCCCAAATCACTCATAAGCATCATCATCTTCTTCTTATTCTACTTTTTATTTCTTTTTTATATTATTGATTATTTTTATTCTTTTGAGTTATTATTATAATTTATTCATTAATCATAGTTTAATTTTTTTTTATGGTGATTATGGAGGAAAATGCATGGTGATCATGTTAGAGGGATGAATTCATGAGAAGTCCATGGAAAACCATGGATAAAGCCTTGTAGAGACTTAGTTTTTAGGATTTTTATTTTATTTTATTAACTATTTTATGAATTAATGTAATAGCCCCAATAGTGGGAGTAGTGAAATTATGTGTGTGGTTGCATGTTTATTTTGATTAAAATGGTTAGTAAAATTAGGTAATTACTTAAAATCAATGGAGAAAGTAGATTAATTTAGGTTGCATATTAATAAAACTAGGGTTTTTTTTATAAGGGATTAATTTAATTATTTGTTTGATCTTATTTAATTATTTTTTATGTTTTTATTTGTTTTTGGGTTTATTTATAATTTTTATGTGCTTTTGGGGCCTTAAGCCCATTTTAGGCTTTGATTTATTTATTTAAGTTTAGTTAATTCTTTTAGCCCATCTCACTTAATAATTTATTAGGTTTAATTAATTAAAATATATTTTTAGGTCTATAATTAATTAGATTTTAGGTTAGAAATATCCTTAGGCCCATTTAGTTAATTAGACATAGGTCCACGTAACTCAATTTAATTAATTTAGACTTAGCCCACTTAATTTAAGCCCTTTTTTTTTATAATTTATAGATTTAAGATCACTATTTAATTAAAACATGTAGAATTACGCCCACTAATTTAAATATTCCATAATTTATAGAATTAGACCCATTTTTTATTAAAACAAGTAAACTTAAGTTCATTTAATTAAAATCAAAAGGAATTAGTTCTTTAGGTTCACATAAAAATTAAAACATGTAGATTTAACTCATTTATTTAAAATCCATGTAGATTAGACTAACTTAGGGATTATGTTATTTATTGAATGGATTATTTACTTGTATATTTCATGACTAGTTTGCCTTGGAGTTAATTATTTTTAGGGTTTATATGAAATTGCATGTAAATAGAGAATAAGATAATATTTCATAACGTAATTCTAAATGAACACAGGACTAAAAGAAGTTATTATTCCTTATCCTGAATCTCCTAGTTATGGTGCTAGCTTTCTTTTAGGGAATCGAGTGCCACCTTTTCGATTTGTCCCAATTGTTACCCTGGTTGGTGACTCCTCATCTCCACGCCATGTCTTTGTGATAGTGGTTAGTGTGTTCTCTAAAGCCTTGAGCTAAAAAAGTATCGTAGTTACTAAAATCTTGGACACGCACTAAACCCCGCTGTCTACAGTGTCTATAGTTTGCCCTTGATTTTTTAAAAATCAAATTGCATGTAATGACAATTTTTTAAAAAATCACATGTAAGACTAAATAAGAAAAATGATACACAATATACCTGACTCTCGAGTTTCACTTGAGAGATGAATTCTTCTAATCTTGAAATGTGATTGTGACCATTATTGGGATTTGTGATACAAACGCAGCGGAAAAATTAAAATTTTATCACGTTCCTAAGTCTGGATCCATGTAATTCGACTACTTGATTAAATCTAGGGTTTTAAAATCTTACCAAAATGTAGAAGAGGCAAGATTCTCTGGAAGGATGAGAGGAGGTTCACACCGGTGACACCTTACCTCGAGCTTTTTTTTTGGCTTGGTTATTCGGATCAAGACGTCTCCAAAAGGATGCGTACTGTATAGGTATCCACATGAACAGCCCTTCACAAAAAAAATTTGAGTGTGTGTGCTAGCAACCTCCTTGACTGTCTCACAAATCAAGAACATAAGGAAAAACTCTGTCTTTGTTTTCTAAGAGGAAAGAAGACGAATTTGGAGGCAGAAAAACAAGTGTGTGAAACCCTAGAGAATATAACATATTTATAGACTCCAAATTAGGGTTTCACTTACCAATGACCTTTTGGTAATTTTCCATTTATTATATTCTGATTTTGTTTAAAAAAAAATCAAAATTAATATCTTATTTATTTATTTAAAATAACATTTATCTTAAATAAATAAACAAATAAATAAATAAATAAAACACTTTAATTATTTATTTCCACAGAGTTTATTTTGGGCTTATTAAACCCATATCTGTTTTGGGCTTGTTCTAAGTGTGTGACCCTGTAGGTTCACATAACATTGGCAGTGGGCCTAAATCTCTATTTAGGCCTACAAGTCATAAGTGGCCTCTAGCAAGACATTATGACTACCCAAGTCATGTGAAGTCAATAATCCGACATAACCTAATTACAGTGAATTTTATTGTCCCTTTATCACATGATATCTTAATTGAACATAAGGCATAGAATGTCACCCTTATATAGTTCAATATTATGACTTGATTCCAAGTAGACTAAAAATGATAATTCTTTATCAATTCATTTCAGCATGGCCATGCATTTTCCTTCAGTCTATCTCATCAAGGGGCCTTTAGATATCTTTCTCATATTAATGAGGGATAAATTCCTTCTAAATCACTCACATTCCTCACATAACTAATTTTATATCCAACAACATCCTTTTAATCATTCGGTTAAAGACAATGTTAGAATGTGTCAAAACATAAAATTGCTATATAGAAATCCATGATGATTTTAAGGTCAAAGGATCGAAATAAAATTACTGTGATAAGAAATACTTATGACAATAATCTATGTAGCATTCTCATAGTGGGTCAATCCAGTACATGATCTCTCATCATGTACCTATGAGTTGACTTAATATCTCATATTTATGATTAGTAAAACATAACCATCAATCAACATCATACTAGCCTTAATACTTTAATAGTCATATAATGAATAAATGGCTAGGGATAATTAGAATAGAACTCTTATTTTAATCTAAGGGTTTTACTATCAAGTCACATACTTGATGGCCTTAGTAAGAATTAACCATTCATGTAATTATCATAAAATCAAATGATAATATAATACCTCTTTATTAATAAAATAAGAAAGTCAATACATAATCACAAATGATTGACCTAGTGCATATCACTAACAACCATCAGGTTTTTCTAGCCTGATCAACCACTCATTAATAATTGGTAATTTATATAAAAATGATGATTCTTAGGTTCCTAGCTTGATACACCACCCAACCGAAATGAAAACTCTAGAGTTTTCTTGGCCCAATTGCCACTCAACTGAAACATGATTCTCGGGTTTTCCGGTCCTGATACATCACTCAACTGAAATGTGATTCTCAAGTTTTCCTGGCCTAATCATCAATCAACTGAAATGTAGACTCTTAGGTTTTCCTGGCTTAATCATTACTCAATTAAAATGAAGACTCTCATATTTTCCTAGACCGATTGTCACTCAACTAAAACAAAGAATCTTGAGTTTTTCTAGCTCAATCATCACTCAACTGAAATGTGAACTTTAGGGATACAACCTGAACAATCTTTCTCTCATCACAAGCTTTAGGGCTACAACTTGAACAACCCTTCTTTCATTATGAGCTTTGGGGATACAATCTAATTAGCCCTTCTCTTTATCGCAAGCTTTGGGGATATAACCCAAATAGCCCTCTCTTTTGAGGCATAATCCTTGGGTTTTCCTCAGCCAAAAGGTAGTTTCTTATTTGAAATGGGAAACTCATGCCGTCATCCTTGGGTTTTCCTAGCTCGAGAGGTTATCCCTCAATTCTAACACTTAAATCAAAGAAAATCCATAGCTTGGCCCCGGCTATGGGCCAATCAAACTGAATATCTACGGTTTGCCCCTTGCTATGGGCTGATCAAATTATGAAATGAATGCATGTGAACTCTAATACTTTGATCAACAAATAGGACCAAAGAAGAGAGCAATAATGGATGTTGTATAGCCATACATGCATCAAATAAAAAAAAATACAAAAGAAGCCATATAGCCACATAAGCATCATGTGAGAACACAAAAGAAAAGTTGTATAGCCGTCTGGCAGAGAAACACAAAGAAAATCCGTATGGCCACGTAGGCATCAACCAAATATAATAACAAAAAAAACTCATATAGCCATATAAGCATTAGGTGAGAACACACAAGAAAGTCATATAGCCATACAAGCATCAAGTGAGAACAATAAAAAAAAAAAAAGACATATAGCCACACAGGCATTAGGCAAAAATAATAATAACAAACATCGTATGGCCTTAGGAGCATCAGGTAAAGACAAACGAAAAGTGCCATATAGCCTCTGGGGTGTAAGGAGGAAACAATTAAACAATATCAGTTCAAAATAAGCCATATAGCCTCACAAACATCAGGCAAAGACAATAAAAAAATAATATAGCCCCACAGGAATTTAGGCAGAATCAACCAATATAGCAGTATTGCATCTATACATCAAAGCTAGCCCACTTTTGAAAAACATCTAAAAAAGAGTTCAAAACTAATGTATGCATGGTCATGATCTTTGGAATCTCTCAAAAGTTACTTTAACAACACTTGCTCGTGTGGTGTGTGCAATGCTTATAGGAAACATGCATTATTCTAATGCGCCTAAGCATGACATCTGAAAATGGTTTTTGTAAAATAGTTTTGTGTATGCATGAATAATCGATAAAATAGTCAATAGCCAAATGCCTTTTCTATTTAAAATTAATCTTTGAGAACTAGTCCTCATTATATCCAAGAATTTGGATTTAAGTCTATCGAGACTAGCTTATCCAAATGGTGCAGAATTTTAGACCCCCTTATAATCAAATTGGGATTATGATAACAACACATGCCCTTAACTTAGTTGCTTCCTTAGAATGCTTTATTGTCATATGACTATTGTGCTTGACCTTTAGTGTGGAAGAGACTCTATTTGAAAAATCCATTACTCATGAGGCTTGACTCATCTAAAAAAAATTACCCCTCAGTTAAGGACTTGATAAACTCTCTTGCCTTTGAACCACCCAGTATAATCTTATGATCTCTTAAACTGCTTTTCTCTAAATGAAAATGCAACCAATTTTATTTTATATTCCCTCTTTTGCCTTAGTCCTTTTTCAGGAGTTTTCAAACCTAGCTTCTTTTTTATTTTTCCTCTTTTGCCTAGGTTGCTCCCTTTTTAAGAGTTTTCAAATCTAGTTAGGTGGTTACAAATTCATGGTAATTATCTATCACTTTTATTATGCTTGATGTTCATATTGTCACTTTAGCTGCTAACTGCTCTTGCTACTATTCATCGAGCATTGACATCACTCATGTTGTCGATTGTTATAAAACTAATCAGTCTATGTCTAACACTTCATGTGCTAACAATATGTCAGTTATAACTATCTTCACATGATTACTTCTCTTTTATAATCAGGCATTCCATGTTATTCTTATTATTGATCAACCCTTTATGGGTTTTCTAACCAACTATTTTTTTAGCTCACAATTGGTGGGAGTTTTGTTTAAAAATAAGGACTTTCCAAGGATTGCTCAAAATTGAATTTTCAAATGTTGGTGGCATAAACAAATATTTCTCTTTTTTCCCCACATTTTCCTTTTCTTTTTTTGTTTTCTTTTTCTTTCCTCTTTTTTTCTTTTCTTTTCTTTTTCTTTTTCTTATCTTTTTCTTTTTCTATGAATATAAGGATTTCATTTCAGCAAAACTAAAGTTGAATGTGCCTGAAGGAAAGGTTGAAAGTCAATTTTAACATTTTAGCCATCTCATTTTATAGGGTTTTTTCAAATCTCTCTCTCTCATTCAAGCATAAGGTTGCATGCATAATTATAGTAAATTAATACTCATGCAAATTAGACAATCAAACATTCATTAGCACAAAAGAAAATATTACAATAAAACATTGTTCAAAACCATTACAGTCGATAATAACTATGTTTAAGTGTCCAAATCCAAGTCAGCTTCAACTTGCACTCTAAAATGATACAATTCTTTGAAGTCCCTTATGCTCATGTCCTTCAACTTGTCGGCTATAGGTGGGATGCATATTTCTATGGCTATTACCAACTGATCGGACTCTATAGTTGTGTGGTTCATTAGGCCAACTTTCCTCTCCACCCATCTAAGAAGCTCACGAATGACTCGTTAGGTCTTTTGCATTGTATTCTATAGCTTGTGAAATGAAACTTCAAACTAAGAGTTTAGCCCATACTGTTTGATAAAAACTAAACATAACTCCGTTCAGTTTTATTGGATAAGTACATCCAAAATGTAGTACCAATTGATAACAACTCCTTTCAAGGATAATGGAAATTGCTTAACAATTTGAGCTTTTAACAACCCAATGGTGCTCATGTAAGTGACATATTACTTTAGGTGCAAGTAAGGATCATTAGTCCTATGATATTTCTTTATATTCAGGAATTTGTATTTCGAGGGTAGTGATTCTTCAAAATCCAAATCTAAGTCAACATCAGTAAAGTCTGGACTAAGCCTGTGGTTCTTCAGTGCGGTCTACAGTTGATTCATCTATTTTTTCAGGCCTTTCATCCATTTAGTCTCAGTTGAGTTTGCTAGTGCTTTTCCTTTTGATTGCTCACCCAGAATAATTCTATTTTCATAATCATCTTCATTAGAGAGCATCTTTCCTCCAATCTCAGTATCCATTTCCCTAACCATTTGTCACATCTCATCACTAATATATTTTAATAGTTCTTTCTTGAGAGATTTAACATCAAAATTAAAAGGGTCCTACCATTCTGCTCTTTTACTAAGTGGTCTTAATTTTCTAATTGGATCTTTGATACTAGTGGGCCAAATCCCTTTTATTTGCTTCCAAACAAATAGAGTTTTATGGCTAACAAAATTAGAAGGGGATTTTTTATTTGGGTTTTAATTATCAACGGGGGATAACAAATTAACGTATGTAAGATAACTATCAAAATGAACAAACAAGTACTAGGCCTTGCATAAAAATAAGGTCCATCATAATGGGTCATAAAGGCATGAAAGGCCTACTTGACATACTCCATTTACAATGGGCCCATATTTTACGCTAAAGTCCACCATATAGCATCAAACATATACATGTTAGAATATCCTAAGGGACATTACTAAGTCACAACATGAGCTGATTCTCAGGTGAAAAAAAAATTTGATTCCTACAACAATATGCCTCCATTATGTCTCCTCACTCAAGGGTCCATGTGACTGGATAAGTATGTGCTATGAGTGATAATAATTAGATACTCCACTGCTAGGTTTGAGTGAAACACAAGCAGAAAAACAAAGGCTATTATCAGGTTCTTTAGGGACTAAGTGCTCATTGTGTGAAAATGTGCAGTGAATGCAAAAGATGTAAAAGAAATAAGAAAAAGATTAAAAATGGTAAAACACAAAATTGGAATCAGTTTCTCTATCCCTAGTGGAGTCGCCACTATAGGCGGCAGGGTTAAGAGCATGCCCAAATGTTTGACTACCTTAAGTGGGTCAAGTTATATACCCTAGTCTCTAAGACTTAGTATAGAGTAAGTAAGGTGTCGAACACTCAAGAATTTGGAGTAATTTTATATTAACTGAGTAGATACTTAGATGGATAGGCAAAATATTATAATAAAAGATATTGAATGTTCTAACTATCCTAAAATTACTAAGAATTACAAATTACTCTAGTTAATTTAAATGTACTAACAAGAAATTCAATTAATATTCATTAAAACTATAATTCAGAACTAATCAAGAACTATAATAATTAATAAACACATGCAAAGAATGGAGAATGTGACCTAAAATCCTTAAGAACAACTCTCATTGTCAATTAAGGGTATTTCCACCTAGAGTCTACAAGCACTCTCATGCCATTGTAAAGATAAATAAAAACCATGAAGTTCCATGCCAATCCTTTGACCCCTCGAAGTGAATTTCTTGTCTCAAGGTAGTTTCCTAACCTTTAAGTGAATTCAATTGCATTTCCACCAAAAATGCCCTATTTCTCATTGTGAACATTTGATTAATACATCATATATGGTGATCAAGCATAAATAACACAATTAAGCACTCAATTGAAATCAAATCATTCATACATTATAAAAGAGAAAAATGTAGTTAATAGATTAATTCATCCTTATAATTCTAATAAACAAGGAATTAGTCAAGATACATATTGATAATTGTCAAATAACCATAAGAAACTAATGTAAACATCAAGTAAACTTAACAGAAGAAAAGAGAAAAAGAGATAGAAATTATATTGATGAAATCTCCCTTGCTCTCCATGATGTTTATTAGATATTGAATAGCCTTATGGATTATCGTCCTTGATTCTTTGAAAAAGTATGAATTCCTTCACATTATCTAATCTAACAAATAAAACTAAGTATTATTCATTGCTTTCTAATCCATCAAATATGTGTATTTTTTTTCATCCATAAAATAAAGACAACTTCATGTATTTGTAAGCTTCTTGGCATCCCAATTCACGTCCCTTTGAATGGACGTGAAAATGAAGAGATGTGATGAAGAGGTGTATTGGTGCTAAGCAAGTTGGCACATCACCGATGTGCCAACTCAAGAGGAACTCGGCACCATAACCCTCTGTTATGACTCAGCATGACTATACGAATCGACATGATCTTTTTTCTGTAATACTACCTAGTGACGACTCGGCACCACTATATGAGTTGGCACTTATGCTTTCTGTCACGATTCAATGCAACTATGCGAGTTGGCACTCCTTACTTTGACCTTTGTCTTGACCTTTCTCGAGCCTTTCTTCATTCCATAGTATTCAAATTCAAGTTTAAGCACGAGATTAGCCTTCAAAAACCTACAAATCACACAAACAACATAAAAGCACACAAATAGCAACTATAATATAATAATTAAACATAATGTAAATGCAAACTAAAGAAAAAGTCACCAAAATGAGCCTAAATGACTATGCTATTTTGCATATTATCAAATTCCCCCATACTTAGACCTTGCTTGCCCTCAAGTAAGAAATAAAAACCTAAGTGAGAAAATAAAAAAAAATTATTTTATCTTCTCTAAAATAGTTATATTAATCTCAATAAATCATCTTAACCAATATAAGAATTTAAGAAAAAGGCAGTTAATAACTAAGCTTCTAATGCTTAACAATGACAAAGAAAACAAATTTCATAGCATAATCAATAAGTTTATCAATTTATCTCAAACTATTAATAACAAAATCAAAGAATGTAAAGTCAAGGTGCTGATGAAGCTTTCTAACCATAATGCTCATTCATCAAACTTAGGACTTTTAAGAACGAAAATAGCCATAGCACAAGGATTAAGCACACACATTGACCAACAATTCTTATGGAATTTTTAGACACAACTTTTATACTTATATATTTTTATGGAATAATTTGCATTTCTTTCCGAATGAATGTAATTAAGGAGCATACTCACTTACACATAACTTACTCGAAATGCAATTACTTGTAACAAAATACATTCTTTCTAAATAAGTGTAATTAAGGAGCATACTCACTTACACACAACTTACTCAAATGTATCACATTGATAAGCTTTTTTTTTTTATAGTGTCCTCATCCATTATTGAAAAGCCAATTACTCGTATTATGGCTAGAGTTTCCCTAAAGCCACTTCAATCCTTAAAAACCTAAGCTTAAATCCTAACCATCCTAGTGGTAATAGAAAGTTGACTAAATATTCTCTAGATTTTGAAAATAATAATAAAACTTAAAAAGAAAAGCTTAAAATTGTTGCTAAATGAAACTTTAAAATTCTACAAATTAAGCATAGGAAGATAATTACTAACATAATAAAAGAAAAGAAAAATCAATCAAAATGAACTTGAAAAGTTAACTATTTAATAGTATGGAGAAGAAAGAATTAAGCAAAGATGAAAAAAAATAATAAAACATAACCCATAATCATAAAGATAGACTTACACTTAATAAAATGATAAATACTACTATTCCCTCCCCCACACTTAAAAATGCACATTGTCCCCAATATGATTCCAAAATGAAAAAGAAAGGTAAAGAAATACTCCCCTAATTGTTTGAAATAGTTGGCGGAGGAGACTCAATTGTCGTTGCATCTCTTTTTTATTCTCCAATATTAGCTGCTAAATATAAGACTCTCCACTAAAAGAGCCACTTGCACCACCTTGCATAGGCAAAGTTAAAAGAGGCACATTACCATAGGGTACCACTTCTAGAGAATGCTCAATCCTAATATCTTCCTCCTCTTTTTATGTATCATCTATTTGAGCAGGACGTTTTAAACCTCTCCGACATAATTAAGACCTTGACAAAATCAAATGGAAGGAAGCATCTATAACTTCACCTCTTATAAAAGCTAGCTTAGTGAAATAAAAACACTAAAAAACACAGTCAAAATCATCAAGGTTAACATTTAAAGACTTAGTAATGATAGTAACAACATGACCATGTGTGAGTAGGGCATCTTCACGTGCAGCACATGTTAAAAGTTGATTAAAAATCCACTATATTCAACACACCTACTTCTTATTTTGAACGCACCACATCAAAAATAATTATTCTATATAGACTCTATTAAATTTAGATTTATTGAAAACATCACAGGCAAGGACTTTGTGAAATAACTATAATTTTAAATCTTTAATGAACACTGCCTTACCTTTCTTTAGTTGAAAAGTGGATGGCAAATTAGTCAAAAATGTCCAAAATTCATCAACATGGAAAGAATTAGGAGCTTCACACATACCATCCTTCTTAAAACCAAACACCCGTTGCATGAAAGCATATGTAAGTTGGTGTTTATTCCTTAGCATGCTAAATTCAAGAATATGGGAATTATTTGATTTAACTTCTAAAGATGTATAAAGTTTGGTAATCAACTCATCATAAGTATGCGCTTGGATGGAGAAAAACTTTTTAAGTCCATAAGTAGTCAATAATTGATTAAAAGAGTCATGCATGTTTACATCTTGAAGTAAGGAGGAGGGGATATACTTACAACTAATGATTTCCTTGAACTTAAGAGTTGTGAATCTAGCACCTTCCTCATATGAAAGAGTAGGGAACTTGGCCTTGTAGGTGGGTGAAAAATCCCCCTCTTAATGCTCTTTTTCAACTTGAGGTTTTTTTAATGTAAAACCCCTTGGCCTACCAATTTAATTATGATTAAAGAAGAAATGAAGAAGATGGTGAATATAAGGGGTTATGGTGTAGAGAAGAAAAGAAAATGTGTAAAGAAAAGAAATAGAAAAGGAAATGGGAGGGTAGTTTTCGGTTAGAGGAAAAGGTATATGTAGAGATGATGGTATGTAGAATAGAAATAAGAAAATAAAATAATAGGTAGTGAGAATTGTAAAAACGTGAAAAGATGAAAAGATGGAGTATAGGAATTATAAAATATGTGAGTATTTGGGAATATAAATTTAAAAAGAAAAAGGATTGTATGTGGGTATGTAGACTAGGGTGTAAGAAAGGTTTGAAAGGTCATGACCTTTATGGGGAAGGGCATGACTTATCATTAGGTATGTAGGAAATGTAGTTATTTGTTTTGTTTTTTTTAAGAGAGAGAGAGAGAGAGAGAGAGAGAGAGAGAGAGATATATATATATATATATATATATATATATATATATATATATATATATAACAAGAAGACAAAAAATAAAATAAAATAAAATAAAAATAGGATGAGAGAAAAGAATGCAAAAGAAATGTATATAGTGGTAATATGGGCATGAATGGCACGAGTCGACACATGTGGTGCGACTTGTCACCAGTTGGCCTCGGTAACAAGTCGGCACATCGATGTGACTCATCACTAATGGCCACGGTAGTGAGTTGGCATGTTGGTGTGACACGTCATTAATGGCCTAAGTAGACCCCTTTTTTAAAAATTAAATTAAAAAAGTAAATGTAAATGTACAAAAATAAAGACTATGTGTATATAAACTAAACTAAGAAAATTAAAATATACTAATAAAACATCTTGACCATACTAAAAATATTAAAAATAAACTAAAGAAAGAAAAGTAGGAAAAAAAAGAATTTCTATATAATAAATAATGCTAATATTACAATATGGTTCTAATCAAACTTAATAAGAATAAAAATATATAACATATAATATATAATATGTAAAATATACCAAAATTAAACAAAAAAATAAAAAATAAAAATGTGGAACAATACCTTGCTATGTTTAATAGTTTATAGCTTGACCTCACCTTATTCAATTAAAGGTGTAAATAAAGAGATAGACTTGTTTTCATCAATAGCTTCACCAATCAAATAAGGCTTAAGACGGTGGCCATTAACCTTAATGACTTTCCCCTTAACATTAGCAATATCAATTGCCCTATAATGATGAACCTTTATAACCTTAAAATGGAGAAATGCTTGCTTCAATTGGTCTTATGTTGTGATTGATTTACTTGGTAAACTAGTAAGCCAAAATTATGCCTTCTCCTTGACTGAAAATGGGAAAAGCCCAAGCCTTATTGCAACATTAATTTTGAAAGTTGCACACACATTGAGGAAAGTCAATATGTGAGCATAAGGATCCTCTCCTTATAAACCTCAAAACTAATCGTTTTGCACCATTTGAATGAATGATGCTTGGCTAATGTTTGTCTCTTTAATTTAGATATTTCATTAAAATTATGTTGGTTCACTCTTCTCTTACTTTGTTCCCTATGTAAAACACATGAAGTTAATTCAATTTTAGGATCTAAGTGTAAAGTATTATCACTAACATTTCGAGTAAGCATCATAAAAGTAAGATCACAATCAAACAATTACAAATTAATAATTACTAAACTGAAAAGAATAATATAAAATTAAGGCCTAAAAATACTTTTCTCTACCCTAAATTAATAAAAATTTTAAACAAATTCCCCAGCAACGGTGCCAAAATTTGAAATAGGTCAAATTGTATACCCTAATCTCTAAGACTTAGTATAAAGTAGGATGTCGAACACTCAAAAATTTAGAGTAATTTTATATTAACCAAGTAGATACTTAAATGGATTGGAAATATATTATAATAGAAGATATTGAATATTCTAACTATCCTAAAATTACTAAGAATTACAAATTACTCTAGTTAATCTAAATGTACTAACAAGAAATTCAATTAATATTCATTAAAACTACAATTCAGAATTAATCAAGAACTATGATAATTAATAAACACATGCAATGACTGGAGAATATGACCTAAAATCCTTAAGAGCAACTTTCATTGTCAACTAAGGGTATTTCCATCTAGAGTCTACAAGCACTCTTGTGTCATTGTAGAGATAAATAAAAACCATGAAGTTCCATGCCAATCCTTTAACCCCTCAAAGTGGATTTCTTGTCTCCAAGTACTTTCCTAACTTTTAGTGAATTTAATTGTATTTCCACCCAAAATGCCCTAACTCTCGTTGTGAACATTTGATTAATACATCATATATGGTGATTTGGCATATATAACTCAATTAAGCACTCAATCAAAATCAAATCATTCATACATTATAAAAGACAAAAATGTAGTTCATAGATTAATTCATACTTACAATTCTAATAAACAAGGAATTAGTCAAGATACATATTGATAATTGTCAAATAACCATAAAAAACTAATCTAAACATCAAGTAAACTAAATGGAAGAAAAGAAAAAAAGAGATAGAAATTATGTTAATGAAATCTCCCTTACTCTCTATGATGTTTATTAGATATTGAATAGCCTCATTGATTATCTTCCTTGATTCCTTGAAAAAGTATGAATTTCTTTATAATATGTAATCTAACAAATAAAACTAAGTATCATTCATTGCTTTCTAATCCATCAATTATGTGTATTTTTTTCATCCTTAAAATAAAGACAACTTAATGTATTTGTAGGCTTCTTGGCATCCCAATTCATGTCCCTTTGAATGGATGTGAAAATGAAGAGATGTTATGAAGAGGCGTATTGGTGCCGAGTCGGCACCAATGTGCCAACTCAGGAGGAACTCGGCACCATGACCCTCTATTATGACTCAGCACCACTGTGCGAGTCAACACGATCTCTTTTTTGCAATACTAGCTAGTGATAACTTGGCACCACTGTGCGAGTCGACACTTATACTTTTTGTCACAACTCAATACCACTGTGCGAGTCAACACTCCTCACTTTGACCCTTGTCTTGACCTTTCTCAAGCCTTTCTTCATTCCATAGTATTCAAATGCAACTTTAAGCATGAGATTAGACTTCAATAACCTACAAATCGCACAAACAACATAAAAGCACATAAATAACAACTATATTATAATAATTAAACACAATGCAAATGCAAACTAAAGAAAAATTCACCAAAATGAACCTAAATGACTATGCTATTTTTCATATTATCACTACTATGGCACTATATGGGCTCGAGGCCCACTAGGAAATATGAAATAGGTCATAAAGCCTACTTGGAGATGGAGTCACCACCTGGATAAAAGCTAGGACACACTGTACAATAAATAAATCCAATGGAGGTTCCCAAAAGCCGTCATTAGAGATCAGGTTCGGAAACTAGGTATGGACTTTTGGAATGCCCACCTAACCTTGTAGTTGGCCTCCATTTTTATTTTATGTTTTATTACCTTTAATTATTTCCTCCACTTTACAAGTTTTACAGTTGAGTCCAAGTTTGTACATTAATTAAATTCATACGACTGGTCCCAACATTCAATATAAATAAAACAAAAAAATCATAATTTGCAACCATACATTCCAAATCATGTGGGAAAAGGATTAAGGATTACAACAATTGTGCAAAAATAAAAGTATAACAAATTAAAAATAAAAAAATAAATTGAAAATAAACTGCTTGATTTAAGTAAAACCCCTCAAAAACTAATTAATAGGATAAATACTTGATGATTATGCATCATCGATAAATCCTTACAATAAGCAAAATGTTAGTTCCTTAAAATACAAAAAAATCCATAAAATCAACTCAAGAGACTATCAACCAAGTAAAAGTACAAAGCCACAAAAGGTAAATGTTAAACTTTTGGTTTGAATGATGTTATGGGGATTATATAAAATAGATTTGAGTAGTTAAGGCCTATACATGCATGTGAACACTACACAATACACAAAAATAAGACAAAGTCATATAAGACATTGTCAGAGTGGTGAACACCTCTATGAAGAAGCGATTGCCTCATGGCAATGAGGCGACATGGTTTGTAGAGACTAGGCTAGATAATGAACTTATATAGGTTTACTGAAGTGGCAATTGTCTTCTAAAGGGTAGTCGCCTAATGGCAGTGAGGTGATCGCCTGATGAACATTCTCAGACGACTCTTAAACTAGCAAATCTTTCATTTCAAGTAAGGATATGCTATTAAAAGCAATATAAATGCACAACTTTACCTAAAACTCAAGGAATCATGGTAATGACAAGACACATTACAAATAATACACAAGAAGATAAATGCATAAGTTAGTAAACAAATAAACTATAGATTGTACAACCAAGTAAAGGGATCATGCAAATATATAAGTTAAGCTTGAAAAGAATTGAGATAATTACTAAAGAATGAGCTTTCAAAATGTTGGCCCTCAGAAATGATTAGGAATGTTGGTTTTCCCTTGAATGCAAGCTCCTTCCCTTCTCTTTTCAACCAAATGAACCTCTATGCTTTTCATCTATTGAAAACCTTCTTCCTCCCTCTCCCTAGATCTCTCTTTTCTCTCAAACTCCCTTTTTTTAAGCCTTTTTTTTTATGAAAATGCCAAAAGTCCTCTTTTCACACTCTTTTTCATCCTTTTATTCACACCCCTAGCCCATACCCATACTACTACCCTCCATCATTACATTTTCTAGTCCCTTTCTTCTCCCAATGATTTCTTTTTCAGACTAGAGGCTGAGTTGTAGAGGAGTAGGCCTACCAAGTTGGCTGTCATGACCATTTCTATTTTTAATACAAAATAAATGGTTATTGTAGAGGCGATGCCTCTATGATGAGGTGATTGCCTCTTTAGCAGCTGCCATAGAAGCGATCGCCTCTTCACTTAGGCCCTGCACTAGGCTTGATAGGCCTAGGCGATTTGGACAAGTTTTGAAGGGTTTTAAGCTTGTTCATGGGTTTCTAGGCCTCAGGCTCATTTTCGAGAAGATTTAGAATTTCTTTCTTAAATTCAAGTTTTACATTTCTCATCATCAAGCTTTATTGTCGGCCGACTAAACTGAACATCCACAGTTCGTCTCTTATCATGGGCCTATCGAACTGAGTGTCTACACAAAGATAATTTTTTTTAGTAAAAAGTTGGAATTCAAAAATCATTCTAAAGTCTAAGATTTATTAAAAATAAAAAGAAAAGTTATATAGAGATAGAGAAAAGAAAGAAGAGGCAGAAGCCTCCAACAAAAGTTAACAAAACCGAAATGTGACTCTTCTGCTATAAATCACAATAGACAAAATTATAAATTGAGTTTATGCGGTTTTTTGGATACTCTTTTAGTAAGAGACATCTGTTGAGGATCCTGATATTTTTTTAAAACTCTCTTCTTATGATTTGAAACAATAGCCTAATTGTTATCATGAAGCTCCACTTGGTCTTTATATTCAAAAATTTATCTCTGTTTAACTTTTTGAAACAAATATATTATACTTTAAAAGTATTATATCTATATTATACTTTAAAGCTTTGGGAATAATGATATTTCAGTTTCTTGTTTTGGTACAGCAGAAATATTGATATTGCTTTTGGTAATATCATCAATTTTATTTTCTCATTTTAAAATAATTTTCCATTTCTGAAGTATTATCAACAAAAATAAAATAGTTATATTAATATTCATAAAAAGGATGATTTCAACCTAATATATACAATTAAACGATTTTAAATTATTAAACAAGGGAAAACGTGTTGACTGACGTTGTATATTGCCACAAGACAAAATAAATTTGATTTTGTTAATATTAACATGTAGATTACATTTAGTGTAAATAAATTTCATAAATTTTTAAAAATTTATTTATAAATTCAAATTTAGTGTGTTTGGTTTAAGTGAAAATTTTGTAGTATTCATTTATAATTCTAACCTTTTATATTTATGAAATTACTTATAATTGCTCTAAATTCTAACAAAATGGGTGAAATTTTCAAATGAATTTTAAATTAAATTTGAGGTTATCATTAGTGTAGAGATACTTATTATTAGCCAGTCACATTTTTTTTGAGCTTTTAAAAATTTTATTCATGAATTCATGAACTCAGCCCAAATATCAATTAGTAATATTATTAATTAAATATTATTAATAGCTTTTTGGTATTCTTATTAATTTTACCAAGAAAATAATTTTGCATATAGTTATATTAGTTATGATATGTAATTAGAATCTTTTATATTTATTGAATAAAAATCTACATATCTCGATAATTAGTTAATACATTTATAATGGATTTCTTATACTGTTAGATTTTGAGCTATGTTTCATTTTGATATCAAATTTTTAATTTTTTTTTCAGCCTCAAATTTTTTTTTATTCAAGTTAAAATACCTGGAACATATATGATCAAATTTAATATATATGACAGCCAAAATAATTATATTTTTAGTATATTCAATATATAAGCATTTTGTTAAGTAGTCTAATCACCGTATATGCTCTATATAATAAATTTTGCTAAAATTTTATTTTATAGAACCCACAAGTAAATTTTGTTTTATGGAGCCAATAAGATTATTAAATTTTTTAATAGAATGTTTACAAGGTAAATATATTCTAGTTGTCATGTATGTTAAATTTGATCAGATATGTTCGAGGTATTTCAATTTGAAATAAAAATAAAAATAAAAATTTTGAGATTGAAAAAAAAAATTAAAACTTTGATACCAAAATGAAATATAACCCAAAGTTATGATATTAACGGTGCTACAAACTCTATTTATAATGGAGCTTTAAAATATTTTACAGCTAAAAAATGTTTTACTCTTTTCCTAATATGAGTCTGTAAAATCATTTTGATGAATAATATTATCACATGGCATAGGGATGTTTATGGTTCGGTTTGGTTAGTTTAAACCAAAAAATTATAATCAAACCAATAAAATCAATTTTTTAACACTTCAATTTTTAACCAAACCACGTAATATGAAAAAAATATAAACCAAAGCTATTTGGATAGTCGGTTTGATCAGTTTGACAAGTAATCAATGAACAAAATTAAAAAAAAAAAACTGAACATAGCACAAAAATTAACTTAAAATCATATGTTCAAAATAACAATAAAAACATTATTCAAAACATAAAAATTCAGTATAATACTTTAACTTCAAAAAATTTATAAACTAGTAAAGTAAATTTTTGCTCAATAACGTGTTCCAAAACATTTATCCATCAATGATAATTTACTCTAAAATGGATTGAAATCCTAAAAATTCTACAAGTAAAATAAAATAAAATTTCTGCATAAAATGTGCATAATAGTTACGCAAAATTTTACTTTGTGCAGAATTTTACTATATGCAGAATTCTTATACAAAATCTGCATAATAAAGAAATCAACACATAAAAAGGAAAGTTGAAAAGTTAATTAGGATTCTACGTAATTAAAAATCTATAATTTTAGGAAACTAGAAAATTATTAGCATATATATATATATATATATATATATATATATATATATATATATTTAAAAGATAGGTTTACACTATATTATTGATTTTATTTGATTTTATTTTATTGAATCTTTATTTTCTTAATTTAAAATTAAATTAAAAAATCAGTTTATAATTATTTGGACCATAATTTTCAGTTTAAATTTAATTGAATTAATTCAGTTAACCAAACCCCCGGATTTTATGCTTTTTATAAACTGATTTTTATAATTCAGTTTGAGCAATGGCACTATTCTGATCAACGGTGCAATTGTTGAATTCTTTATCAACAAGTTTTATCAAGCCCTGTCGATAAAAAAGTTAAAAAAAAAAAAAAACAAAAGGTTTTATAAAGTCTGTTGGTGCCAAATCCCACACAAACTGTACCATTTTTTCCACTTTAATTAAACATTTTATATTCTTAAATAAAGTTCATTGGTGCCAACTCCCACACAAACTGTACAAATTTTTCCACTTTAATTAAACATGTTATATTCTTAATTATATCTGTAGTTTTTCTGAGGAATACAAATGGTAAAAGGTGATAATATTTAAATGTAAAAAATAAGATTTGGATCTATGCCTCCCCTCCTCTCCCCTTTATAAGAATTAAATCACTTGAAATCTATAATAATAATAATAAAAAAAAAAAAGAAGAATATATCTAATGTGTAACATTTATTTGATAATAACATAAATCAATTAATAATTTTATATTAATTGATTTTATTTTATTTTATTTATAAATAAAGAGGTTTATATAATAGGAGATAATTTTCTTTTGTTTTTGTTTATATGGTTTATATGATTTCAATTTCATTAAATCGTAATCAAGTGATAAAAGAAATCAACCAAAAATGAAAATGTGAATATGGAATTGATTTTTCTGAAATTGATGACATTTATACTGCACGTGGCTGTACAAGTTGTGTCCACACTTCTAAAGTAATAACATTAAACATGAAAATTGACAGATGTGCTATAAGAAGGAAGATTGAAAATTGGAGGGGAAGAGGAGCAGAGGAAAAGGATAAGCTGATCTATATAAAGCATGAAGGTCATGCATTGTCTCTCACACGCTGGAAAACACATTTAACTTGGATACAGGAAAATATATATATATATATATATGGCAGATATTGCAACAAATTGGCTAGCTCTTAGCGGAGAGAACAATTGGAAGGTCTTTTAGACCCTATAGATGATAATCTCCGGCGCTATCTCATTCAATATGTTGAATTCACAAGTGCTCCTGCTGATTCTTTCAATGATGTGAAAGCATCTGACGGATATGCGCTATGTTTATATCCACCTGTGGTATTGTTCACTCGCGTTGGCCTACAAAATGGCAACTCCTTCAAGTACCTTGTGACTGACTACTTTTATGCAAGATCAGAAATTGATGCTTTTGAACAATACCTTCCTGGAAGATCCTCTTATATTGGGTTTGTTGCTGTCAGTACTGATGAAGGGAAGCTTGTTTTAGGGAGAAGGGATATAATAGTTTCCTGGAGAGGAACAACCTTGCCCATTGAATGGTTTCAGGATGTTCTTTTTTATCAGGTTTCAGCTACTGACATATTTCCAGGTTCAGAAGCTTTGGTGCATGACGGTTTCTATCATATCTACACAACTAAAGATTCAACCTCAAAATACAGCAAGATGAGTGCTAGAGAGCAGGTATTTATATATAGTAGATGTCTCGATATATATGCCTATGAAGGTTTTAATTAACAGATGCTGTGTGTTCACGCAATAGACATTCCTGTTTTTGTTGTGCACATATCCAGGTTCTAGCTGCCGTTAGAAGGCTTGTGGACAAGTACTACGACGCTGATCCAAATGAGGTTGTGAGCATAACAGTAATTGGGCACAGCTTGGGCGCAGCTCTTGAAACCTTGAACGCTATGGACATAGTTGCCAATGGATATAACAAGCCGACTGGATCAACCACTGAATATCCTGTGGCTTCCTTTGTTTTTGCCAGTCCTCGTGTCGGTGACAAAGGGTTTCTTGTTGTATTCTCAGGACTGAAAAATTTTCATCTCTTACGCGTAAGAAATGCTCAGGATTTTATTCCTGACCTTCCTCCGAAAGAAATATTATGTTTTACTTATGAAGATGTTCGTGTTTTGCTTGACATTGATGCCGGTGTTTCACCATATGTAAAGCAAGCAACTTTCATCCCCACGATCTGAACCTTTACGCTCATGGAATTTCAGGTTATCAAGGGAAAGATAAGGAATTCAAAGTGGTTGTTAATTTTGATCTTGCCCTTGTGAAAAAATATCACGATCTGTTAGTGGATGAGTTCAAGGTGCCTCCTAAATGGTGGAGCAATGTTCTCTATAAAGGTATGTCTCAAATGGATGATGGATCGTGGAAGCTGCATGTCTATGTGCCTGATCCTCCAAGTGATGATGTTTCTAAGAATTGCGCCGAGTAACAATTTCATGCCACTATTACTAGTACTGTGACATTGAGTTTGCACTAAAAAAAGTTATCAGTTTGTGTTTGTGGTTGCAATAAATAAAATTCTACTTTGCAATATATATATATGAAAAAAGATTAATATTGTGGATACCAACAACAACATTATTATCGTGGGACCTACAATATTACTAAAATACCCCCTCTCCTAATAGATAATCCTCCTGTATACGAGTAAAAAAGACATTTAAAAAAAATATTACATTGTGTACTATGATGTTGGGACCCGTGATGTGTATTATTATATATTATATATATACGTAGCGCATGGACCATTTTGGACATGTGGCTGCTACTTAATTTCCATTATTCCTACGTCTTTGATGCATTTTGTGGGTATATGTATATATATCTTCGTTGGCCTAAGTTCAACTTGCTTTTTTTGTGAGTGTAACTTATATGTTTCTATATAAATATGGATTCACTTTAATTAATTTACCTTTTCTAACTATAAGAGGAGGTTTTTAAAAAAAAAATTGAAAAGTTATATAACTTTAACATCAATGTGTTGTACAATAGGGAGCAATTCTCCCTTTTTAAATTAACGATGGCAAAAATCAAGTTCAGATAGTGTGCATGGTGGTTGGTTTTTCCCCTCATTCTTAATAAATCAATTGTGCACGTGTGCTTTGTTTGATTCACTAGCTAGCTCATTCAATCAGCTAGCTTCTGATTAATTTGTATTGTATATGTATCTTATGCTTATAATAAGAGACGATTGACTTCATTTTTTCTTGTGCTCTACTTATGCAAAAAATTGTGATTTTTTTTTGTCATCCAACCTGTAAAGGAAGAGATATGTAGAGTAAAGGTATTGTATTTATGTATATTCCGAATAAAATAGTACAAAGTATATATGAAGAATACAACAGTACATGAATGAGATAACAATGACAACTAACTATAAGAGATTTACTGAACTATAACAACTAGGAGATATACATGCTTTAACAGCCCCCCTTAAGCTGAGCCAAAGATGGATCAAAGACGATTCTTGTCTTGATGTTTTTTAAACAAAGTCGTCACAAAGGCTTAGTTAAAATGTCAATAATCTGATATGCACCTAAAATATTGTGAATGTGAACAATCCCTTGCAAGACTTTTTCACGAATGAAGTGGTAGCCAAGTTGAACAAAATTGTGATTTTTGTTTGTCATCCAACCTATAAATGAAGTGCTTTGTACAAGCATAGAACATCGGGTTGGCTGAATGGTGAATAGCACCAATGTTGTCACACCACATGGTGATGGGCTTTGAAGGAGAGAAACTGAGCTTAGAAAGAAGTAATTGTAACTAGAGAATTTCTGCCAATGGCATTGGCCAAAGATTTATATTCACTCTTTGTAGAAGATCGTGAAATAGTTGGTTGCTTATTAACTTGCCAGGAAATAAGATTGGAGCCCAAATACACTGTATATCCATTAGTGGATCTTTTATCATCAAGGCATCCTCCCCAGTCATTGTTTGAAAAACACTGAAAATCCAAAGATGAATTCTGAGAAAAGAACAAACCAAAGTTTGTAGCATATTGTAAGTACCTTAGGACCCATTTGAGGGCTTTCCAATGATCTTGAGTTGGTAAGTGCATAAATTAATATAGTTTGTTCATGGAGAATTCTATGTCAGGATGCATTAACATAACATACTGAAGACCTCCTATCAATTTGCGATAGATAACACAATCTTGTAGAGGTTCAGCACCATGTTTTGTTAATAGGGATAAGTGGCCATTATCATTAAGCATGGTTTATAGGATTCCATCTATGCTTGGCGAAGTAAGGAAGTGATGTACTACTTTTGAGATAACATAAGTCCATCAAGTTACGGTAGTACTTGAATGCCCAAGAAATAGTGCAAAGCACCAAGATCATGCAATGGGAATGTGTTTTCTAAAGTAGTAATAAGCCACTTAATAAGAGAAGATTTAGAACCTATAATCAAAATTTTGTCAGCATACACCAAAACAAACAAAGTGGAATTAACATCTTTGCGAATAAATAAAGAGGTATCCATTTGAGATGGTTGAAATTAAAACTTGAGAAGAATTTTATGAAGATGGTGAAACCAAGCCTGTGGGGCTTGTTTAAGGCTATAAAGTTATCGATGTAATTTACAAACATGGGTTGGATAATTGGAATATATAAAACTAGAAGGTTGTTCCATATAGAAGGTTGGTTGTTAAAGAAGAACCATCTTAGTAACCTGATCCTTAATAAAAAAAAGTGAGTTGGCCAAAATTCAAAGAAATAAGAATTGTCAACTGTAAATTTGTGAACTGAAAGAAGTTTTTAGTAAGCTTAGGGACATGTAAGACATTAATAAGAGTAAACACTTTGGAAGATGGAAGAAGAGAGGTTGTACAAGTGTGTTGTATAGATAGCCCTTGTCCATCACCCACATATAATTGATCATTCCCGTTGTATAGGGAGGTGGTGCTTAATGTAACTACATCAAGTGTGGTATGAAAGTTTGCTCTGGTATCGGGATGCCATACAGTGGAAGCTGCCTGATAGGAAGAAGGCATTATAGGATGATGATAAAGATGGTTACCTGGTAATCAAAATTGGGAGAAGTTGACTTGGGCAATAGGATTTGATGAGGGGGAATGCTTGTAGTGGCGGTAACAAATATCAGAAGTGTGGTTATGGTAGCCATAAATTTGGTAGGGTCTGGTGCGAGATCAGCATTGCCATGGTCTATTGGTGAAGTTATTTGGCAAGGTGTGAAATGTATTGGGTGAATGGATGGTATGGGTGGAAGTGGTGCATTATTGGAGGAGTGGAAAGTAACATTTACAATTGGAGATTGATTGTGACTTTATAGCTACCACGACCCAAATCCGGAAGTTATGATCGGAGCTAGAGAATGAGAATTCACACGAATCTAGAACCTGTAGAAAGCCTTAAAATAAAAACTCACAAAAAATATACCATAAAAAAATCTCAAAATTAAATCTTTAAATAATATAAAGAAATCTCCATATAATATAATAAAATATATTTATACAATTATTAAAATATAGAATCTCAGTCTAAAACAACATCTGATACTACAACAAGAATGCACTACTACTGCAGTGTCTAATAAAATACAATACAAATGATAGTTCAATATTTACAAAAGTCGGCCGATGAAGAAAGAGTCTGACAAAAAGAATTAATATAGAGGTCTGAAGTAAAGAGTCTTGAAAAAGATATTTGAGGGGGGGGGGGGGTCAGATTTCACTGAGTAAATTATTATTATATATATGCACGTAATATAAAGACACAAACATTCAAGCATCAATATATTAATTATATATTTATATTTATTTAATGTATACATGCATTTCATACAAATGCTCGAAATCACATTACTTCAAAAAAATTTAATGCAGAAAGCTTTAGGTGGAGGATCGGAATAGAACATTAAAATTGTTGCAACCTCGATCATTTATTTCACTAGCCAACATGCTTTCTACAACTCCAAAAATATATCTCTTTTAATAGTGGACTGGCCCTAAGTATACAAAAAAGTTAGTCAAAAATTTGCAGTCACATTACTAGTATGACTAGTCCAGAGCACATTGTAGGTCAACCGAGGATTCGCAGTCACACCCTCTTGCCATCATTCACAATAATCATCATATGCATATCTCAAATTAATCAAAATTTATGGCTTATCATCTAGCGTATTATTGCGTAATAATCCTAATGTGACCCACTAGGTGCCATGTTCTACAACAATCGTCCAAAACATTTATCATAAATAATTAATTAAAAGAAATCATATAAATGTGAAAGGCATCAAAATTTCAAACATAAAGTTGGAATTTAAATATATATATATATATATATATATATATATATATATATATATATATATATATATGAAATCTCGTATAAGTGCATAGATGATAATGATAATAAGAATTAATAATTGAATAAAATTTGATGCAACTAATATATGAAATTCACATCAGAAAAATGTGGATGCCAACTATGATTTCTAAATGTCATGCATACATATAATAATAACTCACATTTCAAGTACACTCCTCTACACTGGCTCGGCTGGCCTAATCAGTAGGCCTAGCTCGTGGTACAACTAAGGAAAAATAATAATAACAATAATATTAGAATTAAATTCTTAATTTTATACTTATAGACTTTCTAAAGAATGACTCCATCTAGGATACAACTCAATTAGAATACAAAATTTAGGACTACCCGATGTCGTATTTTACGAGAATTCTACTGAAATTCAACAGAGTCTTCTCTATAAAATGGACATCTCTCTATTAAAAGCAGAGTTGATCCTACATGCAAACACACTTTAAGTAACCGCAAAGATCAACTTCTTGGGTTGAGCCCCTAAACTACATTTATTGCCCAACCGAGAATCAACAAAATCCATAATTTATAAAATAATATAAATGCCAATAATTCACCAAAAATCATAAAATTCATTTAAATACAACAATCAATTTATTTACATAATAAAAACATAAAAGATATTTATTTCCAAAATAACTAATCAAAATTTAATTTATAATTAAATTATATTAATAAAATCTATTCTTCAATTTTTGCAATTAAATATCATAAATTACAAATAATTTTTTAAATTATTCAAATATATAATAGAAAAGGCCAATAACCCATTCAAACTTAAAACTAATAATTAAATTTATTATTCGAATATTTTTCTGGAAATTACTAATAATTAGCTAAAAAGAGGAAATAATTTATAAAAATTATTTTAATACTATTTATTACTCAAAAATTATTCAAAGCATAATAATTAACAATAATTTCAACTGAAATTTTAAAATTACTAATTCATACTAATTTTTCCAAACATTCATTTTTCACATAAACATTCAAAAATTTATAATAAAAATTCTACACATAATTTCTATTAACTTTCTTCACAAAACTTGCTCAAAATAATTAGTAGAATTTAATAAAAATAAAATTTTCTCAAGCTCAAAATAATGTTGGACCAATAACCCGAGCCTGGAATAGTGTCATTTCAAAAATAATTTCCAAAATTAAATATAAACACATATTTGGAAAGCTAAAGTCAATTTAGCATAAATCAACCTAATTTAAAACTCAATGTCATAAAATACCTAAAAAATAACCTAAAAATAATTTCATAAAATTGAAGGACTTACTGGAGCTAAAAACTAAAATTGATTGAGGGCTTAAGAAGTTAAGAGGACAGGCTTTCGTTTGAGACTGGTAGTGAGCTCAGAGATCGCTGGAATCATGACCAATAAGCTTCGAACCAATCTGACAAGCAAGAGAGAAAGAGAGGAAGGAAGAAGAGATAGTGGCACCGGGGAGGAAAAGGGCAACTGGTGGCACGTCTGGTGGCGAGGTGGTGGTTGGCAATGGGTGATGGTGGGGAAAAAGAGAAGAGAAGAGATAAGAAGGAAGAAAAAGAAGAAAAGGGGGAGCATGGGGAAAATGCTACTTCGGATATATATATATATATATATATATATATACATACATACATACACACACACACTGTTATAACCCGAGTTTTTAAATGCTTTTATATTGTATTGGTATATGCAGTATTAATAAATTTTAAATATATATTCGATTATTAATTATTTTGTGAATAATTAATGTTATTTTATGTTTATTTAAAGTTTTCTACAAAAAAAGTATTCTAAAACTCATTATTTTGGAAAATAATATTTTATTGTTTAATGTTATTTTATTTTAACAAATTATATTATTCCATACATTATCATTATTTTTTGTATTAATATATATATATACTTAGGGTTATTTTATACATGTGTTACATATATACATATATGTGTGTGTATATATATATGCATATAATATATTGTGTGGGGTGTGTTTAATGTGTATATATATTATTATAAGTTAAAGTTATAATATATATATATATATATATATATATATATATATATATATATATATATATATATATATGTATAAGAAAGAAAGCATCTTCATCATCTTCACCCCCAAAACCATCCCCTCCTCTCACCTCACCACTGCAACGCCAATCACAATATATATATATATATATATATATATATATATATATATATATATATATATATATATATGTATATGTATATGTATAAGAAAGAAAGCATCTTCATCATCTTCACCCCCAAAACCATCCCCTCCTCTCACCTCACCACTGCAACGCCAATCACAAGTCATCGGTGTGCCTCCCAGAGTGCCACCTTCCTCTCCGGCTGCTCCGCTACCTTCCACTGTCTTCTCCGACAGCGTTGCACGCAGTTTTGGCCGAAATTGCCGAAACTCTTCCCTTCACCATTCCTCGACTTTTCGGTAACTAAATCCAGTGATTCTAGTGCCATTGAGCTCCTAAAACTCCATGGAAGTCAATTCCAAGCTCCTTGTAGCTTGAAAACTCAATTTGGTAAGGATTTGAGCTTGATTTTATTTTCGGCCCCTTTTGTTTCTCAATGTTTTTTGAACTTTGATCTTTGAGATTCAAGCTCAGTTCCTTCACAAAATATGCTTCCATTAGCTTAATCTACACTCTGGAATTTTTTTAGAATTTTTAGAATTTCTTTTGATTTTTGTGAATTTTTTATTATTTTATTATTTTCATAAATTAATTAAATAAATTGTGAAATTGTGATTTTTAGTGTTTATGGTGGTTGAAATTAATTTTAGAATTTAATTTATAATTTTTGTGTAATTAATATAATTTTATTTAGTTTATGTGAATTTTGGAAATATGGGTTTTATATGTGTTTTTTTTAAAATTAATTGGTTAATTGAGTGTAATTATTGATTTTATGAAATTATATGTTGAGAAAATAATTTTAGAGTAATTATATAATTTTTATTGAATTTTTGAGTAATTATAGTATATTAAGTGAATTTTTATATATTAGGGGTATTTTGGTAATTTGATAATAATTTTAGTTAAATATTAAGTTAAATTGGTTTTAATAATTATTTGAGTTATAAAAATGATTTTTACAAATTATTTACTATTTTTAACTAATTAAAACTAATTTTCGAAAATTATTTTCAAATTATATATAATATACTATTTTTGTAAATAAATGGGTTTTTAATAATTTTTAGTATGTTTTTAGACTAATTAAGTAATTTGGATTTATAAAATGAATTTGAATTAATATTTGTGAATTTATCGAGATATATCGATTTTTAATAATATTATATTAATATTAGGGTTTTTAAGTAAATATCGGTGAAATAATTATTTTTAATATTTAAATAATCAAATTGCTATATTTTGGTATTAAAAATGGTATTTTTGGCATTTATGGAATTTTAATATATTTTGTGTATATTTTGTGAATTGTGGACCTCGGTCGGTGGAATTTGTAGTTTGGGATTCCGACCGAGGGTTGTGTGAATGTTTTGTGAATCTATTTGAAGTGTGTTTTCTTGCAGGACCAGTTCTACTTTTAAGTAGAGAGTTGTTCATTTTACAGAGGAGGTTCTGCCAAATTTTCAATAGAATTCTCATAAAATGTAACATTCGATCAAATTCCTATTCTTTGTCTATGTCTAGAATTTTATATTGAGTTTCTAAAATTAAGTTAGATTTATCATAATTTTGTGTTATTTATTTATTTGTTAGTTGCACTGAGACCGAGGCCTAGTGGACCAGGCCCATCGGACTCGTCTCGTGGTGCACACAACTATGAGTTATTATGATATATATGCATTGCTTGGGGTGCATGTTTTAGAAATTCTATGTTTTAACCATAAGTCTTGCATAATTGCTTATTTGAATATTTAAGTATATTTTAGGTATACTTTTAGTATATTTTTAGTACATTGTAAAATAAATGCATGTTTTCCTTTTCAATTAAATATAGCTTGTTTTTAAATATATTATTGGTTGAATTTAATATGTTTTGTGATTTATTTAAGATGATTATGTGTATATATACCTAAAATATACTTAGTTTATTTTAGGTATATTTTTTGTATATATATGGTATATTTGTTTATTTTAAATACCATTATGCATCCTTTATTTTCTTGAATGTATGTTTTATATTTAAAATGAAGGATATCGACAGAACGTGCTTCCTAGTGGACAACACTAGAACCAAGTACGTACCGATACGACAGTAGATTTTAGGTTAAATTACTAACCTATTTGTAGATTATGACTTGTTGATTCAGTTTGATTAATATGAGTTATAATTAAGAGTGTGATTGCTACAGCTCAGTTGATCATGTGTCTTGGGGCCAATCACACTGACAGTCAGATTCCTAGAGCTCGATTGACTTAGTGTCTTGAGGCCAGTATACTGTCCAGTTGGACTAAGTGAATTATTTGGAATGAAGTGGGCCTGTATGGCTTAAGTGAGTTCTATTGATATTTGAGGTTGCAAAAATATAGGGTTCTATTTGATCCTTCATAAATCGATGATTTTCATTATAAAATGATTTTTGCTGCATCTGTGTGTATTTGCTTGTATATATTTATTATATATGCTATTGAGTGTCTGCATTTGACATTTAGTTATGCATGTATATATATTATAATAATTCACTTAGTGAGGTCTGACTCTCCTATGTTGATATTTTTTTGGAGAGTCTTCTTCTTCAGACCTCAACAGTAGACCTATCCACCGGATTTCTTCCGTTCCGGCCTTATTATGTAAACTGCTTATTTGACTTTTATTTTGTACTATAGACACTGTAGTAGTGGTTGTACTTTAATTTGTTGTGAGCTGCATTTATATTTATAATTGTATGAGATTTTAAATTCAGAGTGTTACTCTAAAATACTTGTACTTAAAGATTTTATTATATATGAGATGCAAATAATGTTATTAAAGTGAGCTGAGAAATTATTATTTTATATTCGAGATTTAATTTTCGTTGCATAAATATTTTATTTATTTTATTTTATTGCTTGCTTTTATTTTTAAGGCTTGCTATAAGTTCTGGATTCGAAAGAATTCCCGTTCCCTAGCGCCGGTCATGGCCCCCTGTTTTGGGTCATGACAAAATTGGTATCAGAGCGAAGTTCTGTGTCAAGGCCTTAGTTGTGTGAGTTATGGCCCTAGTTTTTAGTGTTGTGTTTTCTTTTGAAACTACTACAGTGAATTAGGTTCGAGTATGTCTTGATACGTATTCCTTGATTTAGTTTTCTACGTTATCCTCCATTGTCTATTTTTTCTGAATCCTCATGTTAGTTCTTTTGAGAATAAGGAGGCGAGCGCGTGTCACTCCACCGGTCGTTGAGGTCAAGGATGATGAGTCCTTCCAGGATGAGGTTTTACCTTTTAAGCCGCTAGTTAGGCGCAGAGGTCGTGGAAGAGGTAGACCTCGAGGAGTGGCAGGTCGTCGTAAACAAAGAGAGTTACAAGATGAGGAGCCTGTAGAGCTAGAGTACAAGGATATTCTTATACCTCCAATAGTTCAACCTGCTTATCAGTAGGGTATGTCTGACCCTAAGGTAGCCTTGTTCTATATAGAGTCGACAGGATCGCCTTTGACGGGAAGTTTGATCCATTGGATTTTCTATATGCGATCGAGACGAGGACTCGGACTGCTCACACCGAGTACCAGCGAATCATAATAGTTGAGCTTGCTGTTTATTTAGATGATCTAGTTGTATATGATGATAATGACTTGGGCTCAATTCAGAGAGAGATTCATGAGGAGATTCTGCTTAGAGCCACTTCGCATGAGTTATAGACTCCGACTGACTAGCATTTCTCGAGGGGATAAGTCTGTTGAAGATTACGCTTGAGAGTTCCTTCGGCATGACAAATATGCAGAGGATCTGATGCGAGACCAGTACTTTGCAGTCACTACCTACGTTACTAGATTGGATTCTGCATTTGTTGGTATGCCTACAGCGGGCCTTACTCTGGAGTCAGTGATAGAGTTGGCCAAGGAGATTGAGCTGAGGCTAGTTAGGCAAGGAGCTATGCCTGATTATTACCAGTTGGGTGTTCAGTCATATGGATTCCAGACTACTCCATACTCGAGTTTTCATATTGGTTCGAGTAGTCAGCAGAGGGGTCCAGCCCAGCAGACTCAGAGACAGTAGCAGCAGGTGCATCAGAGTAGTAGGCATGGCCATAGAGGTCAGCATAGACCGTTTAGACTTGGATCAGGTGCTTTAAGCAACAACAGTGGTCGTAGTTCTGGGTCAACTGCTAGTGTATGTCAAACTTGCGGCAGAGTCCATCAGGGACCGTGTTATTTGACACCGCTGACATGTTTTAGATACGGGCAGATGGGACATTTTGCCAGATCGTGTCCTTATTCTGGGTATTAATAGCCACAGATTTCGTGATTTCCTCAGCAGTCGATTGCTAGTGTTGCACCTGTTCCTTTTCAGTTGCCTCTAGCCTAGCATCAGAGTTCTACCCAGATTGTTCCCCAGCAGGATCTTAGTAGAGGTACCAGAGGAGGTGCCAAAGGTGTTGTTCAAGCTTCTACCAGCTAACAGGGAGGTCGAGGATAGGCCAGAGTCTTCCATCTCACTCAGTAGGATGCTCAGGCATCTAATGTAGTTGTGGCAGGTATTATTTATGTTTGTTACCTGGATGCATGGGTTCTGTTTGATCTAGGTGCCACGCATTCATTCGTTTCTCCTATTTTTATTTCCAAGTCTTGTTGGCAAGCTTCGAGGATGGCTTTTCCTTTGTCTGTCGCCACTCCTCTAAGTGATTCTTTGGACACCGATGTTGTTCTTTCTGGTTGTCTAGTTCTTGTTGGAGGTAGAGAATTATTTGCTGATTTGATTCTGTTGAATGTGATGGAATTTGATGTTATTATGGGTATGGATTGGTTATCTCAGCACTATGCCATGGTGGATTGTCAAAGTAAAGAGGTGACTTTCATAATTCCTGGTGAAGAAGAATTTAATTTTATGGGTGATAGGAGTTTAGCACCTCAGAATCTCATCTCTGCTATTACGGCTAGGAAGTTGCTGAGGAAGGGTTGTCAGGGATATTTGGCATTTGTCAGGGATACTTCAGTGGAGAAGTTGTCACTCACAGATGTTCCTATCACCTGTGAGTTTCCTGATGTTTTTCCTGAGGAGTTGCCAGGTTTACCACCTCACAGAGTGATTGAGTTATGTATAGATGTAGTTCCAGGCACTACCCCTATATCTATGCCACCCTACAGAATGACTCCTACAAAGTTAAAAGAGTTGAAGGAGCAGTTGTAAGAGTTGCTAGATAAGGGTTTTATTAGACCTAGTATTTCTCCTTGGGGTGCACCAGTCTTATTTGTGAGGAAGAAAGATGGTACCCTGAGACTGTGCATTGACTATAGAGAGCTGAACAAGGTGACAGTGAAGAACAAGTATCCTCCCCCGAGGATAGATGACTTGTTTGATCAGCTTCAAGGTGCACAGTTCTTTTCTAAGATTGATCTGAGGTCGGATTATCATTAGTTGTGGATCAGCGAAGCCGATATTCCTAAACTGGCATTCCATACTCGATTTGGCCATTATGAGTTTCTAGTGATGTCTTTTGGCTTGACTAACCCACCAGTAACTTTTATGGACCTGATGAACAGGGTATTTAGACCATATGTGTATCAATTTGTGGTAGTCTTCATCGATGATATACTGGTGTATTCGAGGAGTATGGAAGAGCATGTATATCACTTGAGGACTATACTATAGAAAATGAGAGAACATCAGCTTTATGCCACATTCTCAAAGTGTGATTTCTGGATGGAGAGTGTTGCATTTCTTAGACACATAGTGTCAAAAGAAGGTATCCATATTGATCCATAGAAGATTAAGGTAGTGTCTGAGTGGCTTAGACCGACTTTAGTTATAGAGATTCACATTTTTCTGGGTCTAGCTGAGTTTTATACAAGATTTGTGCAAGATTTTTCTAGAATTACAGCTCCTATGACTTGCTTGACTTAGAAGAATGTAAGGTTTGAGTGGTCAGAAGCTTATGAGAACAGTTTTCAATTGTTGAAGGAGAAGTTAACCACAGCCCCAGTGTTAGCTTTACCTAATAGAGTGGACAAGTTCATAGTGTACTGTGATGCCTCTAGAGTTGGCCTAGTTATGTGTTAATACAGAATGGTAGGGTGATAGCCTATGCTTCGGGGCAGTTGAAGAAGCATGAACAGAACTATCCTACTCATGACCTAAAGATGGCTGCAGTAATCTTTGCTCTCAAGATCTAGAGACATTATTTGTACGGGATGACTTGTGAGATTTTTACTGATCACAAAATCCTTAAGTACATTTTCTAGCAGAGAGATATGAATATGAGGTAGAGGAGATGCTTGGAACTGTTGAAAGATTATGACTGTGAGATTTTATATCACCCAGGCAAGACTAATGTGGTAGCAGATGCCTTGAGTAGGAAGTCCTCAGGCAGTCTTGCTCACATCAGTGTAGAGAGGAGACCGTTGATCCAAGAGTTACATCAGTTAGTGGATCAAGGTCTAATGATGAAGGTTAGTAGATCAGGCGGACTGCTAGCTCAGTTTAAGGTGCGATCTGTACTGAGAGATAGGATTAAGGTAGCTCAGAGCCGAGATCCTATTCTAGAAGAGCTTGCAAAGAATGTCCAATTAGGGAAGTTCACTGATTCCACACTTGATGATGATGGTGTTTTATAGATTAGTGGTAGATTGTGTGTTCTTGATGTGGATAATTTAAGAGAAGAGATCCTTGAGGAAGCACATTCTACAACTTATAGCATACATCCGGGTGTCACTACGATGCACCACAGTATCAGAGATTTATACTGGTGGGATGGACTGAAGAAGAATGTCGCTGATTATATGGCTAAGTGTCTGACGTGTTAGCAAGTGAAAGTTGAGCATTAAAAGCCTTCTGGGAAGCTTCAGCCTCTTCTTATTCCCTAGTGGAAGTGGGAAAGGATAGCTATGGATTTTGTGGTTGGTTTACCTCATTCTAAGGATGGATATGATTCTATCTAGGTGATTGTGGACAGGTTGACCAAGTCTGCACATTTCTTGCTTGTGAAAGTCACTTATTCTAGCTAGATTGGTGAAGCTATATGTGAAGCATATTGTGTGCCTTCGTGGAGTACCTGTGTCCATTGTGTCAGACAAAGGTTCAGTGTTTACCCCTCATTTTTGGTAGAAGTTACAGGAAGCGATGGGCACTAGGTTGTATTTCAGTACTGCTTTTCATCCTCAGACATATGGTCAATCTGAGAGGATGATCCAGACACTAGAAGAGGATGTGTGTTTTGGATTTAGGAGGTAGTTAGGATGATCATTTGCCATTCGTCGAGTTTGCATATAATAACAACTACTATAGCACTATTAGAATGGCACCATATAAGGCTTTGTACGGAAGGACGTGTAGATCCCGTATAAGTTAGGATGAGATTGGAGAGAGAGCTTTGACTGGACTTAAGATGGTTCAAGATGCTGTAAAGAAGGTTGTTGTGATCAAAAGCAGATTAGAGACCGCAGTTAGCAGACAGAAGAGCTATATAGATCCTAGGCATAGAGATGTAGAGTTCCAGGTAGGAGACTTTATTTTTTTAAAGGTGTCTCCGATGAAGGGTGTTATGAGATTTGGCAGGAAGGGTAAGCTAGCACCGAGATATATAGGATCGTTTGAGATTCTGGAGAGAGTTGGTACTATTGCATATCAGTTGGTTTTGCCTCTAAATATGTCTTAAGTGCATCAGGTGTTTCATATCTCGATGCTGAGGAAATATGTCTCAGACCCTTCACAAGTGTTGCAGCTCGACAGCATGGAAGTGAATGAAGACCTGACGTTTGTGGAAGAACCTATGGCGATCGTTGACTATCAAGTTCAATAGTTGCGTTCGAAGCAGATCCCGATGGTCAAGGTGTTGTGGCGTAGCAACAGAGTAGAGGAGCATACATGGGAGACTGAAGCCGAGATGCGAGCTTCTTACTCGTATCTCTTTCCTCCTTGATTTGTATTTCTTTTTTTAGAATTCGGGGATGAATTTTTGTAAAGGGGGAAGACTGTTAGAACCCGAATTTTTAAATTTTTTTATATTATAACGGGATATGCAGTATTAATAAATTTTAAATATATATTTGATTATTTAATTATTTTGCAAATAATTTATGTTATTTTATGTTTATTTAAAGTTTTCTACAAAAAAATTATTCCGAAACTCATTATTTTGGAAAATAATATTTTATTGTTTAATGTTATTTTATTTTAACAAATTATATTGTTCCATGCATTATCATTATTTTTTGTATTAATATATATATATATATATATATATATATATATATATATATATATATGCATATATATACTTAAGGTTATTTTATACATGTGTTACATATATACATATATGTGTGTGTGTGTGTATATATATATATATGTATATAATATATTGTGTGGTGTGTGTTTAATGTGTATATATATTATTAATTTATATTATTATAAGTTAAAGTTATAATATATATATATATATATATATAAAAGAAAGAAAGCATCTTCATCATCTTCACCCCCAAAACCATCCCCTCCCCTTACCTCACCACTGCAACGCCGATCACAGGCCATCGGTGTGCCTTCTGGAGTGCTGCCTTTCCCTCCAGTTGCTCCACCACCTTCCACCGTCTTCTCCGGCAGCGTTGCACGCTGTTTTGGCCATAATTGTCGAAACGCTTCCCTTCGCCGTTCCTCGACTTTCCAGTGACCAAATCCAGTGATTCCAATGCCGTTGAGCTCCTAGAACTCCATGGAAGCTGATTCCAAGCTCCTTGTAGCTTGAAAACTCGATTTGGTAAGGATTTGAGCTTGATTTCATTTTCGGCCCCTTTTGTTTCTCAATTTTTTTGAACTTTGATCTTTGAGATTCAAGCTTAGCTCCTTCACAAAATATGCTTCCATTACATTCTGGAATTTTTGGAATTTATTTTGATTTTTGTGAATTTTTTATTATTATTTTTTAATTTTCGTAAATTAATTAAATAAATTATGAAATTGTGATTTTTAGTGTTTATGGTGGTTGAAATTAATTTTAGAATTTAATTTATAATTTTTGTGATTTTTTTGTAATTAATATAATTTTATTTAGTTTATGTGAATTTTGGAAATATAGGTTTTATATGTGTTTTGTTAAAATTAATTGGTTAATTGAGTATAATTATTGATTTTATTAAATTATATGTTGAGAAAATGATTTTAGAGTAATTATATAATTTTTATTGAATTTTTGAGTAATTATAGTACATTAAGTGAATTTTTATTTATTAAGGGCATTTTGGTAGTAATTTTAGTTAAATATTAAGTTAAATTGGTTTTAATAATTATTTGAGGTATAAAAATGATTTTTACAAATTATTTACTATTTTTAACTAATTAAAACTATTTTTCAAAAATTATTTTCAAATTATATATAATATACTATTTTTGTAAATAAATGGGTACTTAATAAGTTTTAGTATGTTTTTGGACTAATTAAGTAATTTGGATTTATAAAATGAATTTCTATTAATATTTGTGAATTTATCGAGATATATCGATTTTTAATATTATTAGGGTTTTTAAGTAAACATTGGTGAAATAATTATTTTTAATGTTTAAATAATCAAATTGCTATATTTTGGTATTACAAAGGGTATTTTTTGTATTTATGGAATTTTAATATATTTTGTGAATTGTGGACCTCGGTCGGTGGAATTTGCAGTTTGGGATTCCGACCGAGGGTTGTGTGAATATTTTGTGAATTTGTTCGAAGTGTGTTTTCTTGCAGGACCAGCTCTATTTTTAAGTAGAGATGTCCATTTTATAGAGGAGGTTCTGTCGAATTTTTGGTAGAATTCTCGTAAAACATGACATTCAGTCAAATTTATATTCTTTGTTTATGTGTAGAATTCTAGATCGAGTTTCTAGAATTAAGTTAGATTTATTCTAATTTCGTGTTATTTATTTATTTGTTAGTTGCACCGAGATTGAGGCCTAGTAGACCAGGCCCGTTGGACATATCTCGTGGAGCGCACAACTATGAGTTATTATGATATATATGCATTGCTTAGGGTGCATGTTTTAGAAATTCTATGTTTTAACCATAAGTCTTGCATAATTGCTTATTTGAATATTTAAGTATATTTTAGGTATACTTTTAGTATATTTTTGGTATATTGTAAAATAAATGCATATTTTCCTTTTCAATTAAATATAGCTTGTTTTTAAATATATTATTGGTTGAATTTAATATGTTTTATGATTTATTTAAGATGATTAGGCATATATATACCTGAAATATACTTAGTTTATTTTAGGTATATTTTTTGTATATATATGGTATATTTGTTTATTTTAAATATCATTATGCATCCTTTATTTTCTTGAATGTATGTTTTATATTTAAAATGAAGGATATCGATAGAACGTGCTTCCTAGTGGACAGCACTAGGACCGAGTACGTACTGATACGACAGTAGATTTTAGGTTAAATTAATAACCTATTTGTAGATTATGACTTGTTGATTCAATTTGATTGATATGAGTTGTGATTGAGAGTGTGATTGCTGGAGCTCGGTTGACCAAGTGTCTCGGGGCCAATCACATTGACAGTCAGACTGTTGGAGCTTGATTGACTTAGTGTCTCGGGGTCAGTCTACTGTCCAATTAGACTAAGTGAATTATTTGGAACGAAGTGGGTCTATATGGCTTAAGTGAGTTCTATTGATATTTGAGGTTGCAAAAATATAGGGTTCTATTTGATCCTTCATAAGTCGATGATTTTCATTATAAAATGATTTTCTGTGTGTATTTGCCTATGTATATTTATTGTATATACTATTAAGTGTTTGCATTTGACATTTAGTTATGCATGTATATATATTATAATAATTCACTCAGTGAGGTATGACTCCCCTTTTTTGATATTTTTCAGGAGAGTCTTCTTTTTCAAATGTCAACAGTAGACCTATCCGTCGGATTTCTTCCGCTTAGCCTTATTATGTAAACTGCTTACTTGAGTTTTATTTTGTACTCTAGACACTGAAGTAGTGGTTGTACTTTAATATGTTGTGAGCTGCATTTATATGTATAATTGTATGAGATTTTAAATTCAAAGTGTTACTCTGAAATATTTGTACTTAAAGATTTTATTATATATGAGATGCAAATTATGTTGTTAAAGTGAGCTGAGAAATTATTATTTTATATTTGAGATTTAATTTTTACTGCACAAATATTTTATTTATTTTATTTTATTGCTTGCTTTTATTTTTAAGGCTTGCTATGGGTTCCAGATTCAAAAGAATTCTCATTCCTTAGCGCCGATCATGGCCCCTTATTTTGGGTCGTGACAAAGTTAGTATCAGAGCGAAGTTCTGTGTCAGGGCCTTAGTTGTGTGAGTTGTGGCCCTAGTTTTTAGTGTTGTGTTTTCTTTTGAAACTACTGCAGTGAATTAGGCTCGAGTATGTCTTAATACATATTCCTTGATTTAGTTTTCTACATTATCCTCCATTGTCTGTTTTGTCTAAATCCTTATGTTAGTTCTTTTTAGAATGAGGAGGCGAGCGCGTGTCGCTCCATCGGTCGTTGAGGCTAAGGATGATGAGTCCATCCACGACGAGGTTTTACCTCCTGAGCCGCCAGTTAGGTGTAGAGGTCGTGGAAGAGGTAGACTTTAAGGAGCGGTAGGTCACCGTAGATAGAGAGAGTTATAGGATGAGGAGCCTGTAGAGCCATAGTACGAGGATGTTCCTATACCTCCAGTAATTCAGCCTGTTCAGCCTGCCTATCAGTAGGGTATGTCTGACCCTGAGTCAGCCTTGTTCTATGCTAGAGTCTATAGGATCACCTTTGATGGGATGTCTGATCCATTGGAATTTCTGCTTGCGATCGCGATGAGGACTCAGATTGCTCACACTGAGTACCAACGGATCATGATAGTTGAGCTTTCTATTGAGGGACCATCTTTGGATTAGTTTATTCAGATGATCCAACCGTATATGATGAAAATGACTTAGGCTCAGTTCAGAGAGCGATTCATGAGGAGATTCTGCCCAGAGCCACTTCTCATGAGTTATATACTCCAACTGACCAGCATTTCCTGAGGGGACAGGTCTGTTGAGGATTACACTCGAGAGTTGCTTCAGCTTGGTAGATATGCAGACCTTTCATCGATGACACCTTAAAAAATACATAGTCCCCAACTTAAAATTCCACATCCTTGTATTTCAAATCTACATAGCTCTTTTATCTACTAGCCACTATTTCTCAACTTCTTCTTATCAAAGCAACTTTTTCAGCTACATTTTGGATAATTTCAAGTCTAGTTAACTCTCTTTCCCTAATCTCATCCCAACATAAAGGGGATCTACATTTTCTTCCATACAAAGCTTCATACGGTGCCATCTCAATACTACTTTGATAGCTATTATTGTAAGCAAACTCTACTAATGGCAAATGATAATCCCAACTACCTCTAAGATCTATTACACACATTCTCAACATATCTTCAAATGTCTGGATCATCCTCTCAGATTGAGCATATGTCTGAGGGTGAAAAGTTGTACTAAAATCAAGTTTGGTGCCCATTGCTTCTTGCAATTTCTGCCAAAATCAAGAGGTAAACTTAGAACCTTTATCAAATACAATGGAAATAAGCACTCCATGAAGGCACACAATATGTTTGACATATAGCTTAGCCAACTTGGCTACAAAATAAGTAGTTTTAACTGGTAAGAAGTGAGCTAATTTTGTTAACTTGTCCACTATCACCCAGATAGAATCGTATCCATCCTTTGAATGAGGTAACCCTATCACAAAGTCTATAGTGTTTCTCCCCCATTTCTACTTAGGAATTGAAAGAGGCTGAAGCTTCCCAAAAGGCTTATGATGTTCAACTTTCACTTGATGACAAGTTAAGTACTTAAAGACAAAATCAGGTACATCCTTCTTTATACCATACCACCAGTACAAATCCTTAATATTGTGGTATAACTTAGTAGCACCTAGATGTACACTATAAGCTATAAAATGAGCTTCTTCTAGGATCTCTTCTCCTAAATTATCCACATCAAGTACACATAATCTTCCACTGATCCATAAAACACTTTCACCATCAAGTGTAAAATCAATGAACTTTCCTTTATGAACCTTCTCCTTAAGCTCTACCAAAATAGGATCTCGATTGAGCTGCCTTAATCCTATCCCTCAACACTGATATTATTTTAAACCGAGCTACCAATCCTCTTGATCTTCTTATCTTCATCATTAACCCTTAATCCACTAACTCGTGCAACTTTTGGTTCAAAGGTCTCCTCTCCACACTGATGTGAGTAAGACTACCCGAGGACTTGTTACTTAAGGCATATGCTACCTCATTAACCTTGCCTAGATGGTACATGATATCATAATCATAATTGTTCAGGAGTTCTAACCATCTTCTTTGCCTTTTTCAGATATCTTTATTGGAAAATATACTTCAAACTCTTATAATTAATGAAAATCTTATAAGTCACTCTGTACAAATAATGCCTCCAAATTTTAAGAATGAAAATCACTACAGCCATATCTAGTTCATGAGTAGGATAATTCTATTAATGCTTCTTTAATTGTCTAGAAGCATAAGCTACTACTCTACCATTCTGCATCAACACATAACCTAGACTAACTATGGAAGCATCGTAATAAATAGTGAACTTGTCTACCCATTTGGCAAAGTCAACACTGGGGCTGTGGTCAATGTCTCCTTTAGTAGCTGGAAACTATTTTCGCAAGCCTCTAACCATACAAACTTCATATTCTTTTGACTTAGTCAAGTCATAAGAGTTGCAATTCCTGAGAAAATATGCACAAATCTCCTAAAGTGCCTAGCCAAACCTAAGAAACTTCGAATCTTAATGACTATTATCGGTCTAGGCCATTCAAACACTACTTCAATTTTCTATAGATCAAATTGAATACCATCTTTAGACACCACATGTCTAAGGAATGCTACACTCTTCATCCAGAAATCATACTTTGAGAATTTAACATAAAGCTGATGTTCTTTTAGTATCTGCAGCATTGTCCCCAAGTGATATATGTGCTCTCCCATACTCTTCGAGTACATTAGTATATCATCAATTAAGACTACTACAAACTAATCCATAATTATCCATTATATCCATGAAAGCAGTTGGTACATTAGTTAACCCAAAGGACATCACAGAAACTCATAGTGGCTATATATAGTACGGAATGCCATTTTAGAAACATCAACTTCATAGATCTGTAACTGATGATAGCCCGACCTCAAGTCGATCTTGGAGAAGAACTATGCACCTTGAAGCTAGTCAAATAAATCATTTATCCTTGGAAGAGGATACTTGTTCTCAACTGTCACCTTTTTTAGCTCTCTATAGTCAATGCACAATTTCAGTGTACTATCCTTCTTCTTCACAAATAGGACTGGTGCACCCTAAGAAGAAGTGTTAGGTTTTATGAAACCCTTGTCCAACAAATCTTGTAACTGCTCCTTTAACTCTTTCAACTTTGCAGGAGCTATTTAATAGGGCAACATCGAGATAGGAGTTGTGTCTAGGACCATATCAATATAGAATTCAATCTCCCTATGAGGTGGTAAACCTGGCAACTCATCAAGAAAGACATCTAGAAATTCATTTGCAATAGGAACATCTGAGATAGATGTCAGTTGTGCTATAGTATCTTTGACTAAGACAAAGTATCCCTGACAACCTTTTCTCAGCATCTTCCTAGCTGTGATAACAGAGATAAGATTATGAGGTGCACAACTTTTGTCACCTATAAACTTAAATTCTTTATCATTCAAAATTCTAAAAATCACTTATTTACTCTAATAATTAATAATAACATAATGCTGAGATAACCAGTCCATTTTCAGAATTATGTCAAACTCCATAACATTAAGCAACGCCAAATCCATAGATAATTCTCTTCCTTCCATTAACACTAGACACCTAGGAAGAACAACATTGGTGTCCAATAAATCATTAAGAGGCCAGGTAACCGATAAAGGAATTACCATTCTCAAGGCTTGCCAACGTAACCTCGACACAAAAATAGGGGACATAAAAGAATGAGTGGTACCCATATCAATAAAGTTTCTAGCATCCAAGAAACATATTGGGACTATAGTTGCTACAATAGAATTAGATACCTAAGCATCCTTCTGGGTAAAAGTAAAGACTCTAGCCTGTCCTTGGTCCCCCTGTTGGTTAGTAGAAGCCTGACCAAAGCCTCTCGCACTATCTCTGCCTCCTCTACTTCGTTCCTGCTAGGCCATAAACTATGAAGTATTAGGATACTAAGCTGGAGGCAACTAATAGAAAGCTAGAACTACATTAGTAGTGGAATGCTGCAGAAACTACTGTTGATAACCAGAATAAGGATATGCTCTAGCAAAATGCTCCATCTGTCCACATCAAAAACACATCAATGGAGCCATATAATATGGTCCTTGAAGGACTCTCCCACACGTCTGGCATGCACTAGCTTTTAATTATGTGCTACAATATCCTGAGCTCTATTTATTACTGCTACATGCAGCACTTGATCCGAATATGACAGGTTTACAAACTCCATTGTGGCCATGTCTCTTACTTTTGTGGTACCTATGTTGGAGTATCTAGTCCTACTAAACAGAGCCTCTTTACTGACTACTAAAGCCTATATGAAATGTGGTGTACTAGGTGCTTTAAGATCCTCTTACCTTGACACCTCCCATTTGATAATAATCAGCATAACTCCCTACCTGACCAATTTGAGCTTTATCTCTTTAGCCAAATCTATCACAGACTCAAGAGTTAGGCTTGTAGTAGGCATCCTAGTGAACATAGAACCTAATCTAGTGACATAGGTGGTGACAGTTAAATACTGATCTCTCATCATTTCCTTTGCATACTGATCTAGTTTAAGGAACTCTCTTGTGTACTCATCTATTGACCTGTTGCCTTTGAAAATGTTGGTCAGATAGAGTCTATAGCTTATCTACATCAGCTCTAGGTAGAAACATCTCATAAATCTCTCCTAAAATTGAGCCTATATCATAGTAGTCATGTGGGGTTGGACGACTTGAATAAACCAATCTAGGGCTGACCCCTCAACTGATAGCTTAACTATCATGATCCTTTGATACTTAGTATGAGCTGTTTGAATCCTCGTCTCAATGAAATGCATGAAGTCCAGAGAATTTGAAGTCCATTCGAAGGATGTCCTACCCACTGTAGTATAGAATAAGGCTGCCTCTAGATCAGACATACCCTGCTGATACATAAGCTGCATCTATGATACTATTAGAGGTATAGTAGCTACACCCTAGTGAACTCCTAGTGCAAAAATAACTTCCTCATATTCCTATTTTGTAGGTTCCTCATCCTGTAGCTCTCTCTGCCTATGGTGACCTGCTGCTTCTCGAGGTCTACCTCTACCTCTACCCCTACATTTAATTTGCGGCTCAAGGGTAAGAATCTCATCTTGGAAGGACTTCACATCCTTGACCTCATAAGCCTATGGAGTGGTTTGTGCTCTTATCCTTATTCTGAAAATAATAAACACAAACATAAATATGATAAAATAAACATCTTATCGATTATGTGGAATACCAAAACAATAAAGACTTATCAAAGAGATGATCAAACCTAATTTGCTACAGTAGTTTCAAAGAAACACAACTTTAATAACCTAGGTCATACAATACTAAACCTACACTCTGATACTAACTTTGTCACGACCCAAACCTAAGAGTCATGACTGGTGCTAGGGAATGAAAATTCACATGAATTCAGAACCCATAGCAAGCCTTAAAATAAAAAATCACACAAAATATGCCATAAAAATACCTCAAAGTTAAATCTTTAAATTATATAAAAGAAATCTCCATATAATAATAAAATATGTTCATACAATTATTCTAATATAGAATCTCAGTCTAAAACAACATCTGATACTATAATAAGAATGCACTACTATTGCAGCATCTAATAAAATACAATACAAATGATAGTTTAACATTTACATAATTTGACCAGTGAAGAAAGAGTCTGGTGAAAAGAACTAATATGGAGGTCTAAAGTACAGAGTCCTGAAAAATATATTTAAGGGGGGAGGGGGGGGGGGTTCAGACCTCACTAAGTGAATTATTATTATTATTATATATATATGTATGCAATCTATAGACAAAAATATTCAAGCATTAGTATAATAATTGTATATTTATATTTAGTTAATGTACACATACATTTCATATAAATGATTGAAATCACATTACTTCAAAATAATTTAAAGCAAAGAGATTTAAGTGGAGGATCAGAGTAGAACACTAAAATTTTTCGCAACCTCAAGCACTGTATTTCACTAGCCAACATGCTTTCCATAACTCTAAAAATATATCTCTTGTCCAACTTTTGGTAGTGGACTAGCCCCGAGTACAAAAAAAGGCCAACTAAGGATCCGTAGTCCCATTACTAGTATGACTGGCCATGAGTACATTACAGGTCAATTGAGGATCCGTAGTCACACCTCCTTTCCATCATTCACAATAATCATCATATCCATGTCTTAAATTAATTAATTTATTGCCTATCATCTAGCATATTGTTGCGCAACAATTCTTGTGTGACCCATTAGGTAGCACGTTCTACGACAATCTTCTAAAACATTTATCATAAATAATTAATTAAAAGATATCATATAATGTGAAAGGTCTTTAAATTCAGAACATAAAGTTGGCATATATATAAGTGCATACATGATAATGATAATAAAAATTAATAATTAAATAAATTTGATGCAACTAATATATGAAATTCACATCATAAAAATATGGATGCCAACTATGATATCTAAATGACATGCATACAAATAATAATAACTCATAGTTTGAGTGCACTCCTTTATACTAGCTCGGCTGTCTTGGTCGATAGGCCTAACTCATGGTATAGCTAAAGAAAAAAAATATTATTATTAAATTCCTAATTTTATACTGCTAGAATTTCTAAAGAATGACTCAATTTAGGACATAACTTGACTAAAACTCAAAATTTAGGACCAACCCGATATTGGGCTTTATGAGAATTCTATCAAAAATTCGACAGAGTCTCATCTATAAAATGGACATCTTTCTACTAAAAATAGACCTGATCTTGCACATAAACACACTTCAAATAACCACAAGTCTCAACTTCTTGGGTTAGGCCCCCAACCTACATTTATTGTCCAACTGAGAATCAACAAAATCCATAATTAATAAAATAATGTAAATGCCAATAATTCACCAAAAATTATAAAATTCATTTAAATACAGTGATCAAATTATTTACATAATAAAAGTATAAAAGATATTTATCTCCAAAATAACAAATAAAATTCTAATTTATAATTAAATTATATTCTTCAAAATTTGAAATTAAATAGTATAAATTGAAAATAATTATTTAAATGGTTCAAATATATAATAGAAATGGCCAATAACTCATTTAAACTTAAAAATTATAATTAAATTTATTATTCGAATATATTTTCAAAAATTACTAATAATTAGCTAAAAATAGGAAATAATTTATAAAAATAATTTTAATACTATTTATTACTAAAAAATTATCCAAAACTTAATAATTAACAATAATTTCAACTAAAATATAAAAATTACTAATTTATAGTAATTTTTTCAAAATTTATTTTTCACATAAACATTCACAAATTTATAATAAAAATTCTACACATTATTTCAATAAACTTTCTTCACAAAACTTGTTCAAAATAATTAGTAGAACTTATTAAAAATAAAATTTCCCTGAGCTTGGAACAGTGTCAGAACAGTAACCCGAGTCTAGAGTAGTGCAATTTCAAAAATAATTTTCAAAATTAAATCTAAACACAAATTTAGAAAGCTCACAACCTTTAGAACAATAATCTGAAGTCAATTTAATATAAATCAACCTAATTTAAGCTCAATTTCACAAAATACCCAAAAATAGCCTAAACATAATTTCACAAAATTAAAGGACTTATCGGAGTTAAAAATGAAAATTGATTGAGGGCTTAAGAAGCCTAGAGGACAAGCTTTCATTTGAGACCGATGGCGAGCTTAGAGGTCATCAGAATCATCTCTAGTGAGCTTCAAATCAATCAGGTAACTAAGTGAGGAAGAGAGGAAGGAAGAAGAGATGGTGGCACCGAGGAGGAGAAGTGCAGTCGGCGACACTGTCTGGTGGTGACCGATGGTGGCTGGCAGTGGGCGATGGTGCACTGGTGGTGGTGCGGGAAGAAGAGAAGAGATAAAAGGAAGACAAAAAAGAAAAATGGGAGGGTGGGGAAAATGCTATTGCACATTTTAATATTTTTTTTAACTATAACATTAACTTTGCCTATATATATATATATACACTAAATTAATAATTTTACTAAAATACTCTTAATAATAAATTTATTAAAAAAATAGTCATTTAACACTAATAAATAATCAATAGTTTACTTAAATATTAATATTAATAATTTTTAAAAAATATTCAACATAGAAAATTGAAATTAAATTTTACTAATAATCAAATATCATAATTTAAATAAAATAATTATTAACACTATAAATCCTAGAAATTTAATTTTATAATTTATAAAAATTCAAGTTATAGCAGTAGCAATATTTCTTGTGAAACCAATTCAACATTAAGTTTAGAAAATGAAACTTGTTAAGGTCGAAGGTTCAAGCTACTAATTACATTGTGATATTCAACACTAATATTTTTGTAGATGATAGCGTTGAATTCAGCAGAGGAGAGAGGGTGTTCAATGGCTTCAAGTTCATCTACAAGGGCTTTGGTTTGCTTGACTTATTCAGTGACAATTAAGTCATTTTTTTAGTTCTTAAAGCTTTGTATGTATTTGGAGTTGTCTATTTTGAGACACTGATTCGAAGGCATTTGTTAATGCTTGCCAAGCTGATTTGGAGGTGTGATGACTGATAACATATGGGTCGATGTCCTCACTAAGAGATGCAAAGATCTAAGTCAACAACATTTGATCCTTTGCATCCCATTATCATAAGCTGGGTTTTCAATTTGCTGAGTTGGATATGAGGAAGAGGGAATCATTCTTGGAGGAGATGATGCATTAGGTTCCATGAGAGAATTTAACTTTTGATAATTATGTAGAGGAATGAATTATGTTTTCCATGCTAGATAGTTTTTAAGGGTAAGTTTAGTAGCAAAAGTATGTTGAGTTGAGGAATTGATTGTTGAAGAAGAAGAGGAAGCGGGTATAATTTGAGAAGAGGACAACATTGCTCTAATACCGTGTAAAGGAAGAGATATACAGAGTAAAGGTATTGTATTTCTACATATTTCAAATATAATAGTACAATGTATATATGAAGAATACAATAATACGTGAATGAGATAACAATGACAACTAACTATAAGAGATTTAGATAACTACAACAATTAGGAGATATACATGCTTTAACAAAACCTACCTATATATAATCAATTAAGTAATGTCTTACACAATTAAACTAGGCTATTTACCATTTTATGTTAAAAAAAATATTTCCTAATTTATTATGATTTTAAAAGTAATTCTCTTCTTTATGGGGAAATGTGAACGATTTTCCTAATTTTTGGTACTTAAAGTTGAGGTGGCATTGTTGAGGAGAGAGAAAATTCATTATGCGATTGGTAGTAGCGATTGGGATCCGACATGAAAATCATTTTTTTTCTCCCCCTGAAGTGACACTAATTTGACCATTGTACCTTTAATTGTTTAAAGATTATGTTAACTTTTTAATTAAGTTAAAATTTGAAAATAATTTTTTTTATCACAAATAACAAAATGAAATATAATGTAAAAGGAGGGTGTTTTCCTTTTAAAAAATAATTTCTTTTAATTGAAAATACCAATATATTCCTTATTTTCTTTTAATTTAAACAAATTTAAAAACAAATTATTTTTCTTTCATTTATTATCTTAAATTTGAAAGAAAAATTATCAAATAGTATCAAAATAAAATAAAACTTGAACCATTATTAAAAATAGAATGATATTATATTTATTTTAAATTTAGTTGAATAAATGAAAAATTAAACTTAACTAAAATGAAATAAGAAATAAAAATTTAATTATTGTGATCAAAACCAAAAAATAAAATAATTATTTTTAAATTTTTTCAAATGAGTGAAAAGAAAATTTCAAATTGAAATCAACAATATCATAGCCCAATAACTTTTTAATTAAACTTAACAAGATTTTCGCAATTTGTGGTACTTTTAGCTGAGGTGGCATTGCTAAGGAGAGAGAAAATCCATTCTACTACTGGCAATTCCGGAATGGGTCCCGTATCGCTACTGCTAGTAGTGGAATGAATTTTCTCTTTCCTCAGCAATGCCAAATCAGCTAAATGTATCATGAATTGAGAAAATCTTTCATATTTCACTACAAAAAAAAAAAAAAGAATTACTTTCAAAAGTAACATAAATTGAAAAGTAATTTTTTTTTTTTTACCTTAAAATGGTAAATAGCCCCAATTAAACCCTTACTAGTGTTAACAGACATTTCCAATATTTCAAGGTGATATATTATGTACATACATATACTAATTTTTCTTCTAATATTTTAGATTCCAAAATTTTAATTAATTGTCTAATTAAAATTGATGCTTCTAAACTTGTATTTAACTTTTTTTCATTATAAAACTAATAGAGATAAAATTGTAAATTTTTGAAAAATATTTTGTCCACTTGTGCCCATAGACGTCACTTATATATTATTGGCTTACACACACACACATATAACTCAAAGCTAAATATTTTTTTTGGAGTTAAGCGAGTTGTAATTATTGTAACAGAAACATATTAAGGAAATGAATAGGTTTTAAATTTTTTGGTGTTGTTGAGCCATAAGAGGATGTTGTTGTTTTAAGTTGCATTTATAATTTGGAATCGTTTTGGTTTCTGAAACTTTTTTTCAATTTGTTATCGTTTTGGTTTTTTATTTGGTTTTTGAAACCTTTTTATGATTTGGTATCGTTTTGGTGTCCTTTTTTTTTTTTTTATGATACTTTGTTTTTGTTTTATTTATGACAATATAGTTGTATCACAAAGTTTGTTTTTGTATGTTTGTTGTACTTATACAATCTTTGTTTTATCTCAAAATATTCCATAGTTAAAGTAGAGTTATTATTTTGATTCTCTTTGATTTGTTTTCAGTTTCTGATTCACTTTTGTATCCTTTTGGTTTATTATTGATTTTCGATCCATTTTTTTGTATCTTTTTAATTTATTTTTGGTTTCCAATTCATTTTTTCTGTTTTTGTTTTTTTGTTTTTGAAGAATGTATATAAGATTTTGATTCTGTCCTGCAATATATATATACACACTAAAAACTAATATTTGATGGTTTAAATGACAACAAAAATTAAAGTTTCCAAAATAAAAATTCAAATTGATGTACATGTTTAAAAATAGACGTTGGGTGCTTTTTATTTGCCCTATGACATTCATTTAATTCAATTTAATTAATTAGAACTCTTATAATTACAGTTTTAAGAATAATGGTTCAGTTATTTGCCTTATTTTTAAACCATGATGATCTTTGGATTATTACTGAGATACTTACATAATTGTTGCACATTGTAACATATATAAGACAAAGACATCAGAACATGTCTTATTATAAAGATAAAGATTATAAACCAGCCAGACCAAAGAGACAAAGGGATGGCTAAAAGACAAGCAAATACAGCAAGAAACTTCATCTATCACTGTCTTTAGAGTACGTTAATGGTAAATAGACAAAAGCTTGATTGATACTATTCATATGCCTTTGTGGGTTTTCATTGGTATCTCCGATGTGCTAACCTCACAAATGCAATACAAAATGCTTATTTTGTATTATCCTCCAAGTTTATTATTTAGCCATGCTAATTAATAAAACTCTCTATTTGATTCCACAGATTACATTCTCAACAATTTCAGACATAAAACCAACGTCTCCCATTTCCTTCTTTGCTTCCTCTGATTTTCCGCATAGCCTAAATGCCACTTTTAATGTCAAATCTTGAACTGAAACATCTCCATTTCGAAGAAAGAAAAGCAGCTGTTCAATAAATCAATGTTAATACAAGTTGCTGAAGAGAAGCATGAGTTCTCAATTGCCCTTAATGCAATCTCTCTGGATTTGTAAGTTGACGCAATTTTAGGATCAAGAACATGTACTAATGCGCCAATTCCACCTTCTCTAACTTTTAATTGCCTGGTGGACTCATCTCCAGAAATAATATTTTGAAGAAATTCAATGGAACTTATCTGGAAAGATTCATCTCTCGACCTTGCTAGTCTGATAAATCTTGAAACATCACCTTCGTCAATCATAAATCTTTTTATTTCTTCAACACCAAGAAGATTTCTTAATACACCACAAGCAGGACCACATGAGTTCACCTCTAGGAAAAAGAAAAGAAATATCAAATCAGCTGAAGCATGAATTTGTTAAAGATTGAATCAAATCAACTGAAGCTCGAACAGCTTCTCTCTTTGAAGGGCCACTAGCACCACCACCAGAAACAACTGAAACACCCCGTTTTGAAGAACGCCACTTTTAATTAAAATCTCATTGTCCCTCACATGGTCACATGGTGATCCAACTTAGCTAAAACTGAATCGACGTTGCTTTGAGTCTTGAGCTTGCCTTCAAAAGCAATAAACATATGTTGAGTGTGGAGCTAAACCCAACAACAACATTTGACAATATACGAAGAAAAAAGAAGACAGAAACGGACAAGAAATGAACAGATTCAAAAGCAATAAATGAACAGATTCAAAGAGATATCTACAAAGAAGAAAGAAAAAAAAACAAGAATTGAATAAGAAAAAGATTCGTCCTAAACTTTCAGACCATGAGGATGGATGGCGGAGGTGGAAAGCTTGATTTGGAGCCAAGAAACCATGGAAAGCGAGATATTTTTCTTTTGCATCTTTTTTTTTTTACGTTTTTTTTTCCTTCATTTACATGTTAAGGGTCCACGCTTGTAATTTTTTTTTACTTTTTGATGCATGGAAGTAATAAAAAAATTGGGGTATTTTAGTTGTTGACTTGAGTTTTTAATGCATTTTAGTAAATATCCCTAATATGAAATTAAGACAAGCGACTTAATTAAACTTAGGAGTGTGCATTCGATCGGTTTTGGGTTATTTTTTTTATCAAACCGAACCAACCAAACAAATCAAATTTTTTATATTGAAAACTGAACCAACCGAAATTTTATAAATGTAAATTATTTTTAATTATTTTGTATTTTATTATATTATTTAAAAATAAAAATATATAAAAGTTTAGTTAATACAGTTAACAAATTTTCTAAGTGTAAAAACCAAACCAAACAAAATTTCGGTTCAGTTCGATTCAAAAAATGTAAAAATGCTAATCAATGAAACCAAACCAAATTGGGTCGGCTTGGTTTTCAGTTCAATTTGGTCGAAAGGGTTGCACCCCTAATTAAACTAAATTTGACATTATTAAGGATTAATTACATTAATGGACCAAGTCAACGCCCCTTATTTCTTTAGTGTCTTGGCCACCTTTTTTTCTTTCAGTTTTATTTTCTTTGTTTTCATTTATGGCCTTGTTTTGGTACATTTTTGAAAGTTGTTACATAACTTCGGTGTTTTATGTGTTTCTTTATTTCTTTGTTTTGTAGTTTTTTTGTAATTCTTTTTTTACCTATTTATCGTTCTTGATGCCATCTTTAATTTAAGTTTATTCACTACAAAAAAAGAGAGTTAAGGGTACAACTAAAATTGTCTCCTAAAACTTAAAAAAACTATCCCTAATGGTTTTGAGGACAATTTAAGTCATCCTCACTTATCATCCCTATTTTTCTGTAAGGGATAAAATTTCAAATGTTGTCCCTATTACAAGGGATGACAATCTTCCCTATCCTATAAGACGATTGTTGTCCACTAAGTTGGGGACGATAGTCGTCCCCTAAGTAGGGACAACTTTTGTCCTAAAAATGCTAGGGGACAATAAGTCATCCCTTTGTATGGGGATGTAAAGTTGTCCCCATAAGTAGGGATGACTGTCATCCCCAAGATGTTAGGGGACAAAGAGTTGTCCCTTTGTATGGGAACAAAAAGCCATCCCTATAAGTAGGGATGACTATCATCCCTTAGTATCTTAGGGATGACATTTTGTCCCTTCAGATGAGGAGGACATTTGTCCTCATATGTAGGGAAAATTGTAGACCCTAATATGCTTGGGGACAACATCTAGTCCCTTAACGATGAGACGACTTGTTGTCCCCTAAAGTAGGGATGAATATCATCCCCAATATTAATACAGACAACAAAAGTCCATTATTCAAGGACTACTTAGCAGATGAATTTTGGTCCCTACACATTTTATTATTGTGTCAAATTTTGGTTAATTTATGTACTATTAATTAATAAATATTTAGTGATTCATTATTTATAATATGTTAAAGGCCAAAAAAGATAAATATTGATAATCAATTATGGGAATAATGATAATTAACATAAAACTTTAAAATACAAATTATAACAACAATGATAAATAGTACATTCACTATTATAAAAGGTAGTAAAATTTTTTATAATATTGTAAGTTGTCTAATTTATGCATTGTTGAACATGGTAAAAAAATATTTATAACGTAAAACTTATCTTCATAACTACTTATTTGATGCCATGATTGATTGAACTTCTTGAAGGTTTACATGCTCTCCTATAAAACAATTGTAAAACCAACAAATACATAAGTAATAAAATTTAAATATTATTTGCATAAAGTAGTGAAAAAGATAGTTTTTGATGACCTACCTTTTTTTTCCAATTCTTATTAATCATACAAGCCATGTAATTTTGGTGAAGGACAACAACTTGAAGTATTATTTCTACAATAAACAAAATAAAATATTATTATTACCCCTTTTTCCTCAAGTTTTGTCCATTTAATTGGGCTTTCAGGATTGACATCAAAATGATCGACCTAAAAGAACATGCAAATAAGTTTTAATTTAAATTTTAAAAAACTTCAAATATTTAGGTAATAGTTATGGAAATGATTACCTATACCATTTTCCATAATAGAGTCTAGTTTCTTTTTTCAACATCATCCCATGGCATAGTTGGTGGTCCAAAATACTGAGCATAATATCCTAACCAAGAAGCCAAGTTTCTTTTTATGCTCACAATAGGAGCAAAGTATTATCCAGGGGTATGAACACAATAAACTTATTCCTATTGTCATTAGTTAATTTATCGAAATCAACCCCTTTATACAGTCCTCTACTGCTAGTAGACCGCACTATCAAATAAAAATATAAATTAAATTTAAAAACTATTCAATTTTTTTTTTTGAAAAATACTAAACATTAATATGTAACATAAAATGCCATATGTACCTTATATGTTGTTTGAAATTTATGCACTAACATCAACAGATGGAACTTATGGTTGATTATTACCATTTCTATTGAGAGTAGAATGTTGATCATTTGGAATATTACTACTAATTTGTCATGACCCAAAACAGGGACCATGACCGGCGCTAGGGAACGAAAATTCTTTCGAATCCAAAACCTGTAGCAAGCCTAAAAAAATAAAATAAAACATGCAATACTAATAATAACAACATAATTAAATAAAATATTATGTAGCAGAATAAAATCATAAATATCAAAATAATATTTCCACCAAATGAAATTAAATCAATATCCTCATCTCATATATAAATAACTTTTTAATACAAATCCAGTTCAAATATTTAAAGTACATATCTCATACAAATATAATACAACAATCTCACAATCGACCATAACTATTGCAGTGTCTAGATTATAAAATAAAACTCAAATAAGCAGTTTACATAAAGAAGCTGGAGCGGAAGAAATCCGACGTACAGGTCTGCTACTGAGGTTTGATGAATATGACTCTCCTGAAAAATAGTCAATGGAGGGGAGTCAGACCTCACTTAGTGAATTACTACAATATATATACATGTATACTAAATGTAGATGCACACAGTCAATAGTATATATAATAAATATATATATAAGCAAATACACACGGATGCAACAAAATCATTTTATATGTATTTTTATTGAAAATCACAGTTTATGAAGGATCAAATAGAACCCTAGAAAATCGTAACCTCAAAACAGTGTTAGACAACACACTAGCCATACAGGCTCACTTATTCCAAATATAATCACTTGATCCATTTCAACAGTAGACTAGCCTCGAGACACTAAGTCAACCGAGCTCCAGCAACCTGATTGTCAGTCTGATTAGCCCCGAGACACTTAGTCAACCGAGCTCCAGCAATCACACTCCCAAATCATATCTCACATATCAAATAATCAAATCCAATCAATATCCACAAATGGTTAGTAATATAGCCTAAATGCTATAAGCGTACCGGTATGTACTCAGTCCTAGTACTGCCCACTAGGTAGCACGTTCTATTGATATCCTTCATTAAAATATAAAACATACATTCACAAATAAATGATGCATGTATTTAAATAAAATAGCAACATAAACCATATATATACTAGAAATATACCAAAAGTAAACCAGGTATATTTCGAGCATATATACGTCAAATAAATCTAACTAAATTACAAAATAAACTAGAAATATATTCAAAAACATTTTAAACATAATTCATTAATAAAACATGCATATAATTTAAAATATACCAAAATAAACCAAAAGTAAACTAAAATAAACTCAAGTACTAATTAATACCATTATGCATTTTTAGTCAAAATAAAACATAGATTTCTAAAATCATGCACCCTAGAGCATATATATATAGAATAGTAACTCACAATTATTGCGCTCCTCGAGATGGGTCTGATGGGCCTGGTCTACTAGGTCTCGGTCTCTGTGCAACTAAACAAACAAATAATGATAGGAATTAGAATAAATCTAATAGAAGTTCTAAAGACTTGATCTAGATTACTAGACACATAATTAAATAAAAATTTGACCGGACATCACGTTTTATGAGAATTCTACCAAAAATCCGGTACAACCTCCCTTGTAAAATGAACATCTCTCTACTCAAAGAGTAGAGCCGGCCTTGCAAAGAAATACACTTCAAAAATAAACACAGAACAGAACCACAATCCCTCGGTCGGACTCCAAACTACAAATCACCGATCGAGGTTCACAATTTACAAAGTATTTACAAAATACTGTAAATGCCCTTATATAATAAAAATATATTTTATAAGTAGAAATTATGTAATTAACCCTAAAACATAGTAAAAATCGATAAAAACTCATTTTATTAGAAAAATTGTATATTATATATATAATTGAAAATAATTTACGAAAAATAGTTTTAATTAGTTAAAAATACTAAATAATTTGTAGAAATCATTTTTATACCCTAAATAATTATTAAATCCAATTTAATTACATTTTTAGCCAATTTAGTATAAAATTACCAAAATACCCCTATATATATAAATATACTAAAATAAATCAAAAAATTCACCAAAAATAATATAATTACTCAAAAATTAATTTTCTCAACATAAATCTCAATAATACCAATAAATATACTTAATTAACTAATTAATTTCAATTAAACACATAATTAACCCTATTTTCTCAAAATTACATAAACTAAATAAATTCAAAATAAATACATAAAAATTCACAAAAATTACAAATAAATTTCTGTAATTCATTTCAACACCTATATTTACCATAAAACATAATTTCATAATTTAATTAATTAATTTTCGAAAATTAAAAAATAATAATAAAATAATAAAAAATACCCAAAAATCAAAATAAATTCCAAAAATTCTACAAAAATTCCCAGATGAAGATTAAGCTACTAGGATCATAGTTTGTGAAGGAATTTTTCATGAATCAATCAAATTGAAGCTCAAAAAAATCAAGAACCCTAATAGGCCGAAATTACAAAATCGAAACCTAGGCAAATCTAGACCATTTTAAGCGAAAGAAAGCTTGGAATCACACTCACTGGGGCTCAAGGAGAAGATAGAGACCAGTGGTGTCAAAAACGGTGGCCGGAATCACGTTGATCGATGGTAGCTTTAAGTTTCGGCTTTCCTGCCAAAATGTGCTCCTTCGACGCCGGAAACGACTGTTGCAGGTGGCGGGGATGGCTGAGGAAGAAGGTGGCACGCCGAGAGGCACACCGATGGAAAGAAAACGGCATGACAGATGGTGGAACGGCGATGGGAGGTGATCGGGAAGAAGGAGAGGGAGTCAGGGGCAAAATGGTAATTTGGCAAAGTTTTTGATTTTTAAACTATATATTATGTATATATGTATATATATATATATATAATCACACTATATATTATAATAATATAAACTCTTACACACATTAAATATACTCCACACACATATAATTTAATATATTCAATAATTTATATACTTAAAAATAATTAAATAATATTAAAACTAAATAATAAATAATAAAAATTAGGGTAATTAATTAAACCCTAGTTTAATTTAAATATATACACTTTATTTTAGCATTTTAAAAATATATATGAGTTCATGCAAATTCGTTAAATTGTTTAAAATAATTAATATTAAATTATTTACGTGTTAATATCCCCGGAAATAAAATTCTCTGGAAAATTTTATGTAAGGTACTTAAAATAACATAAAATAATTAGAATAAGCTTTAAATAAATATCAAACTCATAAAAATATCATAATTATATACAAAATTATTAACATTGCATATCTCGATGCAGTTTAAAATATTTTAAAAACTCGGGATATTACATGATTGGTAGGTAAATATTCATCATTCCATTAATTAGCAATGAATGCAATGGTTGTCTCTGTAATTGATCTGCATACATCTCACTATCTACATTTGTAGTAACTTTGATTAAAAAAAACAATATTTAAATTTACAAATAATTTAATCAATAACAAACTAATTATTACATTAATTTATAATTATTACCATGTAAATGTAATAACCCATAATTAATTAAATAATCATATGTTATTGTTGTTATTACGTTGTTGTTGGGTTGCTGTATGATTGTTGATTTGTGTTATGGTTTTAACTCATTTAATTGCTAGAAATTATCTAGGCTTCCAAAATGGGAGGATCAAATGGCAATTTTCCAAAAATATGGGTATCAAAGTGGCTATTTTTCATTTCCTCTTCAGTTATATATGCAAATGTGAGAAAATGCTCATATACCCTTTAACTCTTCCTCGAGATCCACTGTAGCACTATTATTTTCATCTTCTCTTATCACTAGCCAAATGACCTTCGATAGCTGTGAAATTTTAACCACTTAACCTTCTTGACCTCCTTTACATATTTTTAAATTTTATTTAATGAAAATTTACCTAAAATTAATTACAAAAATATCCAAAGTTTTGGGTTAAAATTTTTGTGAGGAGATCATTTTTTTGTTGACTTTTAGCCACTATGGTCACCTCCAGCAAGCTGCTCACATTGCTAGGAGTTTTTAGAGACCAATCACATGTCCAACTATCACCATTTAGTACCTCGTTAGAGTTCGATTGGTAAGTTGACATTTTTTACCTGATGTACAAATACGGCCATTGCTTTGGGCATTTGAATATGTTTTCAGGTTCCCCTTGATGTTACATATCTTGTGCTAAATTTATTTTCTGATGAGAAAATCCAATGAGTCATAACCAAATTCTGATGAGGAATAGTGACCAGTCCATAAATTTATGATTTTATTTTTAGTAAATAGTATAAATTATGAGGATTAAATTCCATAATTAGAGATAGGTTTGATTCCTCACAGATTTTGAGAAAATTTTTTTGAAAGTGTTTTAGTGGAAATTGCCTAATTTCCATTTAAATTATTTTAACATATCAAAATAATTTCTTTAGCCTTAAATGATATGTTTAAGGTGTTTTCAAGTTAATTTTATTCATTATTTGGTTTTTTTAATTTTTCTGGAATTTTGATAAATTTATTATGAATTTAATTGTTATTTATAAACATATCTTCATGTATATTAATTATTTTAGAGAGTTCCAGAGCAGGAATGGTAGCATTTGGACAGTCAAGAATGCATTAGCTGGCACACTCCACCTGTGAGTTAATTTTATAAAATGTTTGTTAAGGACTTCACATTTTTATCATTACAAAAATTTTATCAATATACATGAGTTAAGATAATAGTATGATTTTAGCTATTTATTTACTATTGAGACTTTGAGAGTATATTTAAATTTTATTTATATTATTTATGGTTTTTATGATATAAATATATTTTTAGAGAAAATAGTAAAATGTGCCACCTTGTAGGAGTCACTAGGACCACATGTGCACTGGTAAAATCTTGGGTATGTTATGTATGGATATTTGGCTTGGTAGAGCTTAAGCTCTCCAAAAGTGTTATAGTTATGGCTTGGTGCAACTTATGCTCTCAGGCAATGTATGGATAAGGCTTTGTGGAGCTAGTGCTCTTGGGCTGGAATTAAGATGTAACTCGGTTGAGTTTGCTCTCAAGACATCAATAATGGAATAAATTATTAGACTACGGCTATAACTCAGTTGAGCATGCTCTCAAGATGGCAATCACTTGAAATTAAGAGAGTTGAAAGGCTATTAGAATTGAGGTTTAGGGTTCTTCCATGTTTGTCCACCAAAGGTTTAATTTATATATGATTTTGTATAAAAAATTTGTATTAAAATGATTCATGAGTTTTAGAAAGGATTTTATATAATAATTTAAATTAAGTAAAGGATTTCAAATATTTATTTGTGGGTTCAAATAATTATTTTAAAATCAACATGCATTCTATAACATTAGTACACTCAGTGAGGTCTTACTCCCCTCAACTATTTTTTTAGGATATTGAGAGTCTTCTGTTAGTGGTTCTTCTCTATGCCAGATGCATTCTTTACTGCTGCTCTATATAGGTTATTGTAATGTCTCTATTATAATTGAAATAATTTATAGTTAATCTAGAGACCACAATAGTATTAGAGGATTTGTCATTGTAAATTTTATTGGTATGTGTATTACATTATAATATGTATTTTGGATATGCTTGTGTTGAGATATTGGAGATATTAGAGTAGTTGCGGTTGGAATATATACATTAGGAGTGTTAATTGCATTTTTCAAGTTTTGAATTATTCTTAGTATATACGAAACTTGACAAATTTTTATATTGTTAAGTTAGATAATGTGTTGTTGTGAAAAGTTTCTAAGGCTTACTATGGGTTTTAGAAACTTCTTGCTTTCCTATTCCCTAGTGTCAATCATATGCCCTTGGGGTTTGAGTCATGACAAAGTTAGTATTAAAGTAATGGTTAAATTCATGCTCTTTAGTTATTATTGATGTCTATCTTTTCTTGAAACTACTGTGATGATTAGGTGTTAAATTGTCACTTGATGTTATCATTACTTTTAAAATTCCACGTATATGTTAATATCCTTATTATGTCTAGAATCTTATTTATTTGTCCTTGGAGAATGAGACACTAAGGACAGAATGCTCCAACTATAGATGCAACATATGATAATGTTAACCAGTCCTTTTAGGATGAAGCTCCTCCCTTTGCCCTATGGCATAGAGGAAGGAATATGCCTAGGGTAGCGACAACAACAGCTGTAAATAATGCAGAAGTTTTTAAGGTAGATCCTACTACCTTTATGGCTAGAATGATAGGAATAAATTAGGGCTTGGTTGTACTTAATCAAGCTATACCATTGGTGCAACAGATGCTTCAACAAAGAAACTAAAGAATGATAGATGTTGATGCTCTTCTTTTATACTCTAGAGTTTTGAGCATTTCTTTTGATAGGACCAGAGATGCCTTGGACTTCATTAATGCCATTGAGTCAAAGATTAGAACTAGGTATACAAACTATTAAAGAATCCTTATTATTGAGCTATTAGTCCAAGCATCAGCTCAAGATTAGTTCATGCAGTCCATACAGCCTTATATGGATGTTATGACTTGGTTAGAGTTTAAATGTCAATTCATAAGACATTTTTATCCAATTGCTATGAAAGATGCATACATATGGAAATTATTACACATCAATAAGGGAGATAGATTAGTGGAGGAGTACGCAAGAGAGTTCCTCAGATTGTCACGTCATGCAGTAGATATAATGAAAGATGAGTGTAGAGCAGCGGACTTGTTTGTGACTAGATTAGGTCTAGTATTTATGGGAATACGTACTGAGGTTCACACTTTATAGAGTGGTATTGAGGAGGCTAGACAGTTGGAAGGGCAATATATTTGATATAGGACTATCCCTAACCTTTATTTAAGTTATAGCAGTGGATCGGTAGTAGTTTAGGGGATTCAATAGCCTACTTTTCAGATAGGTAGTGTTGGTATTTAGACCGCCTAGTACTTAATAGTAGGGTTATGGAGGCAGCTATGGGCATAAAAGTGGGAGACATTACCTATAAAGTGGCAGACCTTTGAGATTTGGGCCTAAGGCTAGTAGTAGTAGTATTGGTGAGAGTTTTAGGTATTACTGTATACACTTAGGACTTAGTGCATGTCCAAACTATGGTCAAGAATATCAAGGGCCTTGCTACCTACCATTAAGAGCATATTTTAGGTATGGTTAAGTTGGGCATTTTGCTAGAGTATGTTCAACTTTTGGTTATCAGTAAGCATACCCACAAAGTTCATATGCTATAGTTGCCCAACCAGTACAATAGACTCCTCAATTTCATGCACTAATATACCCTCAGCAGAGTGGTACTCAATATATGGGCCAATAAGGTCATAGTTTGGGAGGTAGATTTGGAGGGAGATCTGAAATTTTAATACAACCCTCTACATCACAGCAGGCAAGCTGTGGTCAAGCAAGAGTTTTTACCCTTACTCCTCAAGATGGTCAAGCATCCAGTATAGTTGTGGTAAGTATTCTTCTAGTATATTATCTTGATGCTAGAATTTTAATTGATCCTAGTACATCTCATTCTTTTTGTGCCACCTGTATTTGCTTCCAAAATGGGATGGCAATCATCCAAATTATTAGTTTCATTATCCATAGTAACTCCCCTCAATGATGAGGTTAGGATATATGTAATCTATTTAACTTGTCTGGTATTAAAGGAATTTAGAGAGTTATTAGCAGAATTAGTGTTATTGGATATAATTGATTTTGATGTAATTTTAGGAATTGATTTATTGGCTCATCATTATGCCATATTGGATTGTCCAGAGAAAGAGGTGATTTTTAGAATTCCAAATGATGTGGAATTCTAATTTAGAGGTGATAAAAATTCAATGCCTCAGAATTTCATTTCTACAATCACAGTTAGGAATATGCTTAGAAGAGGGTGTTAAGGCCATTTAACTATGGTTAAAGATACAAAGGCATATACAGAGGCAATTGAGAATGTACCAATTGTATGTAAGTTTCTTGATGTCTTTCTTGAAGAATTGCTAGGGTTGCCACCTAAAAGAGATATAGAATTATGTATTGATGTTGTACCTAGTATAGATTCTATCTTTATGCCACCTTATAGGATGACATCTGTAGAGTTAAAGGAACTTAAAGAACAGTTGCAATATTTATTAGATAAGAGTTTCATTAGACATAGTACATCTCCTTCGGATGCGCCAGTGTCATTTGTGAAGAAGAAAGATGGTAATCTTTGACTTTATTTGGACTATAGAAAATTGAACAAAGTAACCATCAAGAATCAATATCCTCTCCCAAGGATTAATGAATTGGTTAACCAGTTATAAGGGGAATGGTGCTTCTCTAAGATTGACTTGAGATTAGGATATCATCAATTAAGAATTAGAAGTGGAGATATACCCAAGATGACATTTTAATTGAGATATGGCCATTATAAATTTCTGGTGATGACCTTTGGGTTAATTAATGCCCTAATAGCTTTTATTAACTTGATGAATTAGGTGTTTAGACCGTTCTTGGACTAATTTGTGATAGCGTTTATTAATGATATCTTGGTGTATTCTACAAGTGAGGAAGAACATGTTATGCATTTAAAGTTGGTGCTTCAAACTTTAAGGGAGGATTAATTGTATGCCAAATTCTCTAAGTGTGAGTTTTAGTTAGATCTAGTGGCATTCTTAGGCCATGTAGATTCCAAAGATGGCATATAGGTGGGTCCTGAAAAGATTAAAGCTATTATAGAGTGGTAGAGACCTATAACAATCATAGAAGTAAGGAGTTTTCTAGGTTTAACAAGTAGTAGGAGATTTTTGAAGGATTTCTCCAAAATTGTTGCACCTTTAACAACGTTAACCAAGAAGAATGTCAAGTTTCTGTGGACTAATAAATATGAAGAGCATGTTTAGATGCTTAAAGATAGGTTGACTTCAGCTATGGTATTAACTTTACCTTTAAGGAATGAGGGGTATATAGTATATTGTGATGCTTCATGAGTATGACTAGGTTGTGTATTGATGTAGAATGGAAGATTGGTTTCTTATGCTTCATGTTAGTTAATTAAGCCCGAGTAGAACTATCCTACTTATGATTTTGAAATGGCAACAATAGTTTTTTCATTAAAGATTTGGAGGCATTACTTGTATGGTGTAACTTGTGAAATATACACTAATCACAAGAGCTTAAAGTGCAATTTACAGTAAAGAGACTTTAATTTGAGAAAAGAAGATGGATGAAAATTTTGAAAGATTATGATTGCTTTACTATATACCATCCAGGTAAAGTTAATGTGGTAGCTGATGCGTTGAGTATAAAGTCAGCAGGCAGCCTTGCTCACATTGGTTCAGAAAAGAGGCTAATCATTAAATAATTGCATGAATTAATTGATCAAGGTTTACAATGGAAAGTAGCCAAGAAATGTCTTTTAGCTCAATTTAGGGTACAATCAGTGTACCTAGATAGAGTTAAATTAGCCTAGAGGAAAGATCCACAATTATAGAGAATAATGATAGAATTTTAGCAAGGCCAATCTCAAGACTTTGTAATTGATAATGAGGGTGTGCTACATTTGGACACTAGGTTATGTGTGCCAAATGTGGATGATTTATGAAAAGAGATTATGGAGTAATTATAATGTTCATCTAGGTTTTATTAAAATGTATTATGACTATTGGTGGAATGGGATGAAAAGAGGTATTACAGAGTTTGTATCCAAGTGTCTCACATGCCAATAGGTGAAATTAGAATACTGTAGAACTTCAAAATTATTGCAATAGGAAGTGGGACATGATTGCGATGAACTTTATTTCTAGATTGCCTTACACATTAAGTGGCTATAATGCCATATGGGTGATAGTTGATAGATTGACCAAATCAGCTCACTTCTTGCCAATTTAGAAGACTTATACTATAAACAAGTTAGTTAGATTATATATTAGCTAAATTATCTATCTACATGGTGTGCTAGAGAGTATAGTCTCTGACAAAGGAACTACTTTTACTTTAGTCATTTGGTAAGAATTGCATAAAGCTCTAGGCACGAGACTTGACTTTAGCATAGCTTTTCATCCTTAAACTGATGGTCGGTTAAAAAGGACCATTTAGACATTAGAGGATATGTTATGAATGTGTGTTATGGATTTTGGTGGTCAATGGGATTTACACTTACCATTAATTCAATTTGCATATAACAACAATTATCATGCAAGTATTGAGATGGCTCCATATGAAGCACTATATGGTAGGAAATGTAGATCACCCTTATATTTGGAAGTGGGTGAGAGGCAACTCATAAGGACAAAGTTAATGCAAGTAGCTTTAGAAAAGGTATTATCCAGTAAAGGTTGAAAGTAGCTTTTAGTAGCCAGAAAAGTTATATAGATCCTAAGAGAAGGGATGATTGTTCTATATTAGAGACATGATATTTTTCAAAGTGTTACCAATGAAAGGAGTGATGAGATTTGGTCAGAAGGGTAAGCTAGCTCCAGGATACATTAGACCTTTTGAGATTCATTTGAGAGTTAGTATTACCATAAGAGTTGTCTTAATTCATTCTATGTTGCATATATATATGTTGAGAAAGTATATTTCTGATCCTTCTCACATTCTCCAGCCACAGATAGTGGAGCTTAGTGTGGACATGTCATATAAGGAGTATCCTATGACGATTATGGATTCATAAGTTCATCAGCTCCATATAAAAGAAATTCCTATAGTGTAAGCATTATGGAGGAATCACACTGTAGAGGGCTATACTTAGGGGGCAGAGGTGGATATACGTAGCAGATACTCCTATTTGTTTGCTTACTGAAGTAAAATTTAAGGATGAATTTTCTTAAGGGAGGAAGAATGTAATAACCCATTATTAATTAAATAAATATATGTTATTGTTGCTATTAGGTTATTGTTGGGTTGTTGTATAGTTGTTGATTCGTGTTATGGTGTTAGTGCATTTAATTAATGGCAACTTTCTAGTCTGGAAGATATTAACTCATTTAATTGTTAGTAATTATCTAGGCTTCCAAAGTGGGTGGACAAAATGGAAAATTTAGCAAAAATGCAAGTATCAAAGTGATAATTTTCCATCTCCTCTTTAGTTATATTTGTAGACATGAGAAAATGCTCATAGACCTTTAAACTTTTCCCCGACATTCACTGTAGGACTATCATTTTCACCTTATTTAATCACTAGCCAAACGACCTCTGATGGCCATGAAATTTTAATCACTTAACCTTCTCAACCTCCTCTACATCTCTAAAAATTTTATTTCATGAAAATTGACCCATAATCAATTATAAAAATCTCTAAGCTTTAGGTTGAACTTATAATGAGTAGATAATATTTTTCCATGACTTTTAGCTGCTGTGGTCATTTCTAGCAACCTACTCTCATTGTCAAGAGTTTTTAGAGATCAACCATGCATCTGGCTATTGCCTTTTAGTACCTTATTTGAGTTTGATAGATAATTTGACATTTTTTACCCGATCTACAAATTCAGCCACTTGTTTGAGTTTTTGAATATGTTTTTATATTCTCTTGATGTTATGAATATGTGTATATATACCTACTTTGTGTTAAATATATTTTCCACTAAGAAAATCTAGCTAGTCATCGTTGGGTTTCGTGATACAAATGTAGCAAAAAAATTAAAATTTTATCACGTTCCCAAACCTAGATCCATGTAATTCGACTACTTGATTAAATCTAGGGTTTCAAAAATCTCACCAAAATATAGAAGAGGTAAGATTTTCTAGAAGGATGAGAGGAGGTTCACACCGGTGACACCTTACCTCAAGTTTTTTTGGCTTGGTTGTTCGGATCAAGACGCCTCCAAAAGGATGCGTCCTCTATAGGTATCCACATGAACAACCCTTCATAAATTGAATTAGAGTGTGTGTAGCAACCTCCTTGATTGTCTCACAAATCAAGAATAAAAGGAAAAACACTGTCTTTGTTTTCTAATAAGAAAGAAAATGAATTTGGAGGCAAGAAAAAAAATTGTGTGAAACCCTAGAGAATATAACATATTTATAGACTCCAAATTAGGGTTTCACCTACCAATGACCTTTTGGTAATTTTCCATTTATTATATTCTGATTTTGTTTAAAAATAAATAAAAAATAATATCTTATTTATTTATTTAAAATAACATTTATCTTAAATAAATAAACAAATAAATAAATAAATAAAACACTTTAATTATTTATTTCCATAGAGTTTATTTTGGGCTTAGTAAACCCATATTCGTTTTGGGCTTGTTCTAAGTATGTGACCCTGTACGTTCACATAACATTGGTAGTGGGCCTAAATCTCTATTTAGGCCTACAAGTCATAAGTGGCCTCTAGCAAGACATTATGACTACCCAAGTCATATGAAGTCAATAATTCGACATAACCTAATTACAATGAATTTTAGCGTCCCTTTATCACATGATATCTTAATTGAACGTAAGACATAGAATGTCATCCTTATATAGTTTAATATTATGACTTGATTCCAAGTAGATTGAAAATGATAACTCTTTATCAATTCATTTAAGTATGGCCATGCAATTTTCTTCAGTCTATCTCATTAAGGGGCCCATAGATATCTTTCTCATATTAATGAGGGATAAATTCCTTCTGAATCACTCACATTCCTCACATAACTAATTTTATATCCAACAATATTCCAATTTAATCATCCAGTTAAAGACAATGTTAGAATGTGTCAAAACATAAAATAGCTATGTAGAAATCCATGATGATTTCAAGGTCAAATGACCGAAATAAAATTACTGTGATGAGAAATACTTATGACAATAATCTATGTAGTATTCTCATAGTGGGTCAATCTAGTACATGATCTCTCATCATGTACCTATGAGTTGACTTAATATCTCATATTCATGATTAGTAAAACATAACCATCAGTCAACATCATACTAGCCTTAATACTTTAATATTTATATAATGAATAAATGACTAGGGATAATTAGAATATAACTTTTATTTAATCTAAGGGTTTTACTATCAAGTCATATACTTGATGGCCTTAGTAAGAATTAACCATTCATATAATTATCATAAAATCAACTGATAATGAAATACCTCTTTATTAATAAAATAAGAAAGTCAATGCATAATCAAATGATTGACCTAGTGCATATCACTAACAATCTCCCACTTGCACTAGGCCCAATCAACATCATATTGAATACCCATAGACCTAGTATGATTCTCATGTTTAGGCTGTGGAAGAGGCTTAGTCAGTGGATCAACAACATTATCATTTATAGGTACTCTGCATATCTTGACATCTCCTCTCTCAATGATTTCTCGAATGAGATGATAGTGCCTGAGTATGTGTTTGGATCTCTGATGTGATATGGGCTCCTTAGCTTGGGCTATAGCTCCATTATTTTCATAATACAAGTTCATTGGATCTGATATACTAGGAACAACACCTAGTCCAGTTATGAATTTCTTGATCTAAACAACCTCCTTAGCTGCCTCTGAGGCAGCTATGTACTCAGCTTCTATTATAGAATCAACAATAGTGTCTTGCTTGGAACTCCTCCAGCTCATCGTACCTCCATTCAAACAAAACACATATCCTATTTGTGATCGAAAATCATCTTTGTTAGTTTGGAAGTTGGCATTTGTGTAACCATTTACAACTAGCTCATCTTCCTGACCACCATATAGTAAAAATGCATCCTTAGTTCTTCTCAAGTACTTAAGGATATTTTTAACTACTGTCCAATGACTTTCACCTGGGTCTGACTGGTATCTGCTCGTTGTGCTTAAGGCATATGAAACATTAAGTCGAGTACACAACATTGCATACATGATAGATCCAATAACAGAAGCATATGGAATTTTACTCATGTGGTCTCGCTCATATTGCGTCATAGGACACTAACTCTTACTGAGACTAATGCCATGTGACATTGGCAAGAATCCTCTCTTGGAATCTTGCATATTAAACATGTTCAATACCTTATCAATATAAGTGCTTTGACTTAGGCCAATAAGCCTTTTAGATCTATCTCTATAGATCTTGATGCCTAATATATAAGCAGCTTCACCTAAATCTTTCATTGAGAAACAATTCCCTAACTATGATTTAACATTTTGTAAAATAGGGATATCATTTCCAATGAGTAGTATGTCATCCATATACAATACTAAAAACATAATAGCACTCCCACTAACTTTCTTGTATACACAAGGTTCATCTTCATTTTTAATGAAGCCAAATTCTTTGACTGCTTCATCAAAATGAAGATTCTAACTTTGAGATGCTTGCTTCAATCCATAAATGAACCTTTGAAGCTTGCATACCTTTCTAGAATTCTCAAGACTAACAAAACCCTCTGGCTATGTCATGTACACATCCTCAACTAAGTTTCCATTGAGAAATGTTGTTTTGACATCAATTTGCCATATTTCATAATCATAGTATGTAGCTATGGCAAGGAGAATTCAAATAGATTTTAGCATAGCCACTGGTGAAAAGGTTTCATCATAGTCTATACCATGTGTTTGTTTGAAACCTTTTGCAACCAGTCTTGCTTTAAAAGGTATGCACATTGCCATCCATGTTAGTTTTCTTTTTGAAAACCCATTTGCACATAATAGTTTTTAAACTATCATTTGGGTCAATTAAGGTCCATACTTGATTATCATACATGGATTGCATTTCAGATCTTATGGCTTCAAGCCATTTCTTAGAGTCAGGACTATTTATAGCCTCCTGATAGGATGTGGGCTCATTTTGATCCACAATTAACACATCACCAGTTATGAGAAATCCATATCTCATGGGGATTTAACGTGTCCTACTAGACCTCCTTGGGCCTTCTGGTACTTGTGTAGGCTTAACAACTTCTTGTTAATTCAGCTGCAATTCCATATCAGGTACAATGCTATTTTGTGGGCCTTGAATTTCTTCAAGTTGCACTTTGCTCCCACTGGTTCCTTTGGAAATAAACTCTCTTTCAAAAACTGCACCATTTCGAGACACAAACACTTTGTTCTTAGACGCATTGTAGAAGTAATATCCTTTAGTTTCTTTAGGATATCCTACAAAAAGACATTTATTAGATTTGGGTGCTAGTTTATTTGAGATTTGACGCTTAACAAAAGCATCACATCCCTAAATCTTTAGAAAAGACAAACTGGGAGTTTTTCTAGTCCATATCTCATATGGTGTCTTTTCAACTGCCTTCGATGAAACTCTATTCAAAATGAATGCAGTAGTTTCTAAAGCATATCCCTAAAAAGATCAGATTGACTCATCATAGATCGAACTATATCCAATAGAGTCCGATTTCTACGTTCAGACACACCATTCCATTGTGGTGTACCTGGAGGAGTCAATTGTGAAACAATCCTACAATCTCTAAGATGATCTATAAATTCTTGGTTTAAATATTCACCACCTCGATCAGATCTTAGTGTTTTAATATTTTTACCAAGTTGATTTTGTACTTCATTCTTGAAAATTTTGAACTTTTCAAAAGATTCAGATTTATGTTTCATTAGATAGAGATAACTATATCTACTAAAATCATCCATGAAAGTTATGAAGTACTAAAAACCTCCTCTAGCAGTTGAGCTTAATGGTCCACATACATCATAATGTATTAGGCCCAATAAGTCATTAGCCCTCTCATTTTTTCCAGTAAAAGGTGTTTTAGTCATTTTTCCAAGTAAACAAGATCCATATGTATCAAATGATTCATAATCAAATGAATTTAAAAGCCCATTTTAGTGTAGCTTTGAAATGCATTTCTCATTTATATGGCCTAAATGACAATGCCAGAGATAGGTCAAGGTTAAATCATTAGATTTTGACTTCTTTGTATCAACGTTATAGATTGGCATTTCATTAGTGTCTTCGGCATCTAAAACATAAAGTCCACTAGTGCATGGAGCATATCCATAGAAAATGTTATCCTGATAAATATTACATTTATTATTCTTAATAATAAATTCAAATCCTTTCTTGTCCAAATAAGAAATAGAAATAATATTCCTACACATAGTAAGTACATAATAATAACTTTCTAAATATAAAACAAGTCCACTAGGCAAAGGTAACTCATAAGTTCCTACAACTAAAGCAGTAACTCTTGCTCCATTGCCAACTCGTAGGTACACTTAACCTCTTGCTAATGATCTACTCCTTTTTAGACCCTACACATTTGTACAAATGTGAGATCCTAATCTAATATCTAATACCCAAGAATCAGAATCAGAAGTAGATAAATTTAATTCTATAACATAAATACCTGAAGAGGTAGTCTCCCTACCCTTTTTCTTCTTCGGATCATCCAAATAGAGCTTGCAATTTCTTTTCCAATGGCCTGGCTCATTACAGAAAAAACAAATTCCTTCCTTTGCTTTGGGTTCAGCTTTGGATTCGGGCTTGGGCTTTGGCTTGGGCTTCTGAAAGCCTTTAAAGACCTTGCCCTTGCCCTTTCCAACCCTTTTCATCTCTTTTCCCTTATTGACCATGAGAACATCCTTGGTATTACTCTTGATGTTCTTTTCAGTAGTTTTTAGCATCCCATGCAACTCTGAAATAGTCTTCTCCATACTATGCATATTGAAATTCATAATGAAGCTATCATAAGCTTCAGGCAATGATTGAAGAATAATATCCACAGCCAGTTCTTGTTCAATCTTAAGACCAAGCTTGTCCAAGTGATCAAGATGACCCTTCATCTTGAGAACATGAGGACTGATAGAGCCGCCAGTAGTTAGCTTGTAGGAAAGCAATGCCCTGATGGTATTGAACCTTTCAATTCTGGCTTTCTCTTGGAACATTTCCTTGAGATGGCCTATCATAGTATAAGCCTCCATTTCCATCAGTTGCTTTTATAGCTTAGATTCCATACATCCAAGCATGACACAAGTGACATCAATAGAATCATTGAGACGCTTGGTATAAGCATCCCTTTGTGCTCTAGGAGCATTGGCAGCTGGTTTCTCAGGGATGGGTTAATCAAGGATGTATTCCTTTCTCTCATGCCTAAGAACAATTCTTAGGTTTCTGTACCAGTCAAGAAAGTTAGTCCCGTTGAGCTTATCCTTCTCAAGGATCGATCGCAGTGACATGGTAGGTGTAGTGTTTGAAATCATTATCTACAACAAATATATGCAAAGTCCATTCAGTATTTTATTAAATATGTATGAGGCATAATAAAAACTCCCACTAAATTTACTAAAATCAATAACCCTCTAAGTTAATTTTACAAATTTTAGTGGGCCAAGATCCATATTTCACCATACTCTAAGTGAGCTTTGGCTCATCGCCTAAAATATGGTTATTTAGGTAGACAACTCTTATCAATTACATCTCATGTAACTCTTGGATGGTATGGGATTTGACATCACATGTCATGGCTAAAAATCCCATCTAATGCCCTAGGTCCAAAACCATTTTGATAACCTAGTTAAGTCAAACTATATCAAATGTTTGGATAGTACCATTATCCAACTTGCCTTCCCTAGATAAATTTATACACCCTACTTTAGCAAGCTCATATATAATAATCTAAGGCTTGACGAGTGTTGAACTTATGGAAGGCATTAGAATGACTTAAATATTAAATGAGGGTTCATCTTTATTTAATCATATTTAGTTATTGTTATGTTATATTGCATGGCATCATATGGCATCACATACATAACAACAAATAAATAAATGTGACATAGCATGACCCAAATCTAAGTTAATCTTCATAAGCCAATATGAAGATCAATGGTCAAACCTAGGTAATATTACAATTACAAATTGAGCCTCCAACTTGGATCTCCATCTTCGACCATGGATCTCCTTCTTTGGTTCCCACCTTGGATCTCTATCCTGGGCCTCCAACTTGAATTGCACCATTGATCTTGATTTACAAAAATTGTTGTAATTTATTCTACACTATTCTAATAAAATAAATACAACAAAACAAAAATGACTCACAGGCCATATTTAAAATTACAACCCATAAAAATAAAATCCAATCATATTGGTCTAAAGGCCATGCTATGCACCATGCATAAAACAACAGACATGTATAACATAATAATCAATTTAGTTATTAAATCCAATTATTATGTTAAAAATAAAATAATGTGACAATTCTTTCGAGGTCAAGGGGCAACGCCCCTAGTGGGGTTCCAAGGGGCATTGCCCCTTGGCGGGGTCCAAGGGGCAGTGCCCCTAGTGGGGTCTGGGGGTAGTGCCCCCGATGGCAGTCCCGCTAGCTAGTTAGCGGGTCTGACAGTAAACACTTTACCTTAGCTCTTCAGTGAATTGCCTTTCAAATTTCTGAACATTAATGAATTTTCGTAATCAAATTACTATAAAATAAATTTGTTCAAAATAGACAAAAAATGCTCAATTAAAAAAACCACCTTAAAACCCTAATTTGCGTCAAGGAAGCAACTAACCAATTTTCATAATTATATTACTCAATCAGCTGTTGCCTAAAAACATCACTTTCTGTAAACATCTTATAGTCTGAAAAATCCATTCAAAACATATCAAAATAATTTTTTTTAAATAGACATATCCATTAAGAAAACCCTAATTTCTATAATCAAAAGTACAACTTGAATGAATCTGTATAAAATAGATCCATTCTATATAATTTGTTTAACATTTAAACAGATTGTCCTTAACACATAATCTGCATAATCACAAAAATTCTATTTCAGATTTAATCAAAAATGATTTTCCTGATCAAAATAGAAAATGATTTTCCTAATTAAAACAAGAAACATATATGCTGTTTCAATTAATCATATTAATCAAAACAGAATACATAACATATTTAAATCCTTAAGTGATTAGGTTTTTGAAAACAAAATTTCTGTTTCATTAAATCACATTAATAAAACATTATACTTAATTCATTTTTATAAAAACATCATACATAATTCATTTTCATGAAACATCATTCTGAATTCATAAAATCAAAAACTGCTTTTAGTTTAATCACAATAAACCATTACAAACATTAATCAAATTAATGTTTAATTTCGTTTTCAAATAGATTACGAAGAATTGTCACAAAACTAATCAAAACCCCTCTTGATAATTTTGAAAACCCTTTTCAAAATGAATCATAAACCCTAACATATATCACATATACACATAATCAATTAATCGAATTACAAGTGGCACTGATACCATTGTTGGGTTTTGTGATACAAACGCAGCGGAAAGATTAAAATTTTATCATGTTCCCAAACCTAGATCTATGTAATTCGACTACTTGATTAAATCTAGCGTTTCAAAAATCTCACCAAAACGCAGAAGAGGCAAGATTTTCTAGAAGGATGAGAGGAGGTTCACACCGGTGACACCTTACCTTGAGCTTTTTTGGCTTGGTTGTTCAGATCAAGACATCTCCAAAAGGATACGTCCTCTATAGGTATCCACATGAACAACCCTTCACAAAATGAATTGGAGTGTGTGTGCTAGCAACCTCCTTGATTGTCTCACAAATCAAGAACAAAAGGAAAAACACTATCTTTGTTTTCTAATAAGAAAGAAAATGAATTTGGAGGCAAGAAAAATAAGTGTGTGAAACCCTAGAGAATATAACATATTTATAGACTCTAAATTAGGGTTTCACCTACCAATGACCTTTTAGTAATTTTCCATTTATTATATTATGATTTTGTTTAAAAAAAATAAAAAATAAAATCTTATTTATTTATTTATTTAAAATAACATTTATCTTAAATAAATAAATAAATAAATAAAATACTTTAATTATTTATTTCCATAGAGTTTATTTGGGCTTATTAAACCCATATTTGTTTTGGGCTTGTTCTAAGTATGTGACCCTGTAGGTTCACATAACATTGGTGGTGGGCTTAAATCTCTATTTAGGCCTACAAGTCATAAGTGGCCTCTAGCAAGACATCATGACTACCCAAGTCATGTGAAGTCAATAATCCGACATAACCTAATTATAATGAATTTTATCGTCCCTTTATCACATGATATCTTAATTGAACATAAAACATAGAATGTCATCCTTATATAGTTCAATATTATGACTTGATTCCAAGTAGACTGAAAATGATAACTCTTTATCAATTCATTTCAGCATGGCTATGCAATTTTCTTCAGTCTATCTCATTAAGGGGCCCATAGATATCTTTCTTATATTAATGAGGGATAAATTCCTTCTGAATCACTCACATTCCTCACATAACTAATTTTATATCCAATAACATTCCAATTTAATCGTCCGGTTAAAGCCAATGTTAGAATGTTTCAAAACATAAAATAGCTATGTAGAAATCCATGATGATTTCAAGGTCAAAGGACCGAATTAAAATTAATATGATGAGAAATACTTATGACAATAATCTATATAGTATTCTCATAGTGGGTCAATCCAATACATGATCTCTCATCATGTACTTATGAGTTGACTTAATATCTCATATTCATGATTAGTAAAACATAACCATCAGTCAACATCATACTAGCCTTAATACTTTAATATTTATATAATGAATAAATGGCTAGGGATAATTAGAATAGAACTCTTATTTTAATCTAAGGGTTTTACTATCAAGTCACATACTTGATGGCCTTAGTAAGAATTAACCATTCATATAATTATCATAAAATAAAATGATAATGAAATACCTCTTTATTAATAAAATAAGAAAGTCAATGCATAATCAAATGATTGACCTAGTGCATATCACTAACAGTCATAACTAGATTTCAATGAGGAATAGTGACCAGTCTAGAAATTTATGATTTTATTTTAATAAATAGTATAAATTATGAGGATTAATTTCCATAATTGGAACTAGGTCTAATTCCTCATGGATTTTGAGATAATAATTCTAGAAGTGTTTTGGTGGAAATTACCTAATTTCCATTTAAATTATTTTAACTTATCAAAATAATTTCTTTAGCCTCAAATAACATGTTTAAGTTGTTTTCAAGTTAGTTTTATTGATTCTTTGGTTTTATTAATTTTCTGGAATTTTGAGAAAATTATTATGAATTTAATTATTATTTATAAGCATATTTTAAATGTTTATTAATTATTTTAGAGAATTCTAGAGCAGGAATGGTAGCATTTGGATAGCTGAGAACGTGTCGGCTGGTACGCTTATTGACGAATTCACATTTTTATTATTAAAGAAATTTTATTAGTATACATGAGTAAAGATAATGGTATGATTTTATCTATTTATTTACTGTTGAGACTTTGAGATTATATATGTTATTTGTTATTATTTATGATTTTTAAGATATAAATATGTGTTTAGAGAAAATGGTAGAACGTGCCATCTGGTGAGTGTCACCAGGACCACGTGCATACTAGTAAAATCTTGGGTATGTTATGTATGGATATTTGGTTTGGTAGAACTTAAACTCTCAGGTAGTGTTATAGTTGTGGTTTGGTGGAGCTTGTGCTCTCGAGCAATGTATATATTGTGCTTAGTGGAGCTAGTGCTATTGAGTCAGAATTGATATGTAACTCGATTAAGCTTGCTCTTGAAACATCAATAATGGAATAAGTTATTGGACTATGTTGTAACTCGGTTGAGCTTGCTTTCAGGATGGTAGTCACTTGAAATTAAGAGAGCCGAAAGGCTATTAGAATTGAGATTTAATGTTCTACCATATTTTTCCACTAAATGTTTAATTTATATGATTTCATAGAATTCGTTTTAAAGTGAATCATAAGTTTTGGAAAGGATTTTACATAAATATAATTTTAATTAAGCAAAGAATTTCAAATATTTATTTTGACATTTTAAATAATTATTTTAAAATCAACATGCATTTTATAACATTAATTCACTTAGTGAATTCTGACTCCCCTTAACTATTTTTCAAGATATTGGGAGTCTTATTTTAGTGGTTCTTCTCTATGCTAGATTTATTCTTCAACGACAACTCTTTGTTGGTTATTGTAATATCACTATTACATTTGGAATAATTTGTAGTTAATCTAGAAACCATAGTAGTAATGGAGGATTTGTTATTGTAAATATTATTGGTATGTGTATTACATTATAATATGTATTTTGGATATGTTTATGTTAAGATATTGAAGATATTGGAGAGTTATGGTTGGATTATATACACTGGGAGTGTTAGTTGCATTGTACAAGTTTTAGATTGTTTCAGGTAAAAGGAAACTCTACTAAATTTTTATTAGAATTGTTAAGTTGGATCATGTGTTGTGAAAATTTTCTAAGGCTTACTTTGGGTTTTAGAAGCTTCTTGCTTTATCATTCCCTAGTGTCGGTTAAGTTCCCTTGGGGTTTGATTCGTGACAGTAAATTTTGTAATGTTTGAGCACCAACTTGTGTTTGTAGACTTTCAATATTATTATTTGGCTGAGATTGAGAAGGGGGGAGTGTTTCAATTGAATCAATTGTTTTTGCAATCGTTGCTCCCCTTTGTAGTGATGGTGATATTATCCTATTAATGCCTCTATGTTTCTTTTTAGTTGCCATAACCTAGAATAAAATAATCAACAAAGAAAAGCTACATCAAATGTTAAGATTTAATTTGTAATGAATGCTGCATTACTAAAAAAAATAATATGAAAGAACAATCTAATTCCAAAAACTATGATGGGTTTGTCTATTAACATACAAATTAAACCCCTTTCTCAACATTTAGAAATGTAAAAATAAAGAAATATACATGTATAAACATAACAGTGTATCATGTAAAATTAATAATGATCAATGCAAGTAAAGGAATAGCTAATCACAATAAAGATGGTTTTTTTAACAATCAAATTCAGCATAAAAATTACATTAAGAAAAAAAATTACCCATTATGCCTATGAATTTCTCCAAGCCACAAGTTTTTTATTGGAGTGAAAATAATGGTAACACAAATAATAATTAGCAGGAATATGAGAAATTTAATTCAAATTTCATTAATCTCAATGTTTTAATTATAAAACACAACCACTTGGTCAAGTTTTGTGGTAATTGCCGCCAAATTACACTTGAAAATAAACGAAAATTATTCAACTAATGGATTGGCATTCCAAAGGAATCAAACCAAATACAACAAATACAATTATTAAAAGCCACTCAATGGTCCCCTTATATCTATTATCAAGCAAAGGCAAAAGCTAATTAGCAAATTTATACTCTTAAACAATTACATTCATCATAAATAAAATTTTGGTTTTAAAAAAAAAACTATTACCTGTTTTCCACTTTTCAATCCAGTATTATTTTTTACTTCAAGCAACTTGAAAACTGACAATGAGTAGGAATGACAAAAGTTTATTTCAAATACAAGTATTTAAGTCTTTTATTTATAGTAAACTGGTACTAGGTTATGAAAAGAAAAATTACTGCCATATTTTCAGTTTTTATGCACCATTTTTTTTTCTTTTGCGCCTAAAAAGGTTTGTCCTCAAATCCATTGTTAATTTTCCTAAACAAAAACTATCCCAAATTGAACAAATAAACCATCATTAGGAGATAGTTATTTATTTAGTCCCCTATTCAATAGGGCACTATTAATTTTATTTTGTCTCCAATTGTTGTCCCCTTAACTCTCTGTTTTTTTTGTAGTGATTGTATGTATATATTTGGTTTGTATATCTTAAATAACTTAATTTTATATTTAAAAAATTATTTTTTTTAAATTTTGAAACTTACTATTATTTAGAATATAAAAATTAAGCAAATTAACCTAATAATTGTCCATAATTAGAGGTGTAAACGAGCCGAATTGCTTGTGAGTAGCTCAATATTCAGCTCGATAAAAAACTCGTTCAAGCTCGTATATTAGAGCTCGTTTAATGAATGAGGTGAGCTCAAACTATATAAAGCTCGGTTTATGAAAATCACGAACAAACTCGAATATAAGCTCGTGAGCATGCTTATAATTTTAATGTTTAATAATTTAATTATATATATATATATATATTCCTGTTGTAAAAAATATTTTAGAAAGTATATTATTAGAATAAAATCATAATTTATTTAATAAATAATTTATTTTTAATTTTTTAACGTATAATTTAATTTATAGTTTGTATTTTTAAAGTTTGTTTAGACTCGTTTAAGTTCATGAACAACTTGTGAATGCCAAGTGGGATAGCGAGCTTGGCTTAATTATAAACAAATAAAATCTAAACTAGCTAAAGCTCAACTCGGTTTAGCTTGATTACACTCCTACTCATAGTCTTCAGTAATCAATTTTTCATAATTATTTAAAAATTAAACTAATTAAACTAAAAATTACCCATAGTACTTAATAATTATTTTTTCAATGAAAACAACAAAAAATTATGAAATATATCAAATAAATTATTATTTTTATTATTGATACAAATAATATTAAAATTATATTTATGGTCTTAATTTTATTATTAATGATAAAAAAAACTAAAAAAGCAACAAATAGCAATAAAAATAAACAAACATCAATACCTGCAATTTTTTGCCACTTTTGTTGATTTTAATTAATTTTTTATGTTTTTGTTATTTCAGTTGTTGTTTTCAATTATTTTTATTTGTTTATTTTTGTTAATTTTTGTTAAAAGTAAAAAATAACAACAAAAAAAAAATAAAAAATATGAAATATGTAAAAAAATATTATTTTTATAATTACTACTAATAAAAGTTAAAATTTTTATTTATGGCCTAAATTTATTATTATTAATGACAAAATAATTTAAAAATCAACAAAAATCAACAACTATAGAATGTTGTTGATTTTTATTGTTTTGTTGTTTTAGTTGCTGTTTATATTTTTTTTCATAATTTTCTGATTTTTTTTCATAATTAGGCTTAGTGGTAATTGAAAATGGGGGTTAAGATCTATCCATTTATATATTTTTTTATAATTTTTTGAAATTTTTGAATTTTTGAGTACTATTATGGACTCGGTTACTATTTGAACACAAGTGTTTTTATATTTTTAATATATTCTATAAATGGTGTAGATTAAACTTTATTAAGAGAGTTTTGCGAAATGCCTTGTAGAATTTAAAATATATTTTTTAAAAGATTATGTTTAATATGTATTTTTAGAGAAAATTTATATTTTATTATTTATTAAAATTTTTAATTGAGTTTAAGGTTATTTAACATATTTATTATTAAGATTAAATAATAAAAGTATGAAAATAATTTTTATAAGTAAATTGTAATTTTTAGTTAATTGTTCATAATTTCGAAAAATATTTATTATTATTATTTAAAAGCTTAAAAGTAAGTTCTTTGATATATATATATATATATATATATATATATATATATATATATATATAAATAATTTAAATAGTTTATTTATAATTAACAATAATTTTAGTTAAGGAGGTCTAAAGGAAGCTTTATATATTTAATTATTTTAAATAGTTGATTTTGGTGATATTAAATAAAAATTTTATTATTGATTTTATTAATTGTTAGAAAAATAGATTTCCTTTGTATTTTAATTTTTAAATGAGTTAGTTGAAATGGTTTAACTAAATTTTATTTTGTGATATATTAGTAAATTTGATAAAAATGATGCTATGTCTATATGTGTATTTGTGTTGATTCTCGGTTGGGTATAAAGTGTAGTTCGGGGTCCAACCCGAGTTATTGAGTTGTGGAGATTCTAGGAGTGTTGTTTTGTGCAGGAATGACTCTACTTTTATTGGAGAGATGTTTATTTTACAAGAGAGATTTTGTTGAATTTTTTGTAGATTTCTCATAAACTATGACATCAGTATGTATTAGTTTTTGAGTTTGCGTAGCATTGTGTCTTAGATCGAGTCAATCTCATCAATTCCATAATTTTAATAATTTTTATAAATTTATTCATTATATCATATAAGCATTTTTAAATAAATGTAACTCATTTTAGAGAACTCTTGGGCGAGAGTTGTTGCACTTGGGCATTTATATATATTCATAATAAATTCATATAATCAACTTCAATATTATTTCAACCACATGAAAATTTAATTTAAAAATCTTCAACATACATTCCATAAAATTAACTCATAGGTTGAGTGTATTGGGCGATGCGTTCTCGACTACTATATTGCCACATGCATGATTATTTCTTTTACTATCATAAATAATATTTGAAAGGATGCTTTAGTGGAATTTATTTTATTCTACTTTATTTATTTACGATTTTAATTTATTTGGAGAAAATGGTAGAACGTGCTACCTAGTGGGTGTCACTAAGACCACGTGTGCACTGGCTGAGATCTCAAATATAGAAGAATATATGGATTGGCTTGGTGGAGCGTGTGCTCTCAGGCCGAGTATGGATTGAGCTTGGTGGAATTAGTGCTCTCAGGCCAAAAATAAGATGCAACTCAGTTGAGCTTGCTCATAGAATGTCAATAATGGAATAAGTGATTGGACTGCGGTTGTAACTCGGTTGAGCTTGCTCTCGAGATGACAGTCACTTGGATTAAAGAGAGCCAAAAGGCTATTAGAATTAATTGTTTAGGCGTTCTACTATGTTTTCAACCAAAATAATTAATTTATATGATTTCATACAAGAATTTTATACTAAAAGGAATTATGAATTTTGGAAAGGATTTTATATAAAGACAACTGAAGAAAGTAATGGACTTTTAATATGTATATTTATTTTACTTTATTTTATCTTAAAAAGGGGTTTTAATAAATGTTTTAAAACCAACATGCATTCTATAAAATTGATTTACTCAATGAGGTCTGATTCCCTTTAACTTATTTTTTTAGGACCTCACAGATAGTTTGATATTAGTCATCATTTCCACTGGGTTTCTTCTTTTCAAACTATTTTATGTAGGTTTATTTAACACTTGTATTGTGTGTTAAATTCTAAACATTGCAGTAGCAAATGGTTTTGTATAACTTATCTTATGGACTTTATTTATTTTGAGATATATGTATTTGACTATGGTGGATTTATTATTAAGTCAATTGATTTTACTTGCAAAAAAATTTCTAAAGCTTACTATGAGTTTTGAAAGCTATACGCTTTCCCATTCCCTAGTGTCGGTCATGTGCCTTTAGGTTCGGGTCAAAAGAAAGTTGGTATCAGAGCTTACGGTTAATTTTTTTATTATTTTGGTCATTGAATTATGTTTTTTCTTGATCTACTGAGGTGATTAGGTTGATAAATGTCATTTCTTGTTATTGTTGCTTCTAGATTTTCATGTATATGTTAGTATTCTTATTATGTCTTAAATCTTGTTAATTTTTGTGTTTTCTCTAAATGAGCTGAGTGCACATTGCTTATGATGCAAAGGTAGCATGTAATGATGATGAGTAATTTTTTCAAGATGAAGTTTCAATTCTAGTTCCAACCCTTACTCTACCTACCTAGCAGAGGGGTAATTCAAAGGCAGTTGTAACTTAGAGGCCAAAGAATTTATTGTAAGTGGAGTAGACAACTTATGAACTAGAATTTATGCATTTATTGATGGAGTAGTAAGGATTGGTGAGTGCTTGGTAGCACTTAACGAAGCATGCTAATTGTTCAATAAGTGCTTCAATGGAGGAATTATGAGACATTAGATGTTGATGTAGAGCTTTTATATTCTAAGATTAAAAGAGTCTTACTTGATTGTAAAGGAGATACACTAGATTTCATAAATACCATTAAAGCCAGGACAAGGACAAGATATATAGACTATTAAGGGATAATGAATATGAAGCTATCAATTCAAGTCACAGCTCAAGATTGGTTCATATAGTCAATCTAGCCATACATGACTACCATGATATAGTTGGAGTTTAAAGAGAAATTTTTAAAGAATTTCTATCCATCTTTATTAATGGATAATTGCATATGATAGTTGTTGTACATAACTAAAAGTGATCAATCAATGGAGGAGTATACTTGTGAGTTCTTTGGATTGTCAAGTCATGTCATGGATATAATGCAGCATGAAAGAAGAGTGGTAGGGCTATATGTTACAAGGTTGGGTCTAGCATATATTGGCATTTGAGCTGAGGACCGAAGTTTAGAGAGCTATTTTATGGGTTTAGTCCTCTTGGATGTAATTAATTTTAATGTGATTTTGGGAATGGATTGATTAGCATGACACTATACTATATTTGACTATCGAGAGAAAGAAGTGATTTTTAGAATTTTGATTCAAAGGTGAAAAGAGTTCAATGCCTTAGAATCTCATATTTACAATCATAGCTAGAAAGATGTTTAGAAGGAGTGCTAAGGCTATTTAGTTGTGGTTAGGGATACAAAGGTAGTTAAGGATGCATATGAGAATATGCTAGTGATGTGTGAGTTTTTTTTTATTTTTTTCCTTAAGAACTACTAGGATTAACACTGAAAAGAGAGATAGAATTCTACATTAATATTGTACCTGGCATAGATCCTATCTCTATACTACCTTATAGGATACAAAGTTAAAGGAGCTTAAAGAGTAGTTGCTAGAGTTGCTTGATAAAAGTTTCATTAGACATAACATGTCTTCTAAGGGTGCACTTGTCTTTTTAAGGTATACTAGTGTTGTTTGTGAAGAAGAAAAATGGTAACCTTTGACCTTGTATAACTATAGATAGTTGAACAAAGTTACCATCAATAATAAATATCCATTCCAAGATTGATTTAATGTCAAGGTATTATCAGTTGAGAATTAAAAGTAAAGATATAACCAAGACTACATTTCATATGAGATATGGCCATTATGAATTTTTGGTGATGTCCTTTAGGTTGACTAATGCCCCAACATCCTTTATGGACTTGATGAGTCAGGTGTTTAGGTCATTCTTAGATCGATTTATGATTGTATTTATTGATGATATTTTAGTATATTCAAGGAGTAATGAAGAGTATGCCATGCATTTAAGGATGGCACTTCAAACTTTGAGAGGGTATCAACTATATGTGAAATTCTCTAAGTGTGATTTTTGGTTGGATCAAGTGGCATTCTTAGGCCATGTGGTATCCAAGGATGACATTCATGTGGATCCTAAAAAGATTAAAGCCATTATAAATTGGCAGAGACTTACAACAGTGACTGAAGGAAGAAGCTTTTTAGGTTTAGCAACTATTATAAGAGATTTGTTAAGGATTTCTCCAAGATAGTTACACCTTTAACAAGGTTGATCCAAAAGAATGCTAAGTTTGTGTGGACAGACAAATGTGAAGAGCATTTTTTTATGCTTAAAGATAGGTAAACTTTAGCTCTTATGTTGATTCCACCTTCAGGAAGTGAATGGTATATAGTATATTATGATGCTTTTGGAGTAGGATTGGGTTGTGTACTGATGCAAAATTTTAGGGTAATTGATTATTCTTCACATCAATTATAAAGCACGAACAGAACTATCCTACTCACGATTTATAAATGGCAGCTGCATTGTTTGCCTTAATGATTTAGAGGCATTACTTGTACAATGTAACTTGTGAAATTTGAAATATACCTTTTAGTAGAGAGATTTGAATTTGAGGCAGAGGAGATGGATGGAAGTCTTGAAAGACTATGACTATTCTATTCTTTACCATCTAGGTAAGGCTAATGTGGTAGCTGATGCATTGAGTAGGAAGTTAGTGCAAAGCCTTGCTTATATTAGCTCAGAAAGGAGGTTGATTATTAAAGAGTTACATGAACTGATTGATTAGGGGTTACATTGGAAGGTAACTAAGAAATATCTTTTAGCTCAATTAATAGTACATTTTGTGTGCTTGGATAGAGTTAAAGCAGCATAGAAAAAGGACCCACAATTGAAAAAGATAAAGTCTAAAGTGCAATAAGATCAATCTAGAGAATTTATTATTGATAATGAGGGCATTTTACTTTTGGGTACTAGCCTTTGTATGCCAAATGTGATTGAGTTGAGAAAGGAGATCATGGAGGAAGCTTATTTTCCTACTTATAGTGTTTACCTGAGTTCTACCAAGATGTATCATGACTTAAAGGATACATATTGGTGGAATGAGATGAAAAGGGACATTATAGAGTTTGTATCCAAGTGTCTCACTTATCAACAGGGTGAAATTAGAGCATCAGACACCTTTAGGATTGTTGCAACAGTTACCCATTCTAGAGTGGAAGTGGGACATGATTACGATGGACTTTGTGTTTGCTTTGCCTTGCACGTGAAGTGGACATAATGGCATATGGGTGATAGTTGATAGGGTGACCAATTCAGCTTGCTTCTTGCCAATTTAAATAAATTATATTACATATAAGTTGGCTAGATTGTATATTAACTAAATTGTTTGTCTATTTAGGTTGCCAGAAAGTATAGTGTTGGATAGAGGATCGACTTTTACTTTAGTCTTTTGGGAAGAGTTGCATAGAGCATTAGCTAAGAGACTTGATTTAAGCATAACTTTTCATCCTTAAATAGATGGTCAGTCAATAAGGACCATTTAGACATTAAATGATATATTAAGAATGTGTGCAATGGAAGTTGGTGGTAAGTGAGATTTACATTACTATGGATTGAATTTGCATATAACAATAGTTATCATACAAGTATTGAGATTACTCCATATGAAGTATTGTATGCAAGGAAGTGTAGATCACCCTTGTGTTAGAAAGTTGGTGAGAGATAGTTAAGATTCCTATCATTCAATAGAGAATGAGGACAGGTTTCTGCTAATAGAAAAGCTATGATGATCCTTAGAGGAGAGATGTATCATTCTCTGTTGGAGATATGTTATTCCTCAAGGTGTCTCAAATGAAAGAAGTAATGAGGTTTGGTAAGAAAGGTAAGTTACCTCAAAGATACATTAGGCCCCTTAAAATACTCAAGGTTAGGTGATATGGCTTACAGACTGGTGTTGCTACTAGAGTTATTGCGGATTCATTCAGTATTCCATGTCTCTATAAGGACATCTATGATCCTTCACCTATTCTTCAGCCTTAAATAGTGGAGCTTAATGAAGATTTGACTTATGAAGAGTATCCAGTGTCAATAGTGGATCGACAAGTTTGCCAACTCCACACCAAAGAGGTTCCTATGGTCAAAGTACTATCGAGCAACTATGCAGCAGAAGATTGCACTTAGAGACTGAGGCAGAGATGTGAGTGGTATATCCTTATCTTCTTCCTTAGAAAAACCTTTGTACACTTTTCTATTTTGTTAAAATTTAAGGATGAATTTTTATAAGGGGGAAGATTGTAAAGACCTATATATTTTTTATTTATTAATTTAAAATATGGATTTTAAAGTTTTAATTATTATTTTACAATTAATGTTAGTGAGTATTTTATGAGTATGTAATAAAATTTAATTAATATATTAAGAGGAAGTATTTATAAATAATTATGTGTATGTATAATATGTGGAAGAATATTTTATTCTTAAAATATAGAATATGTACTTTTTCCACTTAAAAAACATTTTTTTATAAGCATAAATTCTATTAATAAAGTGAAGAGAAAAACCACTTAAGTAAAACACCTAAGTGATGAAAAATCCTCTCCTTAAACTAAGCAAATAAAAGCAAGAAAAATAATAGCTTGCACACCACTAAACAAAGCAAACAAAATGAGTAACTTCTCCAAGCTTACAAATGCAAAGAGAACTAGTATCCTTGATGTCAGCGGCCCATGATAGAGCAAAATAAAATGCAATCAGTAGACTACAGAAGATTCGTGGCTAGAAAACTAAAGAAAAATGAGTATACATCACACTAAGTAGAAACTCGAAAGAAAACTAACTTTTGAATTATGAGGAAATAAATATTTTCTCCTTCAAAAAGCATCTCATTCTGATGAAGCCATAAAGTCTAGACAATAACGTAATAGAGAGAGATCCAAAAGTGAGTTTGAACATGACCATAAGCATAACTTTTCCATTGCTGAAAAAGGAGGATAAGAGTAGATGGAACCACTACCTTAATACCCCACCAATTGCAAAAAAAAGACCACACCGCCTAACTAAAATGACAATGCAGCAAAAGATGATCCATAGATTCACCAAATAAACTATAGAAAACATAAGAATTGCTTCCAATAGGACATAAACCAATGGAAAATAAATAATCTATAGTGGGAAGCTTATCTAAAAAAGAAAACCATAAGAAAAACTCAGTCTTTGCCAGAGTAAAACTCAACCAAATATTAGGAAAAATCACTTGATCATAAGAAGAAATAACTCGCATAACTTCCTTATATAAATAATTAATTAAGAAATTTTTTTAAAAAAAGAAGACCAGATGACTCTATCATTCTTTACCAAGAAAAGAGACACCTAATTAAGGATTCTAACCATTGTAATAAACTGTTGAACTTCAACATCACTAAAATCATGAATCTAATTAAAATTCCTCATTTAACAACCTTCTTTATATTGGTAAAAATTACAAATAAAATCCCAAGGTTGGTTAGAAATAGAGAGAAGAGCAAGAAATAAATCTTTTAACCTACTATTACAAGCCTAATGATTATGCTAAAAAATAATGTTATGGCCATCACCCACCTCAAAAGAAATGCAATTCAATAACACAACACTAAAAATATCATTAATAAGAATCACCTAAAAAATATCCTTCCAAACCAAGGAATAATGAAGAGAAGTAAATCAAATATATTATCAACGCTGCTTACCACATACTTCTGTTGAATTATCGTTACCCAAAGAGCATATGATTCATCTTATAACCGGCAAAGCCATTTTGCTAACAAAGCTCTATTATGAAGCTCTATATCCATGATTCCTAAACCTCCAAACTCCTTAGGATGTGCTATTAACCCCTACTTCACTCTATGAATCTTCTTAGTATAGGTTCCTCCAGACTAGAAAAAATCTTGAGGGTGATGATTAATAATTGTCATTACACCCTTAGGCATCTTAAAGATTGAAAGAAGATATAAAGGTATTGTGGAAAGAGTAGAATTGATTAAAGCAAGATGACTTGCCTGAGATAACACTTTGCCCTTCCAAAGAAAAAGCTTTTTTTTTTAATCTTTTGAATAAAGGCCTAACATACCAAATTATGCTTAACAAATAGACCAAGAGGGAGACCCAAATACTACAAAGGTAATTGAGAAAAACTGACAAAAAATTGCAGTAGCCGACTAAAAGACATAGTTAAAATCAAAATAACTTGACTCTTATGAAAATTGACTTTTAATTCTAAGGTCAAGGCAAAATATCTCAATAATCAAACAAAATTAATGAGATAAGAGTGCTCACACTGCACAAAGAAAATGGTATAATCAGCAAAATTCAAATGAGAAATTACCAAACCATTATTAGGAAAGTGAAACCCTTAAAACAAATTAGCCTACTCCATTTTAACAATGAATGCTAATAGAGGTTCCATAATAAGAATGAATAAAAAAGGAGACAAGGGACATGCTTGTTTAAAACCATTAGACAAATCAAATTGTGCATAAGGAGATCCATTCACTAAAATAGAGGCCCTAGAACCATATAAATGTTCCTTAATCCAAGAAACCCATATGATCCAAAACAAATTTGCTTGAGCACCTAAAATAAGTAATTTCAATGAATGGAATCATAAGCTCTCTCAAATTCAAATTTAAACACAAAATAGCCAATTTCAGAAGATAATAAAGAATGAATCACCTCATTAGCAACAAGATAGCCATCTAAAATTTGTCTTCCCCCCATAAAAGCTAAATTACGACTTAGAAATCAACTTTTCCAAGAAAAATTTTCAACAATTGGCTAACAATTTAGCAATTATCTTATACAACCCATGAATCAAAGAAATTGGTTTGTATTCATCAACAGTTATCGTAGGACTCTTCTTAGGGATCAAAGTAATGAAAGAGCATTTATAGAATGAGGAAGCTTACCAGTAAGGTAAAAAGTATCCACAAGAGAAAACAAATATGCTTTAATATATACCCAAGCTTTTTTATAAAAAATAAAAGTTAAATCTAATAGGACTAGGAGCCTTATGAGAAGCATAACTCCAAATTATTGATCATACATTTTCCATTATGAAACATTGCCCAAGTAGACAAGCTTGCTCAATAGAAATATAAGGCAAATGTAAATCATAAAAAAACCTACAATAGTCTAAGGAATGTTGAAACAATGTCAAAAATGAGAGATCAATAAATTAGAAATATCTGTTGGTTTGTCAATAATTCGGTCCCTATCCAACAATTACCAAATAAAATTTTGATGCCATCTATTTGTAGCTTAAAGGTGAAAGAATTTAGTGTTGTAATCTCCAAGCTTACACTAAGCCACTCTATACTTTTGCTTTCATAGAGATTCTACCCTTTTAAAGAGCACACCTTTTTATGAAAATATAAAACATATAGAAACTTGAATTCAACAATTCCCTCTAATAATTCTATCCACCTTTGAACAATTTGCAAATTATTCTCAACATTTCTAAATTGCAATCGATTCCAGTCCTTCAATTGCCATTTCAAATACTTAAATATGTGTTGAAAGGAAAAGTGAGAAAGAATAGAAGACCATAAATTTTGAACAATAGAATTGAAACAATGGCTATCCCACCAACAATCAAGAGATAAAAAAGGTTTAGGACCCAAAATCTTATTCATAGAATAAAGCTAACTTGGATTATGGTTTTATGGGCCTTGAGATAAAGTAAGCAAATAAAGAAAAGGAAATTGAGACATCCAACTAAGCAAAAAAAAAAGCTCTATCAATATAACTCTTACTAACTCGATTATGCCAAGTGTATGAATTTCCCTACAAACCAATCTCAATTAAATTAGCTGTATTAAGAAAATTATTGAATACCAAGAGAACTTCCATATGCTGATGATCAATCAAAGGTCTTCCTAACTTGATTAGAATCCCTAATAAGAAGTAAAGGTAACTCATCAAACTACTGACAATAATGCAACAATTTAGACCACACCAATTCCTGTAAAGACACATCCTTAGAGTTATATATACTAATAACAACACAAGTAAAATTATCTGCTATAAAAGAACCTTGCACAACAACCCAATTAATATGAACTACCGAATGAGTATGTATGAAAGCCTACTCATCCCATGAGTGTAAAATACCATATGTTGAGTTAATAACATTATATGCCATAAAAGCAACATGTCCTATCCCCCAAAATCATCTAATTAAAGGGAATGACATAGAACTACAATTAGTTTTAGAAATCACAACCAAAATCAACTGCTTTAGCTATTATTAAATGATTAAGATGGATTGATTTTCTTGAATTATCAGGCCCTCTAGCATTCTATGCTATGATAGAAACCTTAAAAAAATGAAAATTACAAGTAAGTTTGCTTGGATGGGCTCTCACAATTTTTTGCATTATTAGAAATATCTCTGTAAAAACATGTTGAATAAAACTATCTGACTTGTCAAATTTAAAACCCAAAGCTTTGCCCAGTAAAAGAGTTGCATGTTTTTGTAGAGATCCGAAAGCGCATCTTGGATAGCTATAAACATTTCTAGCTATTCACTACTAGATAATGAATTCTGGTCATCATCTTAATTGTTAATTATCAAGATGAAGCCCAAATCTTAATGTTCACTAAAATTATGCATGCTCTCACTAAAATCATTGTTAGAAAATTCATCATAATGATTAACAACCACTTGTTTGGAGTCATGAGAAAAAACATCTTTAGCAACAATATTAGAGGAAATGTTACTATAACTCAATGAGGGAGATGCATGTGAACTTGAACTAGTCTAAGAGAAAAATTTCAAATAAAATTCTTCACTTAATAAAATGAAAAACTGCTTTGAATCATGTTCCACCACCAGACATATGTTAATACACTAAAAAATGGAAGTACTAATAAGGAGCCAAGCTGTATCAAAGTGAAACTGATGATGGGTATTCATATCATAATTGAGGAATTCACCAAATGGAGAGACAATCCATTTAAAAAACCTTGCTAACCAAAGATTTAATCGGATGCCATGGCACTGAAACCAAACAAACTGCTTATTAACCAAAATAGAAGTGTTCCAATCCTATAAATTATTGAACCATTCATATAAGAAAGAATCTATAAAGCAACAATCTTCCATATTTGATTTTAATGGGAAGGCTAAAAGAACTCATTTACCACCCATACATCTAGCCTAATTTGACAATAAACATAAGGATTACATAAGGTTTTAGATAGAAAAGACTAATTGACTGCTTGTTAGTATACCAACACAAGAATAATTAAGCCAATCTTCATTATCCATAGTGCCTAATAATTTTCCTAAGTACTTCTCAGTAGTGTAACCCTGATAACATTTTGATTATCTTTAACAGATTGCCTTACATCAGAAGTAGTTCCCATCACCTCTACCATACCACCATCTTTAATGGCCTGAATATATGAATAGTGATTCCTTTTCTTAAGGACTTTATTAGGAATGTATTGAGATTTTACTTCATGAGTTCTGAATCAGTGTTTGGCTGACTGTCTTGATAAAGAGTTCTTATCATTGAAAGGTCTGCTATAATAAGAGACTTCTCCCTTGATCTTATAACCTCATATAGTAGCAATGTTAATAAAATAGAGAATCGTTGGACAGTCTTTGATGTTTTGAATTTTCATAAAAGACAAATTTATTATTCATTGGGAAGCTTTAGTTGGAATGAACACCTCTTCAATCTTCCAATTTTTGGCCAAAATGTTCCTTAGATTTTTTATGTTTAGTCATGCAGGAAATTTTAAAAATAAATGACTTGTCCTTTTCTGGGTGGTGGAGTTTTATTGAATCGTCGAAGAAAGGAATTTCGACAATCATTAGTGTTTTTTATTAATAATTTTTAGTAGCATAAAATATCTATATTTTTCATGAGGAATGTCAACTTACCATAAAGAAAAGACTATATGCAAAAGAAAAAAGAGATTAGAATTGCCTTTTTCTTATCTGTGCCAAAATAGACACCAAAATTACCTTTATATATATATATTATAAAACCATTTTTTCTTTTTCTTTCCCTTTTCTTCTTCTTCTTCCCTTTTTCTTCACCACCAACCAACCACCACCTATACACCAGCCATCGATTGCTGATGGCAACAACAGCTCTATACTGGCAGCAACCCTCTCTTTCTACCAATAAACTTTTCTCTTCCTTTCCCTTTAATTTTTCTGGCAACCTAGAAGAAAAGAGGTTGCTGTTATTGGCTCCAACATCACCTAATGTCACAATGGGTCTAGTTTGACTTGTCTTCCTTTATTCAACAATTCATCTTAACCAATTCACCCGATTAGCTCTAGTAACCACTTTAATTTGAGGTAAATTGATTTTAATTTGATTAATTTAGTTAATTTGAGTTTAAATTAAGCTTAGCAGTAGTTATATAAATTGAAATTAGAGTTGAGATCTATCCATTTATATTTTTTTCATAATTTTCTAAAATTTTTAAATTTTTGGGTACTATTCTAGACTCGGTTATTGTTTCAAGTTACTATTCCAAACTCAAGTGTTTTTATATTTTTAATAAATTCTATAAATTGTGTAGAAAAAACTTTTTTAAAGAAGTGTTATGAAATCCTTGTAGAATTTAAGATATAAATTGTTTTAAAAGATTATATTTAATATGTATTTTTAGAGAAAATTTATATTTTATTATTTATTCAAATTTTTAATTGAATGTTATAAGTATGAAAATAATTTTTATAAGTAAATTGTAATTTGTAGTTAATTATTAATAATTTTGGAAAATATTCATTATTATTATTTAAATGCTTTTTAAAAAAAAAAAAACACTGAGACCAAATATCAGTAGATGCACACAATCATCCAAACTAAGTTGATACAATCTTAGCACCCTCATTATATATGAGGACTTAAAATATTATTATTGAAAATAGAAAGTACAATGAGAGAACATTAAAGAAAGAAAATTAACAAAACCGAAACCTCTCGATGGCACTAAAATCATCAAAAAGAAGATTTATACAAAAATTAGGACTAGAATGCCACCACTTGAAATTAGTATGATGCACTCCAAACTTAGCTAGACTGTCCGCAACACCATTGCCTTCACGGTAAATATGAGAAACACTAAAATTCATGCTACTAAGATCATGCAAACATGAATCCCATTGAAGTCGAACCACCCATGGAACATCAATGGAATGAGTTTGAAATAAATTCACAAGCCAAGTAGAATCACATTCCAACCATAAATTACACCAACCTAACTCCTTTGGTTTTCCAATGGCTAACATGGTAGCCTATAATTTAGTAATATAAGCAAAATCCATAGTCGTATTAAAAGCAAATGCACCTTTAACAAAGCCTCTAGCATTACAAAAAAACCCCTACTTGCTTTAGACATCCTTAGAGATCCAATTACCGATATGTTAATATTAGCCTTCACCCAACCATGAATAGGTGGCCGCCAAGTTACACTAATAATCTTTAGAGCCTTAGAAAGAATAAAATATATATTAAATAAAGCAAGAGTTTACAATTCTGCCAAAGAGTTAGTAATAGAACCATGATTACAGAAAGCACACTCTTTAATCATCTTCCAAAGGCAGTGAAGAGTCATGAAGATATCAAGATTATCCTCTTAAAAAATAATTAAATTTTGGCTATGCCATATCACCTAAATCATACTAACAATAGCCGAATTCTAAACCACCATAACCTGAGAACTAAAAGTGCAACCGATAGAAAAGTTGACAAGAGAGACAAGAGAATCACTTGAAGAAAATAAAGAACGCTGGAAAGCAATACCTATAGTAGTCTAAATTTCTTTAGCAAAAAGCAAATAAAAAAAATGTGATCAACTATTTCTATAGCTACCTGACAAAAGAAATAATGAGAGGTAGTATGAAAGCCTTTCTTAATCACATTATCCATAGTGGTCAAGTAACCAAAGAATGCCTGTCAATACAAAAATGACCTCGAAGGAGAAAAAAATTCATTCTAAAAAAATTAAAAGACATTATAGCCTTTACTAAATATTTCCCATCCATAGAAGGAAACCAAAGGAAAATATCTGAACAATCTTTAAGGCACTAAATTTGAGAAATTTCATTTTTAAGATCCAAAGGTATATCTTCAGGAAGTTGCCAAATCCCCTTAAAGAGATGATAAAAAATAGTAGTACCTAACTTTGTTTGTTGAATAAGAGGAATCTAAAGCTTAGAAGCCAAAGAAGGTTGAATACATTCATCCATCCAAAATTTCAAGAAAGAAGAAAAACTTATTAACCATTTAATATAATCATTCATTTACAAAAAGGAAACCTTATTGAACTCCAAATAGAAGAAGAAATTAGAGTAGTCTTTAAAGAACATGAGCTTGTAAGCTAATGAGATCTAGATAAAGTTAAAGGAAAAACTTTATTATTAATTAAATGCCACGAGAGCTTCCTAAGAAGTGATAAATTAAGTTGATCCATATACTTGATTCCTAATCCACCATTCTTTTAATTTAAATTGCAAATAGACCATATGACAACCACCAATTTGTGAGTATCAATAGAACTAGTCCAAAGAAAGTTTTGGATGCATTTTTTCATATGCACTAACAAGCTTTTAGGCCACCTATAAATAGAAAAAGAATAAAAAATGAGCATTAACCTTCTAGCTATAGAAAGTGAAGAATTTAGAAAGGATTTTATCTGTAATTTACTGTAACCACTTTCTGTGAGGAGCACCATAGAAAAGATGAACTCATAAATAGTTAAAAGAAAAGGAATCACTATTAACCCCAATGATCTCCTTTAAAGATTAAAATATGTTAAAAGAGATAGCCTAACTAAAATAAATATTAGATTTGTGCAAATTTACATATTGACTAGAAAGCTTGCCATACTCTTGAAAATAAGAGATAGTAATGAAATATTCTTTGCAGAAGCCTTGCCAAAAATGAGGACATCATCAGCATAAAAATAAGTGAGAAAGGAACAAAGAGCTTCTTGAATAAAACATTTGATCAAACATGCCATCAACAGCAACCTTTGAAATCCATATAGTTAAAAGATCCTCAACTAGACAAAAAAGAGGAGAAGACAAAGGATCTCCCTATCTAACACCTGACCCTTATGAATCCCATTCACCATAACTGAAATTCTAGGTGATGAAAAAATCTCAAGAATCTAATCCCAAAACTGGAAAGAGAACCCAAAAGCTTCTAAAATATTGAGAATGAAGTTCCAATCCAAAGTATGAAAGCCTTTTGAATGTATATTTTCAGGGCCATATTCCCACTAAAACAAGGCTTATTAAGCAAATTAACCCCTTTAAAGGCAATAGCTATACAATGAGAAATATTTCAATTTTTAATAAAACTAAACTGATTAATAGAAATAATCTTCATGGTGACCAATAAGAAACGATTAGCAATAATCTTAGTAATAATTTTCTAACAAAAATTACTAAGAGTAATGGGATGAAATTGCTCAATCTATATAGCATCTTTCACCTTAGGAATTAAAACTATAAAATTAAAATTAAAGCTTGAAATAGTTTTCCCTATAGTGAAAAAGCAAATAATCCTATGAAGCCATAAAGGCTAGAAGCACTATGAGAATCCATCATAAAAACATAATTTTCAATCTCCTTAGAAGAGGGACAATGACATAGCTCTGTATTATCACCATCAGAAATCAAAGAAGGGACAATATCTTTAATAAAAGATAAATTGGAAAACACACCTAAATTTGGCCCAAAAAGCGGCTTATAAAATCTACCATATGATACTCAATAGTGTGAAAATATTTTATGATAACCCCATTAATCTTTAGAATAAAAATACTTTACAAAGATTTCCTTTTAGAAATAAGATAATAAAAAAAGAGGTGTTCTTGTCATCTGCTTCAAGCCAACATACTTTACTATTTTCTTTGTGAAAATATCCTATTAAGTAAGATGATTCTTAAGAGTAACATGAGCTTTTAATTCTTTTTTATGTAGATAATTAGAAATGTCATGAACCGTAATGAAATGTTGGACTTTTGGAAGGACATTTTGAGCTTTAATAATATTTTAGCTAAGATTGCAATACACATTTTTTTTCCAATACTAAAGAGCCTATGTAAGATTTCTTAACTTATGAGCTAGAACTTCCATTAGATGAAAAGCAACCACATTATATGACCAATATAAAGAACTATAAGTCACCCACATTACATGAAACTTGAACCTCAAAATCTGATTAATGCTATATGTATAACTCAACAACAATAGAGTATGATCAGAGTGATGTCTAGGAAGAGCCAAATGACTAATGGTTTGCTAAAAAGAGAAAAAGCCTTTAGAAGCTAAGGAGCAATCCAAAATATATTCCACTCTACTAGAACCTAGACACCTATTACACTAAGTATACTAAGCACCTCTTATAGGAATTTCCAAAATATAATAAGAATTAATGAAAGATTGAAACTCATTACAAGATAAGGTAGCATAAGGCCTACCCATTTTCTCATGCAATCTAAGAACCATGTTATAATCTCTGTAGCTAGCCAACAATTAGGAGTAGAAGTAGCCAAATTAAATAAATCATGCCAAAGTTTAACATGTTTATTTCTCCACATACTCCCACAAACAAAAGCAATTTGTTGAACCTTATTCTAAAAACACAAATCCAAACAAACATGTTGTCAAGGAATATGAATCCATGAAGGCAATAAAGTAAGTGAATTTTCAAAAATCCAAATAGATGGAAGGGAAATGTTATTAGAAGCTATAAAAACAACATTAAAGATGACCAAAATTGAGTAGAAACTAATTGAGAATGCACTATGGGATGCACAATATACACCAAATCAGGTTTATATTATCTATAATATTGAAACAAAGATAAGAGTAAGTTTCTATATTCAAAAATTTAAAGATGAAAGTAAGTTCTTTAATATATTTATGTATTTGGATTATTTAAATAGTTTATTTATAATTAACAATAATTTTAGTTAAGGATGTTTATTTGAAAAATCAATTTCCTTTATATTTTAATTTTTAAATGAGTTAATTGAAATGGTTTAACAAAATTTTATTTTGTGATATATTAGTAAATTTGATAAAAATCATGCTATATCTATAAATGTATTAGTATTGATTTTCGGTTAGATATAAAGTGTAGTTTGGGGCCCAACCTGAGTTGTTGAGTTTTAGAGATTATAGAAGTGTTGTTTTGTGTAGCAATGGCTATACTTTTGGTAGAAAGATGCCTATTTTACGAGAGACTGTACCAAATATTTGGAACAATTCTCGTAAAATGTAACATCAGTATGTATTTATTTTTTAGTTTGTGTAGTATTATGTTGTAGATTGAGTCAATCTCATCAATTCCATGATTTTAATAATTTTTATGAACGTATTTTTTATATCATAAAAGCATGTTTTAAATAAATATAATTTATTTTAGAGGCTTCTAAGGTGAGAGCTATAACACTTAGGTAGCCGAGAATGCGTTGCCCAGCACGCTCAACTTGTGAGTTATTTTTATAGAATTTGTGTTTAAGATATTTAAATTAAATTTTTATGTGGTAAAAATAATATTGAAGTTGATTATATGAATTTATTATGAAAACATGTATATATATTTTGCCATATGCATGATTATTTCTTTTATTATCATGAATAATAATTGAAAGGATGCGTTAGTGAAATTTACTTTATTCTGCTTTATTTATTTATGATTTAAATTGATTTAGAGAAAGTGGTAGAACATGCTACCTAGTGGGTATCACTACGACTACATGCACACTAGTTGAGATTTCAAGTATAAAAGAGTATATGGATTGGCTCGGTAGAGCATGTACACTCAAGAAGAGTATAGATTGAGCTCGATAGAGCTAGTCCTCTCAGGTTAGAAATGAGATGTAACTAGGTTTAGCTTGCTCTTGGGACGATAGTGACTTGCATTAAAGAAAGTCAAAAGGCTATTAGTGTTACACTTGTACCCTAATTCTCAGTACATTTACATATATATATATATATATATATATATATATATATATATATAATTTAAGTATAAGTTAGTGTGTATATATAGATATAGTTATAAAGGAAAGGACTTTATTATAGCAAAAATTATCCTTGATTAAATAATTGAAAACTTAAGGATTTATAGGTAACTTAGGCATTTCATTAAGGATCAAAAGGAGTATTTTATATATTATTTAATTATGTTTTTGGGTCTATTGTGAGGAGCTGGCATAAGAAAGAAAGAAAGAAAAAAAAAAGGGAAAAGAGGGCTAATTCATTTCCTCTTATAAAATTTGATTTTTCAAGCGAATTAAAGATTTAAAGTGCAATTAGGGCTATAATATTCATTATATAAGACTTTAGCGATTGATTTGGTAAGTAATTTTTGTATTTTGGTTGATTTAATTTAGGGTTCTTAAGTTGCAAATTTTGGGTTTCTAAAGTCTGGTTTATCAGTCTCTATAATTCGATCATATATTGAGTTAGAAAGCTCCAAATTAAGTGTTATTTGATGATATGTAAACTTTGAAGAATTATCTAAAATTTTTCATCTTTGAGCTTGATTTGATTCATTCTCTATGTTAAGGTAATATTACAAAAATTTTATTGCTCAGTTTGTTAGTTTCTTTGAGTTGGTTATAATTCGTTATATATAACTCTATTTCTAAGTGTGCAATTGGTGTGAATTTTTTAGAAGTCCTAATAATTTTTCAAATTCAGCTCTGAAAGCAGCCATTTGGATTATGTGAACCAGGTTTGTAGAATTCATAAGTTAAAACTAGTATAGATTCTTTTGGTATATCTAGAGTTAGGAAACTAAAAATTGAGTTTAGTTTAATTCTAAGAAAATAGAGTTCTCTAAAAATTTATAGTTTTGATGAACACCTAATTATGGTTTAATAGTTGTCTAACAGACCTATGCTTTTAATTGCTCAATCTATTTTAGTAATTAAGCTACTTATAATGCGACCCTTATAATTTTATTTGTGGTTATCAAATGGAAATGAAAATTTTATTAAAAGTACTACATACAAATATCTAGGTCTATTTAAAATTTGAGAATAAAATTCATTTTCTACAAGTCAGAGAAATTCTTCTAATTTAGGCTTGAAAATAACTGTTTTACAGTTTATGAAGCTGATTTGTTGAATTATGCTTAATTACATTTTATGCATATCATTTGGGCACTGCATGGTTAGATTAGCATGTAAGATTATTATATTGATGATTTATAAATGAAATTGTATTTGTTAGGTACTAGAAAAGGAAAGGGAAGTGCAGCTGCAAGTTAAATAAATTAAGTGAACTGGGTTTGTGTGTTTATAGGTTGTTTTGGTGAGTAGATGTTCAAGCTTTTTAAATATTTTTAGAATAGTAATAAAATGAATTTTAATGATGTTTTGTGAATATGAAATGATGTGTAATAAAATTTTTAATTAAGTTTGGTTACTACTTGAATTACTTGAAGTATTTAAGCTTTGAAACAACAATGGTTTTAAGTGTGCAAGTTAAATGTATTATTAATACATTATTTTTTTTGTAACCTGATTTGAAGTCATTTTATTTACTTGGTGATTTAAATAATTTTATGCTCTACACAGTTTTTATCTTATTTGAAATATGATGAAGATTGTTTGATTTTGAATGCTTATTAAACTGTATTTTTTTAATTGATTATTTTATGAAAATGGCATTTGTATTTGAGTATTACCACCATATATGAGTTGTGCAAATGTTTTGAGGTGATATATGCACATTTGAGATTATGTTGGTTATTACAATAAACAATAGGGCACTTGATTGTAGAATGGTGAAGGGGGAAGGGCCATTTTATGCTAGTGTAGTCAAAGGGTTAGCTTTCATGTGTGCCTAGAGAGTGAGTTTGTGATGGCCTATATGTAATGGTTAGGCTATAATGCTTATTATAGGGATAATTAATAAATATAAAATATTGTATTGATGTTTAAAAAGGCATGTGTTTTACTTGGCTATGCTTTGCACAAGTTTGAAAGTGAAAAAGGATTTAATGTTTTAAGTGGATTATAAAATGATTTCAAATAGGGAAAATAATCAAATATATCCTGAACTATAGGCCAATTATCAATCTAATCTCAATTTCAAAATTATATCAATTTTCTCCTCCAACTTTGAGAGTTATTCCAAATCTTTCCAAATGACATTGACCTTATAATATAGATGATGTGGCATAAAAGTGGTTGACATAGCAAAAAAATTAAAACTCACCTTATCAATTCTATCCTAAACTATAGACCAATTATCAATCTTATCCTAATTTCAAAGTCATTTCAATTTGCTCCTCAAACTTTTTGAGTTTTGCCAAATCTATCTATAAGTCAATAAGCTTGTGCTAGATAGTTGCAATTGCCATCTTTAATGGCATCAGAGCAATTGACATGGAAAAAAAATTAAAAATCTAAAACTTACTATTTTCAAAATTAGATCATAAAACACAAGAATATATGGTTTGAATAATGAGATAATGACATGCAAATGTGGAAACATAGCTCCTTTGAAGACATATTGAAACTAATGCAAATCTAGGTCGATTGTTTTGATGTTGTCCTCATTTTGAGGTATTTTTTCAACAAAAAGACCCTATAAAAAATTGAAATATTTATGGAAAATCAAAACACTTTAAAAAGTATCATGAAATCTAAATAGTAAGAATTTTAAATATTTTTAAATCAAATTATAATTTCAAGCTTTATATATGGAGAAAATAGATGTTCAAAAAATTTTAACCATTTTATAGCCATTAAATATACATCAAATAAAAAAAATGCAAAAGTATGACTGAAGTTTGAGTTTAATCTTACACCTACTTAAGGAAGTTTAATTTTTCCATGTTAGACATTCTTATGCCACGTAAGATGGTCATTGCAACTGTCTAGCACAAGCTTACTGACATCTGGATAAATTTATGATAACTGAAAAAGTTGGAGGAGCAAATTGAAATGACTTTTAAATTAGGATTAGTTTGATAATTAGTCTATAGTTAAGGATAGAATTGATCAAGTGAGTTTTAAGTTTTTGCCATGTCAGCCACTCTTATGACATGTCAAATTGCCACTTCATCTTTATTATAAGCTCAATGTCATTTGGATAGATTTGGAACAACTTTCAAAGTTGAAGGAGTAAATTAATACAACTTTGAAATTATGATTAAATTTGATAATTGGCCAATAAATCAAGATAAATTTGATCATTTTCCCTTTCAAATACTCTATTTTTATCGTATGAGAAGTAAAATGTGTTTGGTTTAACAAAATTGCTTTCTTGTTGATATATCTATTCATTGAGTCTTTTTGTACTCATTTTACTTTATTTTATAAATGTCTTTAAATAACAGGGTTTGATAGTTAGTGGATAGAGTTAAGTGAGTGTAAATAGTTAAGATAGTTGGTTGGCCAATATCCTCATTAGAGAAGCCTTATTTCTTTGTTTATTAAGCTTATTATAGAAGTATTATAAAAAAGTATATTTCAAATTTTAAATAATGGTGGTTAAGTTATATGTAATATAAAGATTTGGAAATGTATTTTATATCATCTTAATGATGTTTTTTGATATTGTGTTTTTAGTTTACAAAGATTATTATCAATCTATACATATTTTACTATTCATAAATATGTATTTTACTATTTATAAATACATATTATTTTAAATGTTCTTATTCATTAAATGAAATATATGAACAAGATTAAACTTTTAAATGAGGTTAATTTAAATCCTTTTCCAAATGTAACAATATTTATAATATAGTTAGACTAAATTAAATAGTTTGTTAATAGTTGGTTTAAAATGTCTACCTTGGGTTATGTGAGACAAGGTGTGACAATTTTGATATTAGAACTTTATTAAATGGTGCTTAAAACTATGCCTTTGATGTTATTTGATGAAATATTGAAAATGTTTTTTTTCTATATTTATAGGATGCCAATGAGGTAGTGATAGGGCAAAGTCTAGGGTTAGTGCTATTCCTAAGATAGAGTCTAAGACTAGGACCCTAATTTTTGAGCAACCTCCACCTCCCCCACCCCATGTTGGACATGTATTAAAGCTTAATCCCAAAGTACTTGTAGAGACTATTTTTGCTACTTTAAAAGCCCAATAAAATAGGAGAAGGCCTAATGATATAATTGAACATGCTAAGGAATGTAGGGCATTCGAATTTCATGGCTCTATTAATTCTTGAGAGGGAAACAAATGGTTGAGAGCTATAAAGAAGGCCTTTAATACTCTTGCATTAACTGAGGTACATAAAATTGATAATATTTATGCCTTTCTACATTATATGGTAGATGCTTGGTTTGCTAGGATTAGATTGTTGCATAAAGGTTAGTTAAGTTAGGATGTATTCAAGACTAAGTTCTATAAGGAATATTTGATAAATGCATTCAAGGTTAAAAGGTAGAATGAGTTCATTATTTAAAAACATGGGGTAATGTCAGTACGAGAATGCGTGAATAAATTTAAAGAGTTGTATAGGTATGCTTTAGATATTTTCCTAAGTCAAGCTTAGAAATGTTATAGGTTTAAGGAGGGCCTACAGATTATGTTGAATAATGAATTCTGATTATATGATGGTTAGAATTTTAAGGGCTAGGTTGAGAATACAAACAAGAAAGGGAAGCTAAGGGATAAGATAGATTAAGAGGGCAAGTTCAAGGCTCCAATTTGGGCAGGAAAGTAAAAGGATTCAGTAAAGGAGATGGTACATCTTAGTAAAGATCAGAGTTAGAAGGATTCAGAGCCAATATAGGGCCTTGGACTTGGTCAGACACTTATAAACCACAATCCTCTCAATTTAGTTAGAGCTATGTAAGACAACCTATAGCTAGTATAGGTTGTTCATTCATAAGGACCACACCCTATACTACTTGTGGCCATGTTCACAAGGGAGGAGATTATAGGAAGAGGACTATTTAGTGCTTTGAATGTGGTGGATTCAAACACATTATAATGGATTGTCTTAATATTGCACAATTTGGCACTAATATTGATAGAGGAGCCTAGAGCATAGATGGTAGAGGAGGTAGGACTTCTGGATTTGGTAAAGGTAGAGGTATAGGAGCCAATGTTAGTAAAAAGGGTGGTGCATCTATAGCAACACAACTTATTCACCCTATATAGATAAAGAGACCTTAAGTATAGCCTATGGTCTTTGTAATGAAACAACAAGAGGTAGCATCATCATATGATGTCATTTTTAGTAGGTTAAACATCTTTAGTGAAAATGCTTATGCTTTAATTGATCTGAGTGCAACTCATTCATTCATTACATTATGTTTCACATCATGCATACCAAAAGAAAAGAGTGTGAAGGACCATAGTTTGGTTGTAGATATGCTAGTGGATAAATCAATGGTTTGTAGACATGTTTATTGGGGTTGTGAGCTAGAATTTAGGGGTCAAAAACTAGAAGCAGATCTAGTTCCAATACCATTACAAATGTTTAATATGATTATTGGTATGGATATTCCAACTAAATATCAAGTACTAATTAATTATTATGAGAAGAAAGTAGTGTTCCAGATATCCAATTTTGGGATGATGAAGTGTGGATGTGATAGAGGTCTTTAATGATAAAAATATTTTAAATAGATCTTCAATATTTGAATTTTGAAACCTCAAAAGCCTAAATGTGTTTTCAAAAGAATTTAATTGATTTTTTTAAGGACTTAATTGTAATGTTTTCTTTTAAGACCTAATTGAAAAGTTGAAATTCTTTCAGGGGTCTTTTTATAATTAAAAGTTAAAAAAGGATCAGAATTATGTAATTTTGATTGAAATTATATCAAAATTGTGTAATTCCGATTATAATTATATAATCTCGATCAAAATTAAACATTTTTTGTCTATTTTTTAAATTTTCTAGTAAAAAAAAATTGTTTTCTAATTTTGATTAGTAAAATAATATGATAAATTTATTTTCTGGGATTTATTTGAATTTTTTAGGAAATAAAAAGTCCTTATTAAACTAAAACTCTATCATTGTGAATAGAAGAAGTCACATTATGATACTTTTTTTAGCTAGGGTTTTCTATATAAACCCAGCTTAACTCTCCTGTAGGGGAAAGAGGAAAAACTTTAGGGGAAAAGAAAATAATTTTTGGGATCTCTCCTTCTTATATAGCTTTCCTGTAAAATTTTTTGGAGAGGTATTTTGCTTTGAAGAAAAGTAGTAGACTTTTGAAAGGAGAACATCTAGTATTGAAGACCTATTCAAAAAGCAACGATGATTTATACTAGTCTGAGGAGCAAATTAATACAGCATCTATACCATCATCTCCTCTCTTAATTTTTTCCATTTTTATTTGATTATTTTTATTCTATTTAATTTTAATTTTATTTAATTTCCATTTTTATTTTGTTTATCCACTAATCATTTTTTTTTTTTGTATTTGTGTTGGTGATTATAGAGAGAGTTACATGATGAACTCACTTAGAGAACAAGATCCATGAAGATCCATGGAATGCCATGGATTGAACCTTATAGTTGAATCTAATTTCTAGGTTTTTTAAAATTTTTTTGTTATTATTTTGTTGGTTGTTTTATTTTGTATTTTCTTTTTTAGTTTTTTTAGGGTTGTACTAATTTTTATTTTCTTATTTCATTTTTTTAGTAGATAATTGTAATAGCCCCAATAGTGAGAATATTGAAATCCTATGTGTGGTTGTGTGTTTATTTCAATTAATTGGGTTTTAATTGGATGATTAATTAAAATTTATGACTATAGAGATAATTAGTGTTTTTTTTAATTAAAATTAAATTAGATTTAAGTGGATAAAATTAGGGTTGCTTGTCAAGGTCACTTAAATTAAATTAGTTTTTTTAGGAAATAATTGATTGTTTTATATTTTTATTTGATTAATTTAATATTTTTGTATTGTTTTTTGGTGGTTTATTTATTTTTATGTGTTTTGGCCTCTATGCCCATGTTAGGTTCTAACCTCTTTAATTAATTTTAGGTCTAAGTAATTCTTTTTGGCTTATCTTTTAATTAGCTCATTTCATTTAATTAGGTATAGATTTTAATTAATTGAATGCATTTTAGACCCTTAATTAACTAGAAATTAGGTTAATGATAACTTTGGTCCATTTAGTTAATTAAATATAGGCCTACTTAGGCTAATTAAAATTAATTTAGACTTAGCCCATTAAATTAAGCCCCTTTTTCATAACTTGTAGATTTAAAATGACCTTAGAATTAAAATACGCAAAATTAGGTCCGCTAATTTAAATACTTCATAATTTGTAGATTTAGGTCCATCTTTTAGAATTAAAATAAATAGATTTAGGTTCAGTTAATTAAAATTGTGTAGGAATTAGATCCATTATCTTTTAGACTCACTTGTAAATTAAAACATATAGATTTAGCCCATTTAATTAAAAATAATGTAGATTAGACTAACTTAGGGATTATGAACTTAAACGAGTGCATTATTTATATTTATTTTTCATGACTACTTTACCGAGGGTTAATTGTTTAAAGAAGGGTTTATATGAAATTGCATGTAAATAGAGAATAAGGTAGTAATTCATAAAGTAATTCTAAATGAACATAAGACTAAAAGAAGTTGGTATTATGTATCCAAAATCTCCTGGTTATGGTGTCGACTTTCTTTTATAGAATTGAGTACCACCATTTTTCGATTTGTCCCAGTTATTACCCTAGGCAATGACTCCTCATCTCCACGCCATGTCTTTGTGATAGTGGTTAGTGTGTTCTCTAAAGCCCTGAGCTAAAAAATGTTACAGTTGCTAAAATCTTGGACATGTGCCAAACCCCGCCATCTATAGTGGTGACTCCACTAGGGATAAGAGATATTGATTCTACTTATGTTCTTTAGAGTTATTTTATTGATTCTAATTTTATTATTAAATTTATTCTACATGTCCTTGTAAACCGATGGTGTTGGTTTATAGTTCCATGATTCCATTGGCTTAATAGGATTGTAAATTGGCTAACCATTAATTTTAGCCTTAATTTAATTCAAGAGAGATTATTGGGATCATCTGACTAGAGTCTGTAAATAAAGTCCTAAAGGGGGGGTAGTCTTCTCTTGAGTTTACAAAAGATGCTAGGCCCTTCTGACCTTGACCTATAACTCAAGTCTTAAAGGAGGGCATCTTGCTAAGGGAACCTTGACCTTTTGAACTAGACTCAGCTCATGTAGTGGCTTAATAACTTCCCTTAAGATTACCAAAACTACTTGTGTTTATTGCCATAAGGTATTTTTATCTATAAAGGGCCAAGCTCATACTTTAAAAGAGCATTTAGGTTAATAAAGAATAGGCTAATCTTTTATACCAAGAAATACTATTTTTATGTTTTATTGCTTTAAATGATTTGTCATGTGCATCAATTCTTGATATTCCTTGTTGATATTAAGGCCAAGACCAAAAATCCTAGGAAAATATACTTGTTATTGAATACGTGTGTGGGAGGAATAAGGTTGGAAGGATGTATGTACACTTGACTTGACTTGCTACTTACTACTTGTTTCATAGCACGTGCATCATGCATTGCATGCATCATACAAACACTTTGTTTTTAGCCATCATAGATTCATATGGATTTTCCTATGTTTGGAGTTGAAAAGGTGGTAGACTGATGAGAACATATTCAAGCCCACAATCAATTGCAAAAGAGATTCTTAGTAGAATAGAAAGGATTCCTATTAATCCACTCTACTTAAAAGTTGCACAAACTCTAGTTAAACAAGCAGAAGAAATGGAATAATAAAAAGGAGGAAAATGGACCCTAGAGGATGTCAAATGGACCTTGATGGATGACATGAGAGTGATAATGGAAGATGAACTAAGACAAGCTCTGGCTGGATTAATGCCACCACTTGCTATTACACCTCTAGTTACAACCAATCCGCCTATAGTGGGTGCACCACCTATTAACAATGACAATGCCAGAGGTAACCATTAATCACTACAAAGAATATACCCACTATGGAAATGAAATTAGAGTATGTTGAGAACTATATGGTTGAAAAAGTAAGAAGGGAATCCCTTGTGCAAGTTCAAGAGCTGGAATCCAAGCAGATGAAAGCATTGACTTAGAATATGTCCAAAATGGAAGAATTGATGAGAGGATAGGGCATCATATATTCATTTGATTTTGATGATGTGATGTAATTTGAGGAGGATAAGCTATCAAATAAGTTCAAGATGTTATAACTGCAGAAGTTTGATGGTATTGGGCACCCATAGTTCCACCTTAATCAATATACAATTAGTATGAGCACTACTAAGGCTCCTTTGTCTGTAGTTACCAAGTTGTTTGTACTATCCTTAGAAGGTATGGCAGTTAATTGGTATCATGGATTGGAGAAGTCTACTAGAGCAGACTGGAGAGAATTTTGTGTCACTTTTCTGAAGCAATATAACTATAATAATAGGCTTGAATTGTTTGTCAGGGATTTAGAATTGACCAAGCAGAAGCCTAATGAATCATTTTTAGATTTTCTGACTAGATTCATGAATATGGCAGGATCAATGAAAAATTAGCTACTTGAAAAGGATCAAGTTAGGATAATTTTTTAAAATGTGTCACCTAATTTGGTTAAGAGGTTATAAATGATGAACCCTAGGACATTTGTAGACCTTTATGATGATGGGTTGCAAGCTGAGGAGATAAAAAATGAGAGAAAGAAGATTGATAGAAATACTGAGGCAAGGAACTACCCAATTGGGGGCACACAACAAGGAAATGCTAGTTGGGTTGTGGGAGTCCATGCTATTCAATAACCTAGGAGATTCTTGAATTTTAACTAACCCTTATCTAAAGTCCTAGACTATTTGATCTAAAAAGGCCTCTTTGGACCCTTAACCCCCTTTAGATCGCCAAACCCAAATCTCCTTATCTTTGACCCAAACAGTTACTGTAAATTTCACTAAGTTATTGGCCATTCCATTGACTCGTGCATGCACCTTAAACAAGAAATTGAAAACCTCATAGACTTTAGAAAAATCACAAACCTTAAGAAATTAAATATAAACCAAACACCAAAAACAACCCTTTCCCAAATTACTAAAATATGCCACCCCCAACGACCATGATGATTAACTTAAGAGTAACTGAGGAAGAAGTGCTAAACTCCTTTGAGGACCTAGACCTTCAAATGATGAGAGATCTCTGAAGGCCCCTAAAGATTATAAAAGAGTAGAAAACTTATTGGGACAACCTTCAGGCAAGTTCGACTATAAGGTGTTTTATTCCAAACTACCTTCTTTTGATATATCCATTTAGTCAATTATGCCTATAGGATGAGGTGATGAATTTGATGATGAGAAGATACTAGATAAGAAACAAAAATGCATGGTTAAGGTGTGGAAAGATGGAAAGAAGGATTAGACTATTAGGGTTATCAACATCTGGTACAACTTTGATGAAAAAGGCACTGAAGGCTACAATGTATGGGTCGATAATCTAGAAGTCAGTCATGTTACTAGAAATGGTAAGGGTTACAAATTGATGGAGAAAACTATATAGAGAGAAGAAGTTTCTAAAAGAGAAGACTCAGATGAACATGATGATAACTTGATTCTTGAACAACTTAAGAAGGCAAAAATAAATGTAAGCATTTAGGAGCTCTTGATGCATTCAAGTAGCCATAGGAAGGCTCTAGCTAATATGAACATTGAAACTAATGTAACCCCTAAAGCAATGGTGGCCAAGGTTACTAAGAACAAGCATAATGTTATTATTTTTTTTTTATAAGGATTTACCTGTGGAAGAAAGGAATCATAGTAAAGCCTTATTCATTCCAGCCGAAGTAAGAGGGAAAAGGACTAATTATGTGATGGTGGATGATGGGTCTATAATTAATGTTTTCCCATTATAGACCTTACTTAATCTAGGAGTGAAGGGGAGGATTTAGCAAAATTAGACCTTGTAATAAGAGCTTATAATGATAGTACAAGGAATGTAGAGGGAGCATTTATGACTCTTGTAAAGACCAGACCTATAAAGGCAGTGGTGAAATTCATTATGCTAGATATCCCTATCAACTATACCTTGCTTTTGGGGTAGGCCTTGGTATCATATTTTAGGAGGAGTGCCTTCAACTATGCATCAAAAGGTGAAATTCCTACTTGATGGAATAGTTATGACTTTAGATGCTAGTATGAACAAGATTGTGTTTGTAGTTATGGATGGTTTCCAAATAGCCATAATCTCTTATGGAATTGAGATGGACCTAAGGGTTATAAGCATGATTAAGAAGATGAATTATTGGCCCGAACAAGGACTAGAAAAGAAGTCTAGAACTCCCAAATTTCAAAAACTAAGACGATATAAGAGGATTGGGCTATACATGAGTTGGATTTGGTAGCAAAAGAGCTAGAAGAAGGTTTTTTAACAAGAATAAACTCCTAAAGAATGTAGGACCACTGAAGGATAGCTTTGTCAAATAAAGGAAGGAGAAACTCTACCTGGGTGAAAAGGAACCTATCCAACCAGTTGGTGTAAATATTAATGGGTTTGAGATCTTTACGAAATAGATAGTTAAGAGTCTAGTGCAAGACAATAAAGATGAGGTGATGAAGAAAGTCCATGAGAAGATAGGGACTGAGGCCATTAAAGAGCTGCTTTATCTATCACTTAATCAAGAACCACCATAGGATTTAGCTAGCATTATTAATAATATTTAGTGATGTTTTTCATGAAGAAACTGATGTAATAATGTTTGGTTTGTTTGAGGATGAAAACTCTATTTTTCTTGTGGTCAATTATATGAACTTTGGTTTGGCTTATTTGTATAATGTTGATTTTAATGGTCTTATGCATTTTAATAATGATCATTCATGCATGTTTGACATTAATTTTAATTCAATTAGATTCATTAAACATGGGCACAAATGAAAATCCAAAACACATTTCTATATAACATGATTTAACACCTAAAGAGAGGGAAATTTTTGAGAGAATTCTAACAAAAAGAAAGGTAGTATTTGCTTGGTCCTATGAGTATATACTAAGTTTAAATAGGGAAATTGTAGAACATGACATTCCAATATATCCAGAAGCTAAACCTATCAAGAAAAAGCTTCATAGGTTAAGACCAGAGTGGACATAAAATATAAAGGAAGAAATTGGTAAACAAACCTAGGCTAATTTTCTAGAAGTAGTAGAGTACCCTCAATGGTTGGCAAACATAGTGCCAGTTCCCAAGAAAGATGGAAACATTCAGATATGTGTAGATTTTAGAGATCTTAATAAAGCATGCCCAATAGATGACTTTCCTTTACCCTATATTAATTTTATTGTTGATAGTGTAGCATCTAGTGCAATGTACTCTTTCATGGGTAGGTTCTCAAGTTATAATTGGATGATGATGATGGTTATGGACAAGATAAAAACTACTTTTATTATAGAATGGGGAACATATTACTATAAAGTGATGCCATTCATATTAAAGAACACAAGAGAAACCTATCAAAGAGTACCCACTACTCTGTTTCATGATATGATGCACAAAGAAGTGGAAGTGTACATCGATGAAATGATGGTTAAGTTAGAAACAAGAGAAGGATATTTTGAGGCTTTAGATAAGTTTCTCATGAGAATAGAAAAATAAAACCTAAGCTTAATCCGAAGAAATGTATCTTTGGGGTCATCTTTGGAAAGTTGTTAGGACACGCAATCAACAATAAGGGAATAGAAGTTGATCTAGACAAGATCAAAGCCATTCAGGAGATTCTAGCATCATGAATATATAAAGAAATATGAGGGTTTATTAGGAAACTACAGTACATTAATAGGTTTATTGTGAAAATTACCATGGTTTGTAATATAATCTTTAAGCTCTTAAGGAAGAATCAGCTAGTGGAATAGAATGAAGAATGTTAAAAAGCCTTTGATAAGATTAAAAAATACCTTACCAAATTGCCTATATTGAGACCACCAAGATAAGGTAAACCCTTAATCTTATATTTAGCTTTAAAGGAAAAGGCAATGGGGGCAATGCTAGTGTAAGAAGGACTAGAAGGGGTAAAGTATGCAGTGTATTATCTTAGTAAAAAGTTCCTGACATATGAAGAGAAATATGATCTTGTGGAGAAGACATGTTTGATTATGATATGGGCTACAAGGAAGCTAAGGCATTATTTTCAGTCTTATAAAGTACAAGCCATTTTAAAGATAGATCCTTTAAGATACTTATTTTAAGCACCAGCTTTTACTAGAAAGATGTCTTGATGGTTAGTACTTTTAATTGAGTTTGATATAGAGTATGTCTTTACCAAGGTCATTAAAGGGAGAGCAATAGTAGTTGAAGGAAGCAAACAGTTGAATTTAGAGTTTCAAGATGATAACTTAGTAGTAATAGAACAACGTGAATGGAAGCTTTATTTTGATGGAGTTGTGAATAATAAGGGAGCAAGGCTAGGAATGATTCTCATCACAGTAGGAGGAGAAACCATCCCCATGGCTAAGAAATTGGACTTTATAGTTACAAACAACATGGCTCAGTATGAGGCATGTATCTACTAGGTAGAAGCAGCACTAGTAGTTGGAGCTAAAGACCTACTAGTTTATGAAGAGTCCCTATTAGTCATTAGTCAGGCAAACGAGGAGTGGGAAGTGAAAGAAGAGAGGTTGAAACCTTACATTTTCTATTTGAAGATGTTAATGAGAAACTTCACTAAATGTCTCTTCATACATTTACTAAGAGACGAAAATCAAATGGCGAATGCCTTAACAACACTTTCTTCAATGTGGGATAAACTGATGGAGTCAATGATGAAGCCTTTGGTAATAATGAAATTGAAAGCTCTATGTTATGGTGAAGAACAAGTTATGAGTATTCAAATAGAGCCAGAAGAGAAGCCGTGGTTTTATGTCATCTAGAGATTCATTACCAAAAGAAATTCCCAAATGAAGTGACTTTAAAAAAAATTCTCTTTGTGTTCTTGCATGCCATTATACAAGTCATGATGGGGTTTTATATAGATGAATACCGAATGGAATGCAGCTGAGATGTTTTAAAAAGGATGAAGTAGAACAAGTGATGAGAGAGATTCATTTAGGGGTTTGTGGATCTTACATGAATGGGATGATTTTGGTAAAGAAGATAATTTGATAAGGGTACTATTAGATGAGCATGGAAAAATATTATATCCAAATAGTGAGACAATGTCATCAGTGCCAGATACATAGGAATATCAATCATCTCCCCCATACAGTGTTAAATAGTTTAACATCTTGTAGACGGTGGGGTTTAGTGTGCGTCCAAGATTTTAGCAACCACGACACTGTTTAGGCTCAGGGCCTTAGGGAACACACTACTATGTCACAAAGTCATAGCGTGGAGAAGAGGAGTCACCACCCAGGGTAATAACTAGGACAATTTGATTAGTGGTACTCGATTCTCTAAAAGAAAGTTAGCACCACAACTAGGAGATTCTGAGAACGGAATACTAACTTCTCTTAGTCTTGTGTTCATTTAGAATAATTTTATAAATGATTATTTCATCCTCTAATTACATGCAATTTTATTTAAACCCTATTTGACATCCATCTAACCCTAGGCATCTAGTCAATAAAATTACATATAAAAAATGCACTCAAGATCATGGTGTCCCTAAGTCTAAACTATGTTAATTTTATTAAAGAGTTAGCTAGATTTACATTTTTTATTTACAAGTAAGAAAGAGACTAGAAGTGGGCCTACATTTTTATTAATTAGTGAGCATAAATATATTGATTTTAGCTTGTCTAAGGAATGGGCTTAAGTCTATTCAATTTTAAAGAAAAGTTAAATTAGTGGGCTTAAGTCTAACTTGGTTTTATTTTAAGTGAAATATGGGCCTATGTCTCTTTATTTTAAAAGAAATGAATTTAAGTGAGCTGAGCTATGTCTAAATAAGTTTTAATTAACTAAGTGGGTCTAAAATCTAATTAACCTATTGGGCCTAAGTTGATTTTAATTATTTAAACATATTTATTAAGTGGATTAGACCTACACGCAGGCTTGGGGCCCAAAAACATAAAACCAAGCCCAAAATAAATAAAACACAAAAAATGGATCAAATAAACATGATAGTGATTTTCTAAAAACCCTAAATTAATTACATGCAAACCCTAAATTAAGCTACTGCCATAATTAATTTTAATTTATTTTTTTACCCAATTGAACCTAATTACTAATTGATTTTAAATGCAGAAAATTAAAAATTTTACTATTCCCATTACTGGGGCTATTACAAACTATGTACAAAATTTAAATTAAAAAATTATACACCCATGAATTAAAATAACTACACAGAACACGAAAATGAAAACTAAAGATAAAACCCTAAATTCTACTGGAAAACAATATAGGTTCTTCCATGGCATTCTATGGACCTTTTGTTCAGTTTAAACACAAGCAGCATCCTCCTCAATCCACATTCGCATATCAAAACAAAAAAAACACAAAAGTTATCAAATTAGTAGTGAAATTAAATAATAAAACAATAACAAAATAAAATAAAAAATCACAAAAAAAGAAAAGAAAAAAAATGAATGCTATGCATATGCTTTAAGATAGCCCCTCAGATTGAGATTGTCACCATTGTTTTTGACTTGTTGTTTGATTTTGGATAGAGGCTTAAAAAAATGATGGACTATTCTTATTGAAAGAACCATATAAAAAAGAGCTTTGACAAAAAATTGAAATTTTTGGTGCACAGGGCGTTCTCAGTGGCATCTAAGTTTTTTAGGGTTTGTGTGTGAGTCTCCACTTTTTTCTTTCTGTGTGAGTCTCCCTAACTTTTTTCTCCATGCACACATGCAGACTCTGCTTTTAAATGCAGAGTCTGCTTGTGTACTAACTTCCTCCTTTGAAGGAATAGACTTATCTCTCCAAAACAAAGTGATAAGATTTGATTTTTGAATGTTTTGAATACGTCAAAAAATTTTTCAAATAAAACTAATATTAAAAATTCAATTTTAACCAATCAAAACACTGAAAAAATTGACAAAAATAAGAAAAAATACGCAAAAAATTGGACTTTTACGCCTAGGCATTGTGTAATGCCGGTCGACATTTTAAATGCCAATCCTAATTTTAATTATTTTTTAACTTTTAATTACTAAAAGACCCCTAAAAAATTGACTTATTTGTAATCAAATCTTAAAAACATTGCAATTTAGTCCCTAAAGTCCAAAAAATCAACAACCAAGTTCAATTTTTGAATAAATTTCATCATAGGGGCTTATGTCGTAATTATGCACAATTGCTTCTCGAAATTGGGTACTTACACATCTCCATGTCTCTTTACAACATCAGGGATAAATATAATAGGGGAGATAAGTCCAATTACCTCAAATGGGCATAAATATATAGTTATTGTGATTGACTATTTCTCTAGATGGATAGAAGTAGAATCTCATTTGCAGATATAGGATCCCACATCATATTATGATGGACAACAATGTTCCATTTCAGGTAGAGATAGCTGATTTGTTACAGAGGTATAAGATTGAGTATTATAAATCTTCACCTTATTGACCTCAAGCTAATGGTGTAGTTAAAGCAACTAATAAAAGTATGAAGAGAATCCTATATAAGATGGTGAAAATGTACAAAGATTGGTATGAGTATCTCCCTTTTGCCTTTTGGGGATATAAAACTATGATATGCACTGCCACATCGTTCTTATTAGTATATTGTTGTGAAGTAGTTTTGCTTATAGAGACAAAAATCAAATCCTTGAGGGTTGTTATGGAAGCAAAAATCATTACGAGTGAATGGATACAAAAGAGACATGACCACCTCATATCTCTAGAGGAGACAAGGATGGATGCTTTATTTCACACTCAAATTTAGGCTGGAGATACGATGCTAAAGTAGTCAAGGACAATGATTTTTGATCCAAGAGGAAAATTCAGATCAAATGTGGAAGGACTGTATTTAATTAAGATGATTCTACCTAAGGGAGCTGTAAAGATATTATATCTAGAAGGGAATGAGTTCATTGAGCTAATAAACTTGGATTGCCTCAAGAAATACTACCTTTAAAAAAAAGGGGTTGTAAGCAACCAATTTTATGATGCAATTATGATGAATGCATTATTTACATGTATTTTCATAACTAGTTTGCTTGGAGTTAATTGTTTTAAATAAGGGTTTATATGAAACTACATGTAAGGAGAGGATAACATAGTAATTTATAAAATAATTCTAAATGAACACAAGATTGAAAGAAGTTGGTATTCCATATCTAAAATCTATTGGTTATGGTGCTATCTTTCTTTTAGAGAATTAAGTACCACCATTTTTATTTGTCCCAGTTATTACCTTGGGTGGCAACTCCTCATCTCCATGCCATGTCTTTGTGAAAATGGTTAGTGTGTGCTCTAGAGCCCTGAGCTCAAATAGAGTCACATTTGCTAAAATCTTGGGTGCATACTAAACCCCACTGTCTATAGTGACAACTCCAGTAGCAATAACGGATACTGATTCTACTTGTATTCTTTCGAATTATTTTATTAATTATTATCTTATTCTTGCATTCATTCTACATGTCACTATTAACCGATGGCGTTGGTTTATTATTCCATGATTCCACCAGCTTTATGGATTTATAAATTAGTTAACCATCACACTTAGCCTTAACTCGATTCAAGAGAGATTACCAATCTCATATGACCAGATTATGTAACCCAAGTCCTAAAGGGGGCATAATCTTCTCTCAAGTTTGCATAGGATGTTAGGCCCCTATAACCTTGGCCTATAAGTCAAGTCTTAAAGGAGTGCATCTTGCTAAGGGAACCTTGACTTTTCACCAGACCCTAACCACATATAATGGCTTAGTAACTTCCCTTAGGATTACCTAAATTTCTTGTGTATGTTGCTATAAGGTATTTCTATCTATAAAAGTCCAAGCCCATACTTTAAAGAGCCTATATAGGTAATAAAGATTGGGCTAAACCTTTATACCCATAAGGAATATTTCTATGCTTTTACTGCTTTAAGAGATTTAGCATGCATGTTAATCCTTGATATCCCTTATGGATATTAAGGCCAAGACCAAAAATCCTAGGAAAAGATACTCGCCATTGAACACGTGTGTAGGAGGAATAAGGTTGGAAGGATGAATGTTGTACACTTGATTGATACTTGCTATTTGCTACTTGTTGGATAGCATGTGCATCATGCATACATGCATTTCATCTATCACACTAACACTTTGTTTTATAGCCATCATAGATTCATCTGGGTCTTCCCATATTTGGGGATGGAAAGGTGGCAAACTAAGAAGGATAAATTTAAGTCCTAAAGCCATAGCATAATAGACCTTCACAGACTAGAGAAAAGTCCTATTAATTTGCTTTACTTGGAAGCTGAACCAACTCCAACTGAGCATATAGAAATGGAACAACAATAAGGAGGGAACTGGACCTTAAAAGACATTAAGGGAGCTTTGATGGATGACATGAGGTCTATGATGCAAGATGAATTGAAATAGGCTTTATCTAGATTTATGTAACCTGTTGCTGCTGTCATACCACCACCTACAATTGAGCAACTACATACTGTTACAACTATCCCACTTACTGCAAATGCTCCACCTACTGCCAATAATGCTAGCGGGCAACCTGTTGCTAGAAACCCACCTGCTGTTAATGTGAAGCTTGAGGATGTTGAGAACTATATAATAGAAAAGGCAAAGAGAGAATCACTTGAACTGGTACAATACCATGAGTCCAAGCAGATACAAGCACTGACTTAGAAAATGTCCAAGATGAAAGAGTTGATTAGAGGACAAGGCATGGGATATTCATTAGACTTTGATGATATGCTATTAACGGAGTGTAATAAGCTACCTGAGAAGTTCAAAATGCCTTAGCTATAAAAGTTTGATGGAACTGGAGATCCTAGAATTCATCTTAGTCAATACACAACAACTATGAACACTACTAAGGCCCCATTAGTAATGATCACTAAGTTGTACTATCTTTAGAGGAAATGGTTATAAACTGGTATTATGGGTTAGAAAAGTCTGTAAGGGCTTACTAGAAAGAACTGTGTACTACTTTTTTGAAGCAATATAATTATAACACTAAATTAGAAGTGTCCATCAGGGATTTGGAATTGACTAAGCAAAGATCAAATGAATCATTTTCTGATTTCTTGACTAAATTTATAAACAAGGCATGATTATTGAAAAATAAGTTGCTTGAGAAAGATCAGGTTAGGATGATAGTCTGTAATATGTTACCTAATTTGGTTGAGAGATTACAAATGATGAATCCCAAAATATTCATAGACCTTTATGATGATGGTTTGTAAGCCAAAGATATGGACAGTGAGAAGAAGAAAAGTTTTAGAAGTACAAAAACCTAAAATTACCCAACTAGGGGCACATAAGAAGGAAGTACTAGCCAAGTTATGGAGGTGCATGCAGTTCAATAGCCTAGGAGATTCTCCAATTTTAACCAACCACTTTCTAAATTCCTATACCTTTTGATCCAAAAAGGCCTGCTTAGACCCTTAACCTTTTCCAAACCACCAAACCAAAATGTTCTAGGCTATGACCCAAAGAGCTACTATAAATTTCACTAAGTAGTCAGCCACTCCACAGACTATTGTATCCACTTAAAACATGAAATCCAAAATCTTATAGACTCTAGAAAAATCACAAACCATGAAAAGTCCAATTCCAACCTAAACACTAGAAATAGCCCTTTCCCAGACTACCAAAATGTTCCACCACTAGCCACCATGATGATTAACTCAAGAGTTAGAGAAGAGGAAGTGCTAGACTCCTTTGAAAACCTAAACCTTATAAATAGTGAGAAATCTCCTGATGCTTATAGAGAAGTAGAGGATTTATTGGGGCAACCCTCAGGAAAATTTGACTTTAAGGTGTTCTATTCAAAGCCACCCTCTATTGATATTCCCTTTGAATTAATTATGCCTTCAGGATGGGGTGATGGGTTTGATAATAAGTCAATGGAAGAAGAGAGAGAATATGAAATTCCTAAGAAATTATTGAGAGGGGTTGAAGGTTTATTGGGGCAACCTCTAAGCAAGTTCGATTATAAAGTATTGTACTCAAAGCCTGCTTTAGGTGGCATACTGCCAGAGGAGATTATGCCCTCTTGATGGGGTGAAGATTTTAAAGATGATGATGTGAAAGGAAAGAACAATGGATCTTTTACTCATGAAAAATCTCAAAAGGGAGTTAAAGAGCTATTGAACCAATATTTTGACAAACTTAACATTGAGGACTTGAAAGGGAAAGAAACATGCATAGTGGAAGTATGGAAAGATGGAAAGAGGGATCAAAATATTAGGGTTATTGGCATTTAGTATGACTCTAATAAAGAGAGCCTTGATGGTTTTAATGTATGGAGTGATAATCCTAATGTAAACCATGTCACCAGAAGTGGAAAGAATTATACAGCAACATAAAAGAAAATTGAGAGAGTTATAGAAAGAGAAGAGATAAAGGATGTAAAAGTATAGGAATGGCAAAAAGAAGACCTAATCTTAGAGTAGCTAAAGAAAGATAAGGTGAATGTGAGCATTTAGGAATTATTGATGCATTCAGGTAGCCACTAAAGAGCTCTAGTTAAGGCTTTATCAAATATAAGTATTGAAATAATAGCTACACTTGAGGCTATAGTAACAAAGGTCATGGAAAAGAATCATGGATTGATAATATTCTCGAATGATGATTTGCCTTTGGAAGGTAGAAATCATAATAATGTGCTATTTATCCTAGCTGAAGTAAGGGGAAAGAGAATCCATTTTGCAATGGTAGATGATAGTTCTGCTATTAACATGTGTCCATTAAAAATCCTACCTAATTTGGGTTTGAAAGCTGTTGATTTGAATGTTCAAATCTTATAATCAGAGCCTATGATGATATCACCCAGAATGTGGTGGGTACATTCCAAGCTTTGGTTAAAATAAGACATGTAGAGTCAACTATGGAGTTCACTGTATTAGACATCCTTGTCACATATGCCTTGCTTTTAGGAAGGCCATGGTTCTATGCTCTAGGAGGAGTACCCTTAATTGTGCACTAGAAGATAAAATTCTTTTATAAAGGAGAGGTTGTGACTATAGAAGCTGGAACAAGTGTAGTTGTGGTAGCCATACAGGATAAGCAGAAATAAGTATTTGTTCCCCCTAATTTCCAAGTTGCTATAATATTCGATGGAATTGAGATGGATCTGAGAGTTGCGAGGGTGATGGAGAATATGAATTATTAACCTAGATAGAGGGTGGGAAAGAATGAGCAAAGAAGCCCTAAACCCCCAGAATTCAGAAGTTAGCATGACACCAAAGGATTAGGCTGCACTCAGGCCAAGGGTGAGAGTTTTTTCAAGCCAGGGAAAAGCAAGTACTATCTGGGTGCTAAGGAATTCATCAATATTGCTAGAAAAGACATTCCTAGGTTTGAGATCGTCAAGGAGCAGATTATGGATAACCTATAGAGGATAACAAAGGGGAAGTGATGAAGCAGGTAGTTGAGAGGATGGGTTATATTGCTGTTTAAGAGTTGTTATGTCTGCCACTTGAAGAGGAGCCACCCTAAGATTTAGCTACTATCATTAGTAATAGGTTTAGTGATGTTTTTTTATAAAGAATTTAATGTAATAGTGTTTGGCCTTTATGAGGATAAAGACTTTGTTTTTTTTTTGTGGTCAATGGTATGAATTCTAGTTTGTCTTACTTGTGTGATGTCCATCCTGATGGTTCTATGCATTTTAATATTAATTGTATATGCATGTTAAACATTAATTCCATTCAATTAGATTCATTAAACATGGGCACAAATGATAATCCTAAGAACATTTATATATCACATTATGTAACTCCTGAAGAGAGAGAAAATTTTGAAAGAATAATAATGAAAAGAGAGGTAGTATTTTCTTGGACTTATGAAGATATGCCAAGTTTAGAGAGGAAAATTATGGAACATCACATCCTAACTTAATTAGAAATTAAACTTATTGAACAGAAAATATGCAGGCTCAGACTAGAGTCGACTGAAAAGATAAAAGAGGAAATTGCTAATAAATCCAGGCTAATTTTCTAGAAGTGGTAGATTATCCTTAATGTTTGGCAAATATAGTACCAGTATATACGAAAAATGGTAAAGTATGTATGTGTGTGGATTTCAAAGATCTAAACAAAGCATGCCCAAAAGATGATTTTCCTTTACCTCACATTGATGTGATAATGGATAGTGCAGTGTCGAGCATAATGTATTCTTTTATGGATGGGTTTTCAGGATATAATCAGATAATGATAGCAATCATGGACAAGATCAAAACTGCTTTCATTCTAGAATGGGGGACATATTGTTATAAGGTTATGCCTTTGGATTGAACAATGTAGGTACAACATATCAAAAGGCAGGTACTGCTCTTTTTGATAACATAATGCATAAAGAAGTAGAAGTATATGTAGATGACATGATGGTCAAGTCAAAGACAAGAAAGGGACACTTTGAAGCTTTAGATAAGTTCTTGGCTCGAATTGAGAGGTATAATATGAGGCTTAACCTAAAGAAATGCATTTTTAGGGTTACTTCAGGAAAATTGCTTGGGCATATAATTAGTAGTAAAGGAATTGAAGTAGATCCAAATAAAGTGAAAGCTATCCAGGAAATGCCAATGCCAAAGATAGAGAAAGAAGTAAGAGGATTCATTGGCAGGTTATAGTATATTAGTAGGTTCATAGCAAAGCTTACTAATATTTATGACCCTCTCTTCAAGCTTTTAAGGGAAGATCAACTTGTGAAATGGAATGGTGATTATCATAATGATTTTGATAGGATTAAGGAATATCTTGTTAATCCACTTATATTGAAGCTGCCAATGCAAGGTAAGCCGTTGATCTTATACTTGGCTCTAGAAGAAAATGCAATGGGGGCAATGCCAGTAAAAGAAGGACAAGAAGGACTAGATGGAGTACAACATGTGGAGCATTACCTTAGCAAGAAGTTTCTACCATATGAGGAAAAGTATGATTTGGTAGAGAAGAAATGTTAGATATATGGCAATAAGAAAATTAAGGCATTATTTTTAGTCCTATAAAGTTTAGGCAATTTCAAAGATAGATCCTTTCAGATATCTATTTCAAGCATCTACTTTAATTAGAAAAATGTCTCAATGGCTTGTACTCCTAACTGAATTTGATGTAGAGTACATTACCATAAAGGTCATTAAAGGAAGGGCAGTAGCAGAATTCCTAGCTCAAAATGTAGTAGAAGGTGATGAACAATGGAATTTAGAGTTTCCAAATGAGAAATTAGCTGTCATAGATCATCAGGAGTGGAAGCTTTATTTTGATGGGGCTATAAACAACAAAGGAGCCATATTATGAGTGATTTTAATTACGCCAAAAGGAGAAACCCTACAAATCGCCAAGAATTTAGATTTTAAGGTAACAAATATTATGGTTGAGTTTCAAGCATGTATTCATGGAGTGGAGGTAGCAATAGCAGTTGGAGCAAAAGAGTTGTTGGTATATAAGGATTCAATGTTGGTCATCAGTCAGGCTAATGAAGAATGGGAGGTGAAAAAGGAAAAGTTAAAGCCTTATATATGGCTATTTGAAAACTTTAATAAAGAAATTTACTAAATATCTCTTCATCCATTTGTCAAGAGATGATAATCAGATGGCAAATGCACTGTCAACACTCTCTTCAATGTGGGATACTGTGACTGGATTGACTATGAAGCCTTTAGTAATCCTAAAATCAAGAGCTATATGTTTTGGGGGAGAGCAAACTATGGGTACTCAAATAGGGCCTGAAGAGAAGCCATGGTTTTATGACAATTAGAGGTTTATTGAGGAAGGAAAGTATCCATATGAAGTAACTTCAATAAAGAAATATGCTCTTTGTGTTCTCGCATGCAATTATGTTAGTCATGATGGAGTATTATGCAAAAGAATGTTGAACGGAATACAGCTCAGATGTTTCAAGAAAGAAGAAGCTAAAGAGGTGATGAAAGAAATTTATGTAGGAGCTTATGGTTCTTATATGAATGGAATGATCTTTTCTAAGAAGATAATCAGGAAGTGGTATTATTGGATGAGTTTGGAAAAATATTGCATTAGAACAGTAAGATAGTGCCATCAATGCCAGGTCTATGGGAATCTTAACCATCTTCCTCCTATAGTGCTAAATAGTTTATCATCTCCTTGGCCTTTGCAATATGGGGGATTGATATTATAGGAGACATAAGGTCGACAACATCTAATGGGCATAAGTATATAGTTATGGCAATAGATTACTTTTCTAGATGGGTAGAGGCTAAGTCCTTTAATAGTCTAAAAGTGAAACAAATGGCACAGTTTATTGAGAAGAGTTTTATTTGTAGATATGGGGTCCCATACCATGTTGTGATAGATAATGGTGTCCAATTTTAGGCAGAAATGGCAGAGTTATTACAAAAGTATGGGATTGAACATTATAAATCTTCACTTTATCGCCCTCAGGCTAATGGAGTAGTAGAAGCAGCTAATAAAAGTGTTAAGAAGATCCTCTCTAAAATGGTCAAAACTTACAAGGATGGGTTTGAGTTTCTTCCTTTTGCTTTGTAGGGGTATAGGACTATAGTTAGAACTACCATGGGTCAAACACCATTCTCTTTAGTGTATGGTTGTGAAGCAATTTTGCCTATAGAAACTGAGATCAAATCTATACTAAAATACTTGAGAATGAATGGGCATAAAAGAGATATGATCATTTGGTATCTCTGAAAGAAAAGAGGATAAATGCTTTGTTTCATACTCAGATATATCAGAGAAGGATAGCAAGATCATTTAATAAGAAGGTGAAGCCTGGAAAGATAAATGTTGGAGTAGTCTAGAGCAGTAGTATTTGATCCAAGAGGAAAGTTCAGACCTTTAGGAAGGACCATATTTAGTCAAGTCAATTTACCTAAAGGAGCAATAAAAATATTAGATATTAAAGGGAATGAGTTCACTGAGCCAATCAACCTGGATCATCTCAAGAAATATTTATTTTAAAAAAAAGAGAAAATAATAAAAGAAATAAAAGTCTGCTTGCTAGAAAACCTAAAAAGACTAGTAAGGTAAAAATTAGAACATTCTCATTATTCAAAAAACTCGCAAAGGGCTAGCAGGCAAAATTTAGGGAATAAAAGAAAAGAGATTATCTCATTGATTAGAAAACCCACAAAGGGCTGGCCAGGTAGAAATTAGGGAAATAAAATTGAGAGAAACATATTCAATTAGAAAATCTAAAAGGACTAGCTGATAACATGAGTTATATCATGTAATGTAATAAATGTACTCATTTGGCCCTAATTAATGAAGCAAATTGAAATAAAATTTTTGTTTGAATATTGCATATCCTATCTTTATTATAAGGCATAAGCACTTAAAAAATCATGAAAGCCCTAAAAAACCAATTCTATGAGATCACTACTCTAAATATGTTTTGGTTTCTTCTTTTATGATTCATCCTGCAACACTGGAGTCCTCTTATACTTAGTAAATCTAGGTGGCTCTATAGTTTGCATGATAACCCAAGCTTTGAAGCTATCATCAGTAGTCACGTTAGCATTCAAATGCATGTTTTGCCCAAAGTTCTTATGAGGCCACAAGCTCCTAACCTTGTCTAAAAAGTCTTGTCTCAGAGGGAAGCCTTCAAAGTTAGTAAGAATAATGACAGTGAACTATGGCCGACCATACTGACGCTAAAGATGTGAAGGGGAGAAAAGATAGAGAAACGCAACCCAGGAATAGGAAAAATATGATCATATAGCTCAATGGTCAAGAGCTTCAATTTCCACCAAGGGTAGACCATGTGATCTCAGCAACTATAAGGCCCCTCAACCAGTCAACCTATTGGTTTATAGTAAGTTTATCCTTCATCTTTAATGGATGAGACTATAGCTAATGAGGTTGATAAGCCAAAGGGTTGGTAGGAATGATAAGCAAACTCAGATTTTCCTGTAGCAGATCTAAAAAAAAGAGAGCTTATTAAGTTGAAAACCCAAAAGGCAAGCTTAGGCAAAAGTAAGGGCAAGCCTGCTAAGTTGAAAACCCAAAAGGGTGACTTAGGCAAAAGTTAAGGCAAACAAAAGATTATGGTTACAGACCTGAAGAAAAAGTAAACTGCCTGAAAGATGATTTTGAGTTCTAATGGTGTCTAGTCCTATGATAGTTTTAGCAAGAATGATGGGCATAAGGTCAACTCTAGCTTGTACCTGCTCTAAAATACTCACAATCTATGTGTCAACATTTCTATAAGATGAAACTAGTAAAAACTGTGCATAAAGACAAAAAGCAATGTGTTGACCATTTGCATGATCAAACTCCTAATTTTGGACTTTGATAAACAATTTTTATACTAATAATTTCAATTAAGTGTGTAGAGAATTATATACCAAACATATACCAAGCATATACACTTTTGGATGAATAGTGATTTTCTAGCTGATTGAACCTCTAAGATTGAAGAAGACTTTTGACATATTTAGAGCTCTTAAATGAGAAAATGAGCTTCTTAACTTTTGAATTAGACATCTTAAGATTTCCAAATTGAGCTTTATTGTCAAAATTAAAGTTCATTTGGGTATGAAAATCTTCAGTTGAAGTCAGCATATACAGCTTGCATTTCAGTTTGCACAGCTCTTGGTATTTCAGAAATATCTTGAGCTGCAGATGTCCAATTATGGTGATTCAAAGTTTTATAGAAATTTAAGAAAATTATCTACAACTTTTATGAAGAATTTTTTGGCTGAATCGATCGTATTTAGTCCCGATAATGAGCATCTTTTAAAGTGGTCATGAGAGCTGTCCTTCAATTGAGCCTTTGGAGCACGTTTTTGCCAAAATATGGTAGTAACCCTCACGACCGCTCCTCACAAGCTGAGTGCTCATGAGCAGACCACTAACAACATCGAATGGGAATTTTTTAATGCAACGGATATCTTTTTTTCCCTCATAAGAACTATTCACTTGTGAGCCGCCTATGAGCATCCTTTGAGCTGCCAAAAGTCCAAGAATTGATTCAAAATCAATTATAAACATTGGAGACATGATTTATACATCCAAAAAATACATTTTAAGTGTTTTTATATATAAACACAACTTATAATTCAATTGAAAGGTTAAGAAAACTTGTTTATCATTCATTATTTTCTTAAACATTCAATTGAGCTCTTAAACTTTCCTTTAAACAATTCTTTATGTATAACTCTTATGAGAGTTGGTGAGTGATTAGAATAGACATTATTATTCTTCTATTTTTTATTTTTAGAAAATGATAAGTGGGATTCTATTCTAAAGGAATTGGTTTAAGTGTTTAGCCATTAAAACACTTGGGAAATTGGTTTTAGTGTGAGCCTTGAAAACACTTGTAATTTGGCTTTTGAGTGAGCCTTAAAAACTCAAGTTGTAAGGTTATAAGAGTGAGCCATAAAAATCTTGTGTATTCTCAATCTTGTGAACAAGATTATGGGTGATTAAAAAATATTAACTTGGGGATAAGTTAGGTCGAGACATAGGATTATTATTGAGTCCGAACTCCTTAAATATTTGTGTTCTTCATTCTTCCTTCTCAAATATTACTCAATTCTTGCAAAGAATTCCTTTGATTTTATATTTTTGTTTAATAGTCCTATTCAACCTCCCTCTAGGACTCTTTCATGATAGTTCTGGTCCAAGCAGCACTGTTCTTATCTTTAGTTTCATAGCTAGTAATCAGAGAAGATAGATTGATGGTCCTAGGGTTGTGAGCATATAGATAAATGTCATCTAAGGGCAAATCAAAGAATGATACTAGCTTATTAGGAAACTTCATGGTCAGATAAGGAAGAGCAATCATGGCAGTTGATTTTAATAAGCACCCCAAGATAGTAGCAAATTCTTCATTTAATAGGCATAACTGAACACGTGGTCCTTAGCATCCCAAAAAGTTGTAGTAGCATGTAAAAATTTGTTGTTGATATTCAAATGCTGAAGGGATTTTAGTGACTTGCAATGAAAAGGGAGAAAGTTATTCCAATTATTTCCATCAAGGCTCTTAAGGAATTTTTTTATCAATTAGAGAGATGCTTAAGTCATCATTAAAAGTGTAGAGAATGAGGAATGATGCCCCTTGTGTGTTCCTTATATAGAGAAGGAAAATGAGTCCATATGAGAAAAGGATTGTATTTGCTCAAGAAATATGGATAAGATGAGGTGATTGAATCTAAAAGAGATAAGGATAAATAAACAATTATTAAAGGGATAATATTCATTATCTATTTATTTGATTATTTAGCATTATCCATTGTTTGAAGGATTTTAATGGAAGAAGTTTACTAAAAAGTAATTACCAATTCAAATGATAAATAACAGTGCATAATCTAGAAAGTAATAGTACTACAAAAATAGTAAGATACAAGCATGTTGAGAGTCAAAAATAATATAGTCCTAATCAGTCATCATGAACTCCCAAATCAGGCCAAGGCCTCCATCCTCGAGTCAGGTCATCACACTGATAAGTATCTAAAGGTCTAGTAGATGAAGTCCCATTACTATAAGGATCAATGCCTAAGTCTGCAAGCTGCTGGTGAAGCATCTCATTCTCATTTTCTAAACTACTGGAATAACTCTGCACATATGGGACATGTTATATCATATGCATTTCATGAATACACTTTGAATTTTTCAGTGTATATACTTACTTGCCAACTATCTATGACCTGTATTGTAAACAACCTCTAAGATGAGGCAAGACCATACAAATACTATGCCTATGTTTAGGGAACTTGTTTTGTAAAATTTTCTATTAACATCCATGTCAATTGCATAGATCATGCAAGAAATAAGTTAGATAGACTCACATGAGAAGTATCCACTAAGGAAAAGCTAGGGAGTTAGAGCATCACTAAAGTGCATATACTGCTCAGCCAAAGTCTGAATAGCAGGAGCCCAATAAAGCATGGACCTGTCAACAGGAGAGACATTGCCAATGATAGCACCAACAAAATCCCCCTCACGAATAGTCCCAATATGCTGAGTATAGAGTGTCTTACTAGGTCTAGGCTCAGATCTCTCAGTATCAAGAGCAGTCTCAGTCTTGTGAGTAGTCTTAGTCTCTTCCCCTATCACCTTGGCAATAGAGGAACCAATATCCTCAAATTGTCAAAAAGAATGAGTAATTTATGGGTTTTAAAAAAATAAATGAAATGATTAGAAGTTACCTTAGCATGGTCAGTAGGAATCTGCTATAGGGGGATCTTATGAATAAACTACTGGTAATGGCGAGATTGCTTAAGTGAAGTCGAGGTAGCATATCCTTGTAGTGCCTCTCTCAACTCTAAACCCGTTAGGTGCAAGCTATGTAACATTGAAGGAGGGATATTATAAGGAATACGACATCATAAAGGTCTATAAGACCAGCGATATACTTGTTCCCCTAAATACCACATCTGACAACCATATCAAGGGACTAAAATCCTTATGGACTTAATACGTATAGCTCTAGCCATAAAATCATATCTTTGAACATCATCAGCTCCTTCCAACCAATCAAAATTAATTTGCAAATTATGTTAATTAACTTTAAACTTACATTATAAAATACTGATGATTTTGTTTTCTTACCAGGTGTCACTCAATGGAGTTTATCTAATCATGATAGGTCTGAAGAATATTTCTAATGCTAGCCAGAGGGGAAACCCATCTTTGCATCAAAGGGAGACTCTTGTCAGAGCTTATAGCATCAAAGCCTTGGATCAACCCGATCTCTATACTCCAAATTTAGAAAATATAAATTAGTAAAAAAAAGAATGTACATGTAGGATGTGCCAAAAGCCACACATCATGACTGCACCTCTACAAATGGTATCCAGTCTATATTAAAGATAGGCTAATGCAGTAGATCCCCAATCAAGGGTAGCAAATTGACCTAAGTCATGAATAGGGCCGAGTAAAGCAATGCTAATCTCATGACTAGTCTCATAAAAAAGAGTCATGCCTAGCAGTATAAAGAGGAGACACCTTACCTTCTAAGCAATCTGATGGGGAGTAGGAGTGGGCAGATGTCTGAATCCCTCAACTAGTGATGAAAGGACAACATTTTTCTGATTCTTCCACATTAGGACGAACCCAATCAAGTTACACACAAACTGACTTCGTGCATCTTTAAGAAGACTATAATAACTAATGTCAAAAGGAATAGGAGTTCCTCTAAAGGAAATCCCAGTGATGGCAGAAAAGCTCATAGGAAAAATAGTTAGTTATGTGAGTGTGAAAAGTGTGGGTGTTGTCCATCCACCTCTCAATCAAAGTAAATAGAAGATAGTGGTCAAATCGGCCCCGAACTGTTGAAAGCACAGTGATGAATTATTTGAAACCTGAGGCCTAAATCAATTGTGCCACATTTAATGGCAGCCTGTGAAATAATTTTCAAGCTATGTGAAACCGCCCATGAATTTCATCAGTTGCTAAATGAAATTCAAAAATAAGAAAATAAAATAAATAAATAATTTTTTAGTTGATAAAATGGAATGTTGATCGACATTGGGCAATGCCGACAAAAAATTAGGATGGTGATTGAAAATTTGGACTTTTAATCAAGATTTTAGACATTTGATCGGACATATAACAAACCTGAGCTAAAATTTTTATATTTTCAACATTTAATTTCAAAATTTCATGCATTTTCTACCAGTTTCTAATTTAATTTGAATAATGTGGATACTAATTTATACTCTGAAATTGATTCTAATTACTAACTTTACAAATAATTTTTTATAGAAATGAGGAAATATTACCTCATTACCCACATCTGTACACCTGTCTAGATGTAGGTAAGTCAGAGGGAGGATGGTGGAGCTTTATTGAAGTCTAAGACTATTTTGAGGAAAATGGGGAGACATAATAATTAAATATGCTGGAATTTCTACTTCCCTATATGGTCGATATCGCGAGGTAGCCATAGGATTTGATGATCAAGTATTCAAAGAAAGAAAAATGAATGCAAAGAGAAAATGAAAGGAAAGGAAAATGAAGATGAAATGAGAAATGGAATGTAACATGCAAAAGTGAAGTATATACGATGGAAAATATCCATTTTGATCCACCAAAACTTGCTTGCATTCAAGTCTAAATTTCTTCCTTACAATTTGGTTCGCTCATGATTAACTCATGAAATTCATCTCGTTAATTAATAATTCACAAAATTATTAATTACATAATTGGTATGTATTAAACTTCTGAATCCTTTGTCAAGTATAGAATATAATTTTTCATTTTACATGCATCATCATTTTTATCAAGGGTAAAACCCTATTTTGTTATATGCTACACAGTAATTATAATAGAAATTTTAGATTATTTCGTTATGCACTACCTAGTAGTCATAACATAAATTTCAAATCTAATATGTTATATGCTACAAAGTAGGTACAATATGAATTTTTAAATTTTTAATCTATCAGACACTACACAGTAGTTATGGTATCATTGCTAGACGTTCCTCATGAACTATAACACGTTATTCAAATCACAAAATGCTAAATGTCCCATAAGGAATATAGCGAGAATCATTACATATATTTTGTTAGATGTCTCAAAGGGAATATAGTGTAATTCACTAGACACTACACATTAGTTATGGTATTATTATTAGACATTTCATAGGAGCTATAACATGTTCTCAAATCATGAAATGCTAAACGTCCCATAGGGAATATAGCAAAACTCATTTGCATTTATCTTACTAGACGCCCCAAAGGGAATATAATGCAGTTCACCAGACACTAAACAGTAGTTCTGGTATTATTGCTAGGCATTCCACAAGAGCTATAACATGTTCTCAAATCATTAAATGCTAAACATCCCATAGGGAATATAGCAAAACTCATTTTCATATATCTTATTAGATGTCCCAAAGGGAATATAGTGCAGTTCACCAAACACTACACAGTAGTTATGATATTATTGCTAGATGTTCCATAAGAGCTATAACATGTTCTTTAATCATGAAATGCTAAATATTCCATAAGGAATATAGTGAAACTCATTTGCATATATATCTAGATGTTCTACAGGAAATATAGTGAAGCATGCTCAACATAGCATTTTGCTTAAAAATTGCATAATAATTTAAGCATCAATCCATCAATTAGGATACAATTAAGTACCTTAATTATTTCCTTCAAAATTGTGTACTTTTATTGCTTTGCCTCTATTTTTCAAGCAAATAGCAACAAAGGGGGCAACTGTAAGCACCCAATTTCAGGGTGCAATTGTGATGAATGCATTGTTTACATGTATTTTCATGACTAATTTGCATTGAGTTAATAATTCTAAATAAGGGTTTATATGAAATTGCATGTAAATAGAGGATAACAAAGTAATTTACAAAATAATTCTAAATGAACACAAGACTAAAACGAAGTTGGTATTCCGTATCCAGAATCTCTTGGTTGTGGTGCTAGCTTTATTTTAGAGAATCGAGTACCACCAATTTTATTTGTCCTAGTTATTACCCTGGGTGGCAACTTCTCACCTCCATGCCATGTCTTTGTGATAATGGTTAGTGTGTTCTCTAGAGCCTTAAGCTCAAACAGTGTCACAGTTGCTAAAATCTTGGGAACGCGCTAAATCCCTCAGTCTATAAGGGTCCGTTGACTAGAAAACCTAAAAATGCTAGTCAGGAAAAATTAGTACATTGTCGCTGATTAGAAAACTCATAAAGGGATGATTAGGTAGAAATTAAGGAAATAAAAGTGAGAGAAAATTATTGATTTAGAAAATTTGAAAGGACTAGCTGATGACAGGAGTTATGTCATGTGATGTAATAAATGTACTCATTTTGGCACTAATTAATGAATCAAATTAAAATGGAATTTATGTTGGATATTGCATATTCTATCTTTATTATAAAGCACAAAGACTTAAATAAAAAATAAAACATGAGAGTCTATAAAAAAACTAGACTTATGAGATCACTCTTTTAGTTATGTTTTTGTTTATTTTTTTATGATTCATTTAGTACTACATGATTCCTTTTATACTTAGCAAATCACAGTGGTTCTATAGCTTTCATGACAACCCAAGCCTTGTAATTACCATCAGTAGTTATATCAACATTCAATTGCATGTTCTGCTCTAATTTTTTATGAGGTCATAAGTTCTTCACTTTTTCTAGAAAATCTTGTCTTAGAGGGAAAACTACAAAGTTAAATATAACAGTCATAATGAATTATGGGCAACTGTATTGACAATAAAGGCATGAAGGGGAAAAGAAGGTCAAAAAGCATAACCTAGGAACATGAACACAGTGGTCATATAGGTTGAAGGTCATAAACTTCAACCTCTACCAAGGACAAACCCATGTAATCTCAGTATTAGTAATGCCTTTCATCCAATCAATCTATTGATCTATAGTGTGCCTATCCTTCATCTTCAATGGGTGAGACTGTAGATGATAAGGTTGATAAGTTAAAAAACTAGTGGGAGTATTAAGCAGACTTAATTTCTCCTATAACCAAATCTAAAAAAATTGCTAAGTTGAAAACTTGAAAGGGCAGCTTAAGTAAAGAAAAAAAGGGTTACATATTTGAAGGAGAAGCAAATTGCTTGAGAATCGATTCTAAATCTTGAAATTATCTTATCCAATTATAGTTTCAGCAAGTATAATAGGCACATGATTAGCTCCAGCTTCCATTTATTCGAAGATACTAACAATCCTTGTGTCAGCATCTCCGTGAGGAACCACTAGTAGAAAATGGACATATAAGCAAAAAGAGACAGTTCTAATCCAAGCAACATTGTTCTTGTCCCTAGTCCCATAAGAAGTAATTAGAGAAGAAAAATTGATAGTCTCAAAGTTATATGCATACATGTAGATATCACCTAGGGTGCATATTAAAGAATGCCACTAGTCTACCAGGAAACTACATCTCAAGATCAGGGAGAGCAATCACAGTAGTTAAATCCAAAGAAAAGCCAAGAATAGCAACAAACTCTTCAATTAATGGACATAGCTCTTGTCCATTGAATCTAAATATGTGGTCCTTGACATCTTAGAAGGTGTCAATAACATGAAGAAAATTATGGTATATTTTTAGATGTTGAAGGGATCCCAAAGATTTATTATGAAAGGGTAACAGCTTGTTCTAAACGTCTCCATTAAGGCTTTTAAGAAATTTCTTCATTAAATTAAGGGTGGTTTATGTCATAATGAAACCAAATAAAAGAGAGGGATGAGAGACAATCCTTTTCTAAGCCCTTTATATAGGTGCAAAGGCTAATATGGATGGGATTAGGATTTTTTTCACTTAATATTTGTGGATCAAACTCAAATAAGAATTTAGAATAGAAACGGTCGAAGAACCAAAGTTGAATTTTTGATAGAAAATTTAGAATTCTGATCAAAATTCTAGAAACTTGATTGAAATCTAGAATTTCGATTAGAATTCTAGAAATCTAATCGAAAATCTATAATACCAATCAAATTTCCAAGATTTTCAATAAAAAAATTAAGTTTTAATGTTTGATCCAAAACAAAAAGTCCATAATCTATTCATAAGAGGTAAAATAGTTTAAAGTGAAACATTCAAGGTACAGACATTTAAGCACAAATCCTAAAGATAAAAAGATCATTCATCTTGAGCTCTAGTATCTGGCCAAGGACTCCACCTCTAGCTAGTTTGTCACTCTGATCTGGGGGCATAAAAGTCCTAGCGCCAAGATTGTCAAAATCGTGACCAATAATCTATTGGCGAAGCCTCACATTCTCATGCTCCAAATTCCCAAAATAACTCTGTTGCATCAATAATAGTTACAATCATGCATATCATACATAACATGCATACATTTGCATACTAACTCTCTAAGTAATTGTGATATGCATAGTAAATAATATTGGGGAAGAGGCGAGTACTCTACCTGTGTTTGAGAGACCTATAAAATAATGTATACTAATTCAGTAATAAGTGTTAGTTTGTACAAGATTGTAAATACAAATTGCACTTACATGTGAAGCATCAAGAGGAGAGAAGCTAGGAATCTTAGTTACATCAAAATACATGTGCTGCTCAATAGGAGTTAGTACCATAGGAGCCTAGTAGTACATGAATATATCAAGTGGTCGAACATTGCCCATGATGGTACTTAAGGAAGTATCATCTCAAACAGCTCCATTGTGCTAAGTATACTCAACCTTCTACTCAGTCCTCTCAGTGTTACCCTCAGTCTCCTCCTCCATGGCAACATCAATAGCTTTTTCAACCTATACAAAAAAGAAAATATCATCTGCACTGATAAAATAGATAAAATGAAATGGTGATATATATGGAAAAGATGAAGTAAAATGGTGATTGAAAGCAAACCTTAGCTAGATATGTAGGAACCTACTCTAGGAGATTCTCCCAAATATACTCCTAATAATGACGAGAATGCTCGAGCACAGTTGAAGTGTCATATCCTTCAAGAGCTACTCTAAGTTTAGGACTAGACATGCTACAACACCACAACATCAAAGAGGGAATAGAAGAAGGAACATGCCTCCTAGAAGGTCCTATATGCCAATGATAGACACGCTCACCAAAATACCACATCTAGCAACTGTAACTAAAAAGAAAAATCCTCACAGTCATAGTCATGAAATCATATCATTGAATGTCTTCAGCACTAACCAACTAATCTGATATGACCTGTATATTCATTTAGATAAATTTTATTTAACTTTTACAATTGGTGAAATATCGAAAAATTAAATTTATCTTACTAGGTCCTAATCCAAAGAGTTTAGCTAGTCCTGATAAGTCTGTAAATCATACTTAATACTGGCTAGATGAGAAGAACGCCATCTCTGCATCATTAGAAGATTCCTGTCAAAGCTAATAGCGTTAAAGCCTTAAATCATCTCGATCTCAATGCCCTAGATCTAAAAGAGGAGAAATAGTTAAAATGAAAGATGAGGTTGTAAAAGAACAAAGTTAAAAGGGGTAGAAAACATGCAGAAGACATACATACAGGACATGCCAAAAGCTAAACATTGTTGTAGCACCTCTATATATAGTATCTAGTCTATAGTAAAGATATGCAAGAGCTATAGATCCCTAATCAAAAGTAGCGACTCTAGCAAGGTCTTAAAGGGGACCAAAAAGAGCAATGTTGACCTCATGACTAATGTCGTAGAAGAGGGTAGTGCCTAGCAGTATCATTAAGAAACACCTCACATTTTGAAGGATCAAATCAGGTGTAGTGGTGGGTATTCTCCTGAAACCCTAAACAAGTGAAGAAAGGAGCACGTTCTTCAGATTTTTCCATATTGGAATGAACCTAAGCAAGTCACGAACATAACAACTCATCCTCTAAGAGAGTGCAGTAGTGGCTATCAAAAGGAACTAGGGTACCCCTAAAGGTAATCTTAGTGATAGTAGGGAAGCTCATGGGAGAAATAGTCAACTCACCCACTCAAGTATGGATGGTGTGAGTGGTATCCATCCACCTCACGATAAGAGAAAAAAGCAAATAGTGGTCTGACCAGTGTCGAACAGTTGGTAAAGTAGCAATGAAGCATCGGAAGCTAGATGCCCAGATGTTTTGTACTACCTCTCCAGATAAATCATGAAATAATTCTCGAGCCATGTGAAATCAATTTGAGAACTTCAGTGGTTTCTAAATAAAATTTAAAAAAATTGGTTACCTTCTTTTACAAACTCTTGATTTTTGTTTAGGATTGTTTTTATTTTTTATTTTAAAAAATGATCAAAAGGCTAGATTTTTGATCAAAAATCCAAATTTCCAATCGGATTTCCAGAATCCTAATAAAAAATCTAAAATTTTGATCAGAAATTCAGATTTTTGACCGGAAGTCCAAAAGTTTGACTAGAATTATTTTAATCCTCTATGACATGCTAATACCAATTTTGCAAAATTTTATTTTCAAATTGACAGTTTCATGCAATTTTATATAGCAAATATTCTATAATTGCATACATGAATATATTAATTTACATATTAACAAGAATATAGTTTTTGCAAAATCAAAGACATAAGAAAAATTGACATTATCTCCAGCCTGGGACCATCTCTAGAGGTGCAAGCGAGTCAAAGGGAGTACATATTCCCTTTCATTGAGTCCCATATTGTTTTGAGGAAGATGTATGTACGAAATGATTGGATCTAATTTTCTGGAGTTGCTTTCACATAGTCTCCATTATGGGTGAGCCATAGGATCAGACAGATTTCAAATTCGAGGTCAGATGAAAGAATAATTGAAGAAAGAAGATTTGAAAATCAAGAGAAAATAGTAAAAAAACAAAGGAATGAAAGGGATAGGGCAATGAGAGAAATGAATCAGCATAAGGAAAGGAAAGGAAAGGAAAAAGCTTTATATTAAAGTGGCAAATGTCCACTTTAGTCCCTCCACTTTTTTTGCATTTAAGTCCAACATTTTTCTTACAATTTAGTCTTAAATTGCAATGATACATGATTTAATAATTCATTGAATTATTCAATTGTCAGCATTAAAGAAATCAACACTGCACGTTAGAGTGTAGTGTATTCTGAAATCAATACTATATGTTTGAGAATAGTCCACATTATACGATCGAGTATAATGTATCTTTTCAATCAGTACTGCACGTCTGAGTATAGTCAACATTATACGACTGAGCATAATGTATCTTTTTAATTAGCACTATATGTCCGATTATAGTCAACATTATAGGATCGAGTATAATGTTTTTTTTTTCAATCAACACTGCATGTTTGAGTATAGTTAACATTATACGACCAAGTATAATGTATCTTTTCAATCAGCATTATACTTATGAGTATAGTCAACATTATACAACCGAGTATAGTCAACATTATATGACTGAGTATAGTCAACATTATATGACCGAGTATAATGTATCTTTTCAATTAGCACTATACTTCTGAGTATAATCAACATCACATGATCGAGTATGATGTATCTTCTCAATTAGCACTATATGTCTAACTATAGTCAACATTATACGACTGACTATAGTGTATCTTTTCAATTAATACTATACATCTTAGTATAGTCAACATTATATAACCGAGTATAATGTATCTTTTCAATCAACACTATACAACCGAGTATAGTCAACATTATACCACCAAGTATAATGTATCTTCTCAATCAGTACTATATGTCCGAGTATAGTTAACATTATATGACCTAGTATAATGTATCTTTTTAGTCATCACTATATGTCCGAGTACAGTCAATATTATACAACCAAGTATAATGTATCTTTTCAATAATTACTAGACGTCAACATTATACGATCAAGTATAATGTATCTTTTCTATAGCACTGTACGTCCGAGTATAGTCAACATTATATGTCCGACTATAATGTACCTCTTCAATCAGTACTATAGGACCGAGTATAGTCAACATTATACATCCGAATATGATATACCTTTTTAATTAGTATTATACAATTGAGTATAGTCAACATTATACATCTAAGTATAATGTACCTTTTCAATCAATACTATACGACTGAGTATAGTCAACATTATACATATGAGTATAATGTATCTTTTCAATCAGCACTATACATCTAAGTATAGTCAACATTATACGACTAAGTATTATGCATCTTTTCAAATAGTACTATACATCTGGGTATGCTCAACATTATACGACCGAGTATAATGCATCTTTTCAATTAGTATTATACGTTTGAGTATGGTTAACATTATACAACCAAGTATAATGTATCTTTTTAATCAGTACTATATGTCTGAGTACAGTCAACATTATACAACCTAGTATAAGATATCTTTTTAATAAGCACTATACATTCGAGTATAGTCAACATTATATGACCGAGTATAATATATCTTTTCAATCATCACCATACGTTTTAGTATAGTCAACATTATACTACTAAATAGATTGTATCTTTTCTATAAGTGTTATACATCCTAGTATAGTCAACATTATACATCCGAGTATAATGTACCTTTTTAATCAGTACTATATGACTGAGTACAGTCAACAATATACGTCCAAGTACAATGTACATTTTCAATCTGTACTATACAACTGAGTATAGTCAACATTATACGTCTAAGTATAATGTACCTTTTCAATCACTATTATATGATCGAGTGTAGTCAACATTGTACGTTTGAGTATAATGTATCTTTTCAGTCAGTACTACATGTATGAGTATAGTTAACATTATATGTCTGAGTATAATATATCTTTTCAATCAATACTATATGTCTGAGTATAGTCAACATTATACATCTGAGTATAATGTAACTTTTCAAATCAATGCTATATGTTCGAGTGTAGTGTATTCTAAAATGTTTCAGTATTCTACCTGGTATTGCATAGTAACATAAGCATTCATAATGAACTGACGATTTCTTATAAGCAAAAACCTCAAGGAGCATAGGTAAGTATCTAAACTTCTGTTCCTAAGAAATTTTATGCTTATTTACATTGTCATAATTTGTCAAGCAAATAATGACAAAGGGGGGCAATAGTAAGCACCCAATTTTGCACTGATGAAGTGTGGATGCGATAGAGGACTTTAATGATGAAAATATTGTAAATAGATATTCAACACTTGAAGTTTGAAACTTCAAAAGCCTAAATGCATTTTCAAAAGAATTTAATTATTTTTTAGGGACTTAATTGTAATGTTTTCATTAAGGACCTAATTGAAAGTTTAAATTATTTTAGGGGTCTTTTATAATTAAAAGTTAGAAAAAGGATTGAAATTCTATAATTTTGAACAGAATTATATAATTCTGATAAAAAATATATAAATCCTATTATAATTACATAAAACCAATTGGAATTATGTACTTTTTATCAAAATTTTGTAATTCTGATAGGAATTATATAATCTCGGTTGGAATTAAACATTTTTCATGTATTTTTTTATTTTCCAGTAAATAAAAAAAAATTCTGAATTTTGATTAGTCAAATAATATAATAAATTTCTTTTCTAGGATTTATATGAATTTTTCAAGATATCAAAAGTCCTTATTAAACTAAAACACTATCATTATAAAGAGAAGAAGTCACAGATAATACGTTTTTATAGCTAGGGTTTTATATATAGACCCAGCTTAACTCTCCTAAAGGGGAAAGAGGAAAAGCTTTAGGGCAAAAGAAAATTATTTTTTAGGACCTCTCCTTCTTATGTAGCTTTCCAATAAAATTTTCTGGAGAGGCATTTTTCTTTAAAGAAAAGCAATAGATTTTTGAAAGGAGAACATCTAGTATTGAAGACCTATTTAAAAAGCAATGGTGACTTATACTAGTATGAGGAGTATATTAATACTACATCTATACCATCATCTCCTCTCCTAATTTCTTCTATTTTCTATTATTATTTTGTTTATTCACTAATCATTATTTATTTTTATATTTGTGTTGGTAATTATGGAGAGAGTTACATGATGAGCTCAATTAGAGAACAAGATCCATAAAGATCCTTGAAATGCCACAGATTGAATCTTGTAGTTGAATAAATTTTTTTGAATTTTTTTAAATTATTTTTTTATTATTATTTTGTTGGTTGTTTTATTTTTTATTTTTTTATTTAGTTTTTTTGGGTTGTACTAATTTTAATTTTCTTATTTTAATTTTTAGTAAATCATTGTACTAGCCTAAATGGTGAGAATAATGAAATCCTGTATGTGTGACTGTGTGTTTATTTTAATTAATTGGGTAGTAAGATTATGATTTTAATTAGCTCATTAATTAAAATTTATGACTATAGAGAAAATTAGCATTTTCTCTAATTAAAATTAAACTAGATTTAAGTGGATAGAATTAGGCTTGCTTGTTAAGGTAACTTTAATTAAATTACTTTTTTTAGGAAATAATTGATTGTTTGATCTTTTATTTGATTTTTTATATTTTTTATTGTTTTTGGGTTGGTTTATTTATTTTTATGTATTTTGGGCCCCAGGCCCATGTTAGGTTCTAACCCCTTTAATTAATTTTAGGTCTAAGTAATTCTTTTTACCCATCTTTTATTTAGCTCATTTAATTTAATTAGGTATAGATTTTAATTAATTAAAATACATTTTAGGTTCATAATTAATTAGAAATTAGGTTAACTTAGCCCATTTAGTTAATTATATATAGGCTCACTTAGTCTAATTAAAATTAATTTAGACTTAGCCCATTAAATTAAGCCCATTATTCATAACTTGTAGATTTAATATCAACTTAGAATTAAAACATGTAGAATTAGTTCCACTAATTTAAATACTTCATTATTTGTAGATTTAGGCCCAACTTTTAGAATTAAAATAAATAGACTTAGGTTCACTTAATTAAAATTAAGCAAGAATTAGAGCCATTAGCTTTTAAACTCACTTATAAATTACAACATGTAGATTTAGCCCATTTAACGCTTGTGGTTAATTATTTGAATAAAGGTTTATATGAAATTGCATGTAATAGAGGATAATACAATAATTCATAAAGTAATTCTAAATGAACACAAGACTGAAAGAAGTTGGTATTCCATATCTAGAATCTCCTTATTGTGGTGCTAACTTTCTTTTATAGAATTAATTACCACCATTTTTTAATTTATCCCTGTTATTACTCTAGCTGGTGACTGCTTATGTCAATACCATTGTAGGTGGCAGGGTTTTGTGCACGCCAAAGTGTTTGGCCACCACGGTACTATGTGGGCTCGAGGCCCACTTGAAAATATGATATAGGTCTAGGGCCTATTTGGAGATGGAGTCGCCACTCAAATAAAAGTCAGGACACACTGTACAACAACTGGATCCTATGGAGGTTCCCAAAAGCCATCATTAGAGATCAGGTTCGAAAACTAGGTATGAGCATTTGAATGCTCACCCAACCTTGCAGTTGGCCTCCATTTGTGTTTGCATTTTATTACCTTTAATTATTTAATTATTTCCTTATTTACATTCAAAATTGCACTTGCCTTCATTCACTTTCCAAGTTTTATAGTTAAGTTCAAGTTTGTACATTAATCCAATTTCATGCTTTTGAGTCCCATTGCTCAATAGAAATAAAATAAATAATAATTTACAACCATACATTCAAAATTAAATCAGGGAAGGGATTAAGGATTACAATGCTTTTAAATGAAATAATAGAACAATATACAAAAAATAAACCAAACATATAATGAAAGTAAATTGATAATAAACATAAGCACAATGACATAGAAGGGGTAACTAACGAAGGCGACTACCCAATGAAGAATATCATCAAGTAATTCCTATAATAAACATATAGTTAGTTTCTTCTTTCAAAACATGAAATTGTATACAAAAATACTTATAAAGAAATGTTCTAAAGAAAAAAGGAAGTTTTCATATTACAGACCAAAGAAATCATCAAACAACCAAAGTAGACATCATCATGCAATGAAATAACTATGTATAAAGTCAGAAAGGACATGTGAAGGAAACATCATGGCTAAAATTAATAAAAGGAGAAGAGCTAGACAGTGGGCCAGCCTGCCAATGTGGCAATTGCCTTTGTGATGAGGTGATCACCTCATTGGTAAGAGGCGATGCCTTTGTGATAAGGAGTCGCCTCATCAACAGACGTCCTTGATGCATTTTAAGGCAAAAGAATCATATAAAATGTATAAAAAAAGAAGAAAATATCCCTGAAGGCCTGTCAATGTGGTGATCGCCTCTATGAAGAGGGAATCACCTCATTGACAAGAGGCAATGCCTCTATGAAGAAGGGTCGTTAGATTGATAGATTGGTTTGACTCTCAAAGAGGTTCGACTTTTACTTTAAGCAAACAACACATGCATATATACATCTAACAAATACCTAATTATAACTACATGTAATAGTTTAAAGGATCACATTAATGAAATGAGGTATCAAACAAAATAAACTAAAAATATACCTAAGGTATACCAATGAGTTAGTCACACACAAATAAAGCACACAAAATGATGAATATATTGAGTTTAAATGCAAGTTTTTACCAAAATGATAGGCCTTTACAGATGTATCCTTAATTGTAATCCTCATTAAGATGTGATTTCTACCTTGGCACAAGCTTCCTTTCTTCTTCTCCTAAGAAATATGGACTTCTTTTGGCTTGGATCTCCTTTTCTCCCTTAAAAACATTTTTTTCTTTCTTTAGAGCTCGTCCCTCCTTTCTCAATAATTTTTTCTGGTCCCCCCTTCCTTCTCTCTCTTTTTTTCTTTTATCCTCTACCTTGCCCATGCCCCTAAGCCTTCTAGCTCATCACGAGCTTCCATAGCCCTTCCCTTTCCCCTAAAAATCTCTTCCTCACATAAAATCAAGTATAGGGTGTGGGGTCCACACCACTTGGCCACCATGGTTGCAACTGTATTAAATACAGCTACAAGTGGTCTGCCATAGAGGCCACACCTCTTCGACGAGGCGATCACCTCTGTGGTAGCTGCCAAAGAGGTTATCGCCTAATTGCATTAAGGTGATGACTCTTTAGCCCGGGCCTGGGCCAATTTGGGAAAATTGGGCTAAGTTTTGGGCTTTTAAGGCTTTTAGGCTTTCAAGTCCACTTTCCATTGGAGATTCAAGTTTTGTTCTTATGTCTAAGTTTTGCATTCTCATCATTGGGCTTGATAACGGGCCGGTCAAACCAAATGCCACCAATTTATCCCCTAACATGTGCCAGCCGAATCAGGTGTCTACAGTTTGCCCCCTGATTTTTTGAAAAATCAAATGCATGCAATGACCATTTTTTGAAAAATCACATGCACAACAATAAACAAACAATAAGATGAGCAACATACCTGACTCTCGGGTTTCACCCCAGAGATGAATCCTTCAATTCTGAAATGTGACCATGATCCTCAAGTTTTCTTGGCCCGATCAACTACTCATTAATATTTAATAAAGGTATTTGAAGATTCTTAACCTCGGGTTTTCCTGGCCTAATTACTATTTTACGGGGGACATAGACTTATGGGTTTTCCTAGCTCAACCATAAGTCACCTAAAACATGATTCTCGAGTTTTCCTTGCCTGATCGTCACTTCAGTTCTCGAGTTTGCCTGGCTCGAACACTAATGGGGATGTGGTTCTTGGATTTTCTTGGTCTAGTTATCACTTCTCTAGGGATGTAGACTTCTAAGTTTTCCTAGCCCAATCGTCGTTTACTTTTGACTTCGGGGATACTACTCGAACAGTTGTCTCGATCTTTTGAGCTTCGAGGATTCAAACCCGAATAGCCCTTTCTTTGAGCTTCAGGGACTCAAACCCGAACTTTCCTTTCTTTTGAGCTTCAAGGATTCAAACTCAAACAACCCTTTCTTTTGAGCTTCAAGGATTCAAAATGGAACAACCCTCTCTTTTGAGCTTTGGGGATTTAAACCCGAACAACACTGTCTTTAAGCTTTGGGGTTTCAAACTTGAACAACCGTCTCTTTTGAGTTTCAGAGATTCAAACCTGAATAGCCCTGCCTTTGAGCTTCAGGGATTCAAACTCAAATAGCCCTTTCCACCGCGGCGTGGGTTTTCTTGGCCCTCTCTTCCTGAAACTTTATTTAAACAACTTCCATCCCTGAATTTCGACTTCTTAGCATAGAATAATAACTTAACCCCCTTCTTTTTTTTAACCCTAAATTTCCACCCACTATAAAAAACAGCCTCTCTCCCATTTTCCTCTCTTTTCACTTTTGTCATTTTCCCCTTTTGTCATTTTCCTTTTATCTTCTTTCTTTTTCCTCTGCACCTTCTATACCTTTCTCCTTTTCTCGGATAATGGAGAATGAGAGAACACCTCCTTTACTTGAGTGGGATCACATCACACCTTTTGTTATCACTTCTCGGAGTCTAAGACTAACACAAGGAGGCTCGATTCCCCTCATGGCGGATCTAGGGTCCCACATCTATTCGTCTGCATCTGGAGAGGTCAATACCCAAATTTTCATGCAAAATTATATTAGGTCAGTGGTTATTCTTGTGTACTTATTATTCTAAGGCATTATTAGATTAAACAAATATGAAATTTTCCATTCTAATTGCCAAAAATCAAGAATAATGGATGTCTACATCTTATAGAGGTGTTCGCCTCTTCAATGAGGCAATCATCTTATCAATGAGGTGATCGCCTCATCGATGAGATGATGGGCTTCTTGTAAAGAGGCAATAGCCATGCTTGCTGATTGAGAAGCCATTGCCTTTTCAAAGAGGTGATCGCCTCTGTAGTGAGGCGATCACCTTTGCATGAGGCAATCGCTTCATCGATAAGGTGATCCGTATTAGTTACATGCTTGTTTATTCTGAACTTTTCTATGAAAATAGAATACATAAATTTCACTTCCCTATTTCTTTGCTTGCAGCATGATGCTCAGACATTTAAGGGCATTGGTAATTTTCATGAAGCCTGAGCCTTCTACGATGAGCTGACTAATGACTAGAGGGATCAGATCCAGGAGATTGGATTTTAGGACTTTGTACTCTTGCTTCCTTCTGAGTAGGGATGCACAAATTATCAGCCATTACATGCTCTGATGGAAAGGTAGTTTGACATGACTCACACTTTCCATCTTCCATTCGGTGAGCTTACTCTAGACCTAGTGTCATTCACCACTATTACAAAGGTTGCTTATGCTGGAGACCCCATCCCTCTCGACTCAAGTCTACACCAGCTGTCTCCGGACAAGGCTACGTATATCGAGCAGCTTTTGGACATGACTCCTAACATGAAGGGGACTTATACCCTCAAAATGGACTTGATTAAAAGCTTCTATACTCAAGAGCGAGGTACAACCATGATTACTCCTCGTGAGGTTGATCAGGTGGTGAGGGCCTTCTTGCTTTACTTGCTTGGCACCACCTTTTTTGCTGACATCGCTAGCTCGATTGACCTGATGTTCATGCCAGCTCTTCGATACCTCGATAAGGTATTTACGTTTGACTAGGGTAGTTGCGCTCTTGCGTATTTGTACCAGAGCATGGATGAGGTGGTTCGAGGGGCCAAGAGATTTTGTGACTTTTAGCATGCTATTCTGGTAAGTCGTGATCCTTCCTTTTCTTATCTTATTCTAACCTCTGCTTGTTTATATTAGCTACTCATCTTCTCCCATTTTTTTTAGGTTTGGGCTCTAGAGCTAGAGCTACTTGTGGGTGTGATGTGAGTGGGGGATTACTTCCCAGTCATCGATAGATGGGGTGCCATTTGTGTCTTAAAGAGGCATCTCACACGAGTTCATATCCACAGACAACACCTGAATTCCCTAACTAAAGACGTAATACCTACATAGCACAACCCTTCTCATTAGCAAATTATGCAAATTCAATTTACTTACCTGCTAAAATCTCCATTTTTGTAGATTCTGAATGACTTATGGGGGCTTAAGGATAGCTAGACTATTGAGATGACTCATTCCAGGCCCCTAGCCCGAAAGAGAGTACTCCTCTATGGTCCTGGATATCGATCTTGGTATCTGGGTGAGTGGGTCTTGAACTGGAGAGGAGGCATTCGAACGAGATAGGTTCCCATGTCTCCTCTTGATAGCATGCTTTGGGCTCATAAGCTAGAGGGTGATGACCTTTCTTAGGCTGTCATTGGCTCACTAGCTGTGGATCACATAGTTCATATGAAGAGCCGATATACAGAGTTTGTTTGAACTTACCTCTTGCTAACAGTCTCCTTCCATATTGCTTCTACCTCTTAGGTATATCCTTACCAGCTTTCCTCACCTTGAGAATTAATTGCGTTCTTAGATGCTTTTCCTATCTTGCCTTTAGGCTACACCTGCTAGGCCTATACCCCTAGTCAGATCTCGAGTGTGAGAGAGAGAGCCCTTGAGGCATCGACTGGGTCTAGGCAAGGAGAAGACTTCAACTGCTGGTGAGCAGGTTAGGTTGATTACTGCCCCCAATTTTGAGTTTTTCCCAGGTAGCTTTATCCATGTCCTCAACCACTTAGCTCGATATTAGGTTCCTCCTAGATAGTTGTCCTATTAGTTCTTGACCCTAAATAAGGACTTGACCCCTGCATGCACCCCTGATGGTGCTACTCATGTAAGCTTCTTCCTAACCTGCTCTCATTATGATTCTCAACCCAATTGTTAGTTTTAACATTTATTTGATAATGTAGATTCCTCTAGAGCAAGGCCTACATATGTACCGTATGATAGAGGCTCAGAGAGACTACATGCTGGAGATCACCCATTAGTGGAGGGTAAGAATTTCTTTACTTTCTACATGTATGCATGCTCACATGATTTACTAATCTATGATTTATTTGAATAGGATAGGGATGAGGCTAGCAGGGTGAGGATCACCACTCTCGAGCATCATATTAATGTGTTCTAGATTGATGAGGACAGGAGTGGTAGCCGCGCTGGAGGAGTGGATGACCCTGAGGGTACTAGATCAGATGCTTGATGTATCAGGGTCAATAAATCATTATTTCTCTTATGCAATCAATTCAATTAGCTTAAACAATCAACACATATATTTTCTTCATATGTTTATTGATTTATTGACATATTTTTTTTATAGAACTCGATATTTATCTCAATTAAATTTATTTATTATTATTTTTTTTTTTACATATGAATTAGTTTCAATGATTACATGTGTGTCTGCCCCACTACATTCTGATTTACACCTGTGGAGATTGCACAACTTGATGAAGCGTAGCAACCAACACTGCCGAAGAGGCAATCGCCTCTTTCTACTAAGGCAACGCCTCATCGGTAGGCTGCCCTACCTCTTTAAAAAACTCAAAACCCTTATCCAGCCTTGTTCTTAAGTCCCCTTCATCCCTAACCTCCAATTTCTCTCTCTAAACACCCTTGAAAGCCTGAACCATGACTGAACGGAGTCTGAGACTACTACAACCGATCTTGAAAGGCTTAGACAACAAATCTTGGAGTAGGTTAGAGCCATTTCACCTTTTGGTCTTCAAATTACTCTATACTAGGAGGATCAATTTCCCTTTCCTCCATACCATGGTTCAATTTTAGGATCCCCATAAACACATTTTCTAGTTCAATACAATGGAAATATGTCCTTTGCCAGAGGAATTCAAAGAAATTCTCAGCATACGGATTCCACTTGCCAACTTGATGTTCCTAACCTTGAAACCAAAATCCTCACTCCATTCAATACCAGATAGCGTGTAGGTTCAACATTCCACCCCAGTCCTCTTTTTATTGTATTCTCAATTTAGAAATTGTATTATAATCCTTCCTCGAGATCACCATGGGTATGGATAAAGAAGAAGCTCGTTGGCCTCGCATGATGGATCTATGTTTGTATGCCCAGTTTCTGCTGGTTTCTTTATTTGGACACTATAATTCGAAGGTCCTTTCTGTTTTTGATTTGGTGGAATCAGGGTTCAATCCCTTCACTCTCATTTTAGTAGAAACTATCATTGGATTAGATAAATTCATAGAAACACGACGATTCTTAAAAAGCCCCTTTCTGTTGGAGGTAAGCTCTTCGTTGTCAATTCCTACCTTCCAACTGTCCTTTTATTTACACCTAATCATTTGTCAACCTATAGATGTGGCTTTATGAAAAGTTGAGTCTGCTCGAACCTCCTCAAGACATCAGATGTTACAAGGCCAAACATTACCGAATAAGGAAGTTACATCCCATTTCGACAGATGTTCACAGTTGGCTATCAACATTCCTTAACACTCTGATCCGCTAGATGTGCCCTTAATGGGGATTGCAACATGTGACCATTTGGTCCTATACATATTGCGTTCCGATTGTCGGTCTTCATTTTGCCACTTTTTATAATCTAGCCCGCCTATGTCGTTAATACGGTAATAAATAATTGATAATGGAGTTAGTTCATGAGTTCAAACTAGGGCCCCTTTCTTAAAACTTCCTAGACCACTTAGTGGAAACTTAGCCTCAAAGAATCATTGAGAGAAATTTAAACTATAATAGAGATCAGACTACCGATGATCATTACAAAGCATGGGTTTATTTGCAACAGACAAAAAGAGATGAGTTTATTAGAAACAAAGGACAAGGGAGTTACAAGTGTTGAGCTTTCAAGGTAAGCAAAAAAAGAAATGAAAACAAAATTAGCTCATGAAATTAAGTCATCATCTCCCTTTTTGTTAGATGTAGTTTTCCTTTTCTTTATTAGTTAAACGGCTCGTAACAACCACATTATGTAATGTTTAACAATTATTAAAGCAATCTATTTCATTTCATTTAAGCACAAAATGTACATACATTTCACTTCTAATACATCTCATGTTATTAGTTGGCTTCCCTCACAAATTTTCCAACTAACCATTTTGTATCCCTCTCTCCCCTTTTACATGTCCTTAACTTTTGCCTGGATCGCCTCTTTTGAGGTTTTCAATCCAATGGGACTCTCTTTTTTTTTTCTTTTTTTTAGTCTCTACCTTTTGCTTAAACAACCTCTTCTTGAGGTTTTCTCCCTAATGAGACTTTCACATAAAGTATTTATTGAGTTTGTCTAGGTTGACGGGCTCTTTGAACTCGTTTCCCTCAAGGTCAGATAGAATGGCGGTACCTTTCAAAAATAACTTCTTTACCAAATATGGTCCCTCCCAATTGGGCTTAAATTTCCCTCGAGGGTCAATCATGACTGATTTTGTAAGCTTCAACACCAAATCCCCTTCTCAAATCTTCCCTAGCTTGATCTTCTTATTGTAGGCATGGGCTATTCTTTTTTTATATAGCTAAGAATGATACATAGCTTTCATCCTCTTTTCATCTAGCAATGTCAACTGAGCCAATCAACTTTTGACCCACTAATACTCGGGGAGTTTAGATTCCAGAAGGACTTTTAATGACCTTATCTCAAACTCCACTAGCAAAATGACCTCACACCCATAAACTAAAGAGTATGGAGTGACCCCTATTGAAGTTCTGGCAGTGGTTTTGTACCCCCATAATGCGAATTGTAAGTATTCTGCCCAATCTTGGTAATTTTCCAATATCTTGGCTAGGATCTTTTTCATATTCTTATTGGCTGCTTCCATTGACCCATTTGCCTATGACTTATACAAAGATGACTTGTGGTGCTTGATCTTATAGTCTTTCAGTACCATAGTCATTTCTGCTCAAAATTGAATGCCATTATTTGTAACTATGTAGTGCAGCAAACCATATCTATAGATTATGTTCTTTTCGATAAATCTCATCATCTGTTTTGACCCCACAGTAGCATAAGATTCAACCTCAACCCACTTGGAGAAGTAGTTGATGGCCACAATAATATACCAATGGCCATTAGTCGCTCTTGGCCTTACCTCTCCTATGATGTCAATCCCCCATACAATAAACGGCCAAAGAGAAGTCATTCCCTGAAGCTCCATAGATGGTAAGTGGCTAACATCATCATAAGTTTGGTAATTATGACATTTCTTCACAAATCTAACACAATCTGCTTCCATGGTGAGCCAAAAGTACCCCTGATAAGCTATTTTCTTTGCCAAGACTATCCCATTCATATGTGGCCCGCATATCCCTTTATGAATTACTTCCATAAGCTTTCGGGATTCATTTTATTGATACACCTGAGGTGTACCCCGGCTGGCATTCTTTTGTATAACATTCCATTGTGACTTATGAACTATCGAGATAACATTTACAGGGATATCCTTTTTTTCCTATCAATGTCATCCAAAAATTGTCCAGTTTTTAGATATCTTTATAAGTCATAAAACCAAGGTTTCTTAGTAGTATAGACTAGTGTCACCCTCACCTCCTTGTAATAAGGGGCTCGAGATTTTATTAGAATTAGGGGCCTAGCTTCTAGCTATTTCCCACTTTCCCATATGGAGGCCAGTGTGGCTAAGGCATCAGCTATCTGGTTTCCTTCTCTCAGGAAGTGAACAAACTTACATTGAGTGAATGAGCACAAGATAGTAGCCAGGTATTCCCGGTACATACACAATATGTCTTCCTTTATCTCTCATTCTTTGGTAGCTTGTTTTATGACTAACATGGAATCCCCATAGATAGTAACATTCTCTGCCCCTGTACTATGTAATGCTTCTAGACAAAAAATGTAGGCCTCGTATTTTGCTTGGCTATTGGTTACTTCAAACTCAAGTCTTTTTGCCATCGGGATCATCTCTCCCTTTGGCGTAACTAAAATTACACCTATTCTAGCCCTTTTGTTGTTAACAGCTCCATCAAAGTACATTTCCCAACCTTGTACCTCATTGCCCTTAGATGTTTGTCAATAAATTCCAACTTCCATTCTTGGTTGTCATCCACTAGGGTTTATGCTAGGAAGTCTGGTACCGCTCTTCCCTTCTTAGTCTTTTTGGCTATAGGCTATATGTAAAACTCTATGAGTAGAACGAGCCACCTAGCCAAATTTCCTATAAGAGATGGAGTCGGTTGGAGATTCCTGAGGGGATTATGTTTGGAAACTGCCTACACTTCGTAAGACTAAAAATAGTGTCATAATTTTTTTGTTGCCCAAATCATTACTAAGCATGTTTTCTCGACAAGGCTATAACTAGTTTTGTAAGGAAGAAGTTTCTTACTCAAGTAATACATAACTTGCTCTGTTTTCTCTTTACCTTCCTGTGCCAACATTTCCCATATTGCATCTTTTTCAATTGCCAGATACAAGATTAAGACTTTACCTGATCTCAGTGGTTGTAAAATAGGAGGATTCATCAAATAATCCTTGATAGCTTCAAAGGCTTATTGACACCTTTCATCCCACACCGCAGGTGGATCTTTCTTTAAAAGCCTAAAGATGGGATTACAGATGGCTGTCAATTTGGCTATAAATATGCTAATATACTGTAAACATCCTAGAAACCCTTGGATCTCTTTTTCATTCTTTGGCGGGCATATCCCTAATTGCTTTAATCTTATCTGGATCTACCTTTATTCCTTTCTAGCTGACAATATGTCCTAATAATTTCCCATATGTAACCCATAAAGCACACTTCTTCAGATTTAGTATGAGATTATACTTTTATGCCCTTGTTAGAAACTTATCCAGCGCCTCGAAATGCCCTTCCATAGTTATAGATTTCACCATCATATCATCCATATACACTTCTACCTCCTTGTGGATCATGTCATGCAGCAAAGCAGTCACCATCCTCTGATAAGTGGCTCATGCATTCTTTAATCTGAAAGGCATCACTCAGTAACAGTACATGCCCCATTCAGTGGTGAAGGATGTCTTTAACTTATCCATCATCGCCATCATGATCTGATTGTACCCTAAAAATCCATCCATGAAAGAGTACATCGCGTTGGAAGCCACACTATCAATTAGCGTATCAATGTGTGGTAACAAAAAATCATCCTTGGGGCAGGCTTTATTCAAAACTCGATAATCCACACACACTCTGACCCTTTCATCCTTCTTAGGAATAGGAACTATGTTTGCTAACCACTTGGTGTCCTCTACCACTTTTAGAAACTTTGCCTTCAACTATTTTTTGACCTCTTCCTTGACCAGGAAAGCCCATTCTAGCCTTAACCTCCTTTGCTTTTACTTTATTGGTGCTATATGAGGGTATGTGGGGATCCTATGTTCTAAGATCTCTCTATCGATTCTGGGCATGTCTTCATAACTCTAAGCAAATACTTTTTGTCTCTTTGTTAAGATTTCTTTCATTTTTCTCTCTAATCGTGAGTTAAACCAGAAGCAAGCAATATATTTTTAGGATTATCATTTGTGCCCAAATTAAATGACTCAGTTTGCATGGAATTAATGTCAAACATATGCATGAAATGATCATCACAAACAGAATAACCATTAGGGAACACATCATATAAATAATCAAATTTGGACTTCATTTCATTCACTTTTGAAAAGAAAAGATCATCAGTTTCAAATAGAGAAGCAAAAGAAACATCATAGTCATTATAAAAGACATATATGATAGAGTGGAGAACATAGGTTTTAAAATCAAGCTCTTTGCTTTGATCATTAATGCCTTTTAACTCCGAGGTAGCTTCATCCTCTTTAAATTCTTCTTCAGCCAGCACCAGCTCCTCAGTAGGGGTTTCTTCAATATCAAAATCTTTGGCTTTATTCACAAATTTAGCAAATATTTAACAACAAAGATTTCAAACCCTAGAATAACTCCCCTAGCCATCAGGAGAGGTTCTAGAGTCCCGTTGTGTGGGTACCCGGTGCCTTCCTTTATGAAGATCTCCCACAAAGTTTTCTTTATAGCCACAACTTCCTTTTCCTTTTCTTAAGACTGGCCCCATATATCTATCTCTTCCCTAGTTCCATTAGCATCTTTGAATCCCAGCCCGTGCTTTAAAATAGGCACCTTATTTCCCACAAATTCTGAAGGTCCGCTCTGATCTCTTCCCAACCCCATGTCAGGCATAAACCCTATATTGAACATCATTTTTAGAACCTTTTCATCCATCTCATCATTGTAAATTACACAAACCTCAAAACTAGGACTAAGGGAGACCTCAGTGGGGATCAACTTCAATGCAGCCATAATGACTTTGGTTTTAGCGGAGATGGTGACAACCCTTCCTTCATAAGGGAATTTAATTTTTTAATGGATAGTGGATGGGATGCCGCCTAAGGGGTGAAACCATGGCCTCCCCAATAAAATGGCAAATGTCATTGGGATATCAATTACGTGCAAGTCAACCCAAACTTCTATAGGTCTCGTCTTAACCAATGCCCTGAATGTTCCTTCCACAGGCCTTTTGGTGTCATTATAAGCTTTGATAACTACCTCATAAGGCTTTAATTCGGCCATTATCAAACCTAACTTTGGCAGAATCTTCAATGGACACACATTGATGGTGAAACCATTATCGACCATCACGCAGCAGGTCATTTTCTTCTTCACCTCAGCCTTGATAAATAAAGCTTTGTAGTGATCCCTCCCTTCCTGAGGCAGATCATTATTAGAAAATGTTATCATCCATTGAGGGGTTTCCATTAGTGACCCGACCATTTATTCCGGAGTAGAACTAGTGTAGATCTTTTTATGATCCAGCGCCAAAATCAGGGCCTCCCTATGATCCCTATAATGCATAAGTAATTCCCAACTACTGGCAACTGTCTCCTTGCTTTGCTTTAATTCTTTCCCTTTTTCTAAACTTCCCTTTTTAGGCTCAGACTTGGTAGCCTCGAGTTCTTCTTTCTTTTCTTCAACCTTCCCTACAGACTGACTTGGTTTACTCCCCTCATTGTCCTGCAGGTCAACCCGTTCCTCACTCTTATCATCGAAACTCCATATGTCCAAGACGTGCACCTATAATTCCATGGGTTATTTGCTTAGTTTTAGGTTCTCAGGTTTGGTTTTTAGGGAGCTGTGAGAGACATCGATGAAGGAGTTTAGGACTTGCTCCTCCATAAGACCAGTGTTGACCATTAAAATGGGTGCACTTGGTGGAGGGTACATTTCGATAGTTAGGTAAAGGGTTGGTTTGTGTATTTGGCTTTCTGGTTTCTAGGTTAGTAATTTTGCCTGAATCTATTAGGTCTTGGATTTCATGCTTTACTCAGGCATAACTATCTGTGTCATGTTCAATGGTCTGATGAAATTTGCAGAAAAGCTTTGGGTTGGCACTAGGTAAGGGTTGTTGTGAAGGTAAAGGCCATAGTAGGTTTTTCTCAAGAAGCTTGTCAAGGACCTTGGACAGAGGATGTCCCAGATTAAAAAATCTCTGAGGTTGACTAACTGCATTAACCTGTACATTATTGCTTGGTGGTCAAATGGCATGGATCTGAACATTACTGCACAAACCAGCTCCTTCCTTGCCCCCAGACCTTCCTTCGAAGAATTTCTTCTCTTGGGCTAGATCTGACTCTTTTTGGACCCTAAACCTGTACAATTCTTTGAAGCTTCTAATTCCCAAATCCCTCAACTTTCTAGACAATGTCCGGACACACCCCTCTATTTCCAGGACTAGCTAATCTGACTCAACAAGCCTATGCCTTATCAATGAAAACTTTCCCCTCCAACGAGTCAGGTAATCAATAAAGGACTCGTTAAAGTTCTGCTTGGTGTTTTGTAAGTCTCTTGGGGACACCTTGAGTCTGTATTGCTTGATAAAAATGGCATATAATTCCTTTTAATCTAATTGAACGTGTGATTCTAAGGTGTAATACCAGTTGATCGGTGCTCCCTCCAATGAAATAGGGAATTGCTTGATGATCTAGCTCTCAGTCAACTCGGTGGCCTTCATATAAGTCACATACTGCTTCAAATACAAATGGGATCCTCGAGACCAATGTATTTCTTCATATCAGGGAATCTAAATTTACAGGGCAGTGGTTCATCTTCCTTTTCTAGATTTAGATCATAATCTAGGGGAGCGACAATACCTTTCTCCTTCATCATCATCTGCATTTGGTTCTTTGCCTTGGTCATGCTCTTAGCCCACTCAGTTTGACCCACATCTTCGGTTGGGTTCACATTTCTTCGATTTTATAAGTTTGCCAACACTGTCACATCATCTTCCTTCCTTCCTCTAATTGGGATTTCCTCATTGAGATCCACCAGATTGATTGGTGGCACATTGGATGGTTGTGCTGGTTGGTTCTCCCTGATGAGCTTAGTAATTTCCCCCATCATCTCCCTTATCATAGACTAGGTTTCTACCATTACATCATCTTTTAACTGTGCCCTAAATGATTCTAGATTGAACCCTCCTACCATTTTCACTTTTGAATTTCTAACCAAGCAACCTGAACTATTTTGGACCTTCCCTGTTGAGCTCGAAGGATCTATAGTGTTGTAAAACCATTTGTTAGAATGATGCAAGGTGTGTATGCATGATATGTAAGTCCATTTTATTTTAAGAAAACTTAAGAAACAAATAAACACAAAAAAAAAGAAGATACAGAAAACCAAAATGTGAAGCGTAAATGTGCGAACTTCCACCCTTATTTCTCCCACACGAGTATTCAATGGTTAGTGTCTTGTCCTAGGATTTGTGGCATGGGTTTAATTATCAATGGGGGATAACAAAATCAACGTATGTAAGAAAACTCTCAAAATGATTCAGACAAGTAATGGGTCATTTAAATAAAGCCCGAGTCCATTTCCTATGAGCCAAAATCCTTAGCACCATAAACTCACTTGTCAAGGCCCACTTAAAATGGGTCATGGATAGGCATAAGAGGCCCTTATTGACTAGTTTGTTTATATTAGGCTTTGGTTGGACACGAGGGCCCATTTCACCTTGGATCGCTTATTGATGGGCTCAAGATTTATTTTAAGGGTCCATTATATGGCATAACACACATGCACGTGGGAAAAATTCCTAAGGATAGTTGCTAGGTCATTACTTGGGCTAAGTCTTGGTAAAAGGGCTTCAGCTCCCACAACAATATACATCCATATATGTCTCCCCACTCAAGGGTCAAACAACACGGATTGGTATGTGTTGTGAGGGACAATAATCAAATATTCCACCACCAGGTTTGAGTGAAATGTAGGTATCAAAGCACTAACTATTGTCGGGTTTATTTGGGACTGAAGTGCTCATTGTGTACAAAATATTTAGTGAATGCATAAATGCAGGAAGAAATAAGAAAATAATTAAAGATGATATAACATAAAACACCAGAATCAGTTTCTCTATCCCTAGTGGAGTTGCCATTGTAGGTTGCAGGGTTTAGTGCACGCCTAAGTGTTTGGTGACCATAGCACTGTGTGGGCTCGAGGCCCACTTGGAAATACGATATAGGTCTAGGGCCTATTCAGAGTTGGAGTCACCACCCGGATACAAGCCGGGACACACTGTCTAGTAACTGGATCGCATAGAGGCTCCCAGAAGCTGTCATCAGAGATCAAGTTCATAAACTAGGTATGAGCATTTGAATGCTCACCCAACCTTGCAGTTGGCCTCTGTTTGTGTTTTGCATTTTATTACCTTTAATTATTTAATTATTTCATCATTTACATTCAAAATTGCACTTGCCTTCATTCACTTTCCAAGTTTTATAGTTAAGTCCAAGTTTGCACATTAATCCAATTTCATACTTTTGAGTCCCATTGCTCAACATAAAGAAAATAAATAATAATTTACAACTATACATTCAAAATCAAATCGGGGAAGGGATTAAGGATTACAATGCTTTTAGATGAAATAACATAATAATATACAGAAAATAAACCAAACATATAATGAAAGTAAACTAATAATAAACATAAGCATAATGACATAGAAGGGGTAACTAACGAAGGTGACTACTCAATGAAGAATATCATCAAGTAATTCCTGCAATAAACACATAGTTAGTTTCTTCATTCAAAACATGAAATCATATACAACAATACTTACAAAGAAATATTCTAAAGAAAAAAGGGAGTTTTCATATTACAGACTAAAGAAATAATCAAATAACCAAAGTAGACATCATCATGCAATGAAATAACTATGTCTGAAGTCAGAAAGGATATGTTAAGGAAACATCACAGCTAAAATTAATAAGAGGAGAAGAGCCGAACAATAAGCCAGCCTGCCATTGTGGCTATTACCTCGGTGATGAGGTGATTGCCTCATGGGCAAGAGGCGATGCCTCTGTGTGATGAGGCATCGCCTCATCAACATACCTCCCTGATGCATTTTAAGGCAAAAGAATCATATAAAAATGTATAAACAAAGAAAAAAAGTTCCTTGAAGGCTTGTCAATATGGCGATCACCTCATTGACAAGAGGCAATACCTCTATGAAGAGGCATCGCCAGATTAACAGGTTGGTTTGACTCTCAAAATGGTTAAGACTTCTACTTTAAGCAAACAACACATGCATATATACATCTAAAAAATACCTAATTACAACTACATGCAATAGTTGAAGGGATCACATCAATGAAATGAGGTATCAAATAAAATAAACTAAAAATATACATAAGGTATACTAATGACTTAGTCACACACAAACAAAGCACACAAAATGATCGATATATTAAGTTTAAATGTAAGTTTTACCAAAATGATAGGCCCTCAGAGATGTATCCTTGATTGTAACCCTCACTAAGATGTGATTTCTACTTTGGCACAAGCTTCCTTCCTTCTTCTCCTAAGAAATGTGGACTTCTTTTGGCTTGGATCTCCCTTTCTCCCTTAAGAACTTTTTTTTTCTTTCTTTAGAGCTCTTCCCTCCTTTCTCAATAATTTTTGCCTGGTCCCCCCTTCCTTGTCTCTCTTTTTTTCTTTTATCCCCTACCTTGCCTATGCCCTTAAGCCTTCTAGCTCATCATAAGCTTCCACAACCTTTCCCTTTCCCCTAAAAATCTCTTCCTTATGCAAAATCTGATCTAGGGTGTGGGGCCCACACCACTTGGCCACCATGGTTAAAGCTGAATTAAATACAGTTGCAAGTGGTTTGCCACATATGCAATGCCTCTTTGATGAGGTAATCACGTTATTGCACTGAGGTGATGCCTCTTTGGCCCGAGCCTATGTTGGGCCAAGTGGGCCTAGGCCAATTTTGGATAATTAGGCTATGTTTTGGGCTTTTAGACTTTCAAGTCCACTTTCCATTAGAGATTCAAGTTTCGTTCTTATGTCAAAGTTTCACATTCTCATTATTAGGCTTGATAATGTGCTAGTCAAATCGAATGCCCCCAATTCGTCCCCTAACACGAGTCGACCGAATCAGGTGTCTACAGCTATGTCTTTATGATAGTGATTGTTATGTTCTTTAGAGCTCTGAGTTCAAACAATATTATAGTTTCTAAAATCTTAGACATGTGCTAAACCCCGCTGTCTACACTACTAATGGTAAAATTATGTTTAAAGATGAAAGGGGTTCAAAACATTATAGCATGGTTTTAGCACTTACAACTAGAAGAATGATGAGAAAGGGTGTGAAACATTCTTGACATATGTCATTAACACTAAAAAAGAGTGTCAAAAGCTTGATAGTCTTCCTATTATAAATGAGTTTATAGATGTATTTCCAAAAGATCTTTCAAGGTTGCCACCTGATGGAGAGCTTAAGTTTGGTATTGATTTGTAGCTAGTGAGAACTCCTATTTCTTAAGCTCTATATTGAATGGCTCTAGCAGAATTGAAGGTGCAGTTGCAATAATTATTTGATAAAGGGTACATTAGTCATAGTGTATCACCTTAGGGAGCATTGGTTTTGTTTATGAAAAAGAAGGATGATACCATGAGATTATGCATTAATTATAGACAACTGAATAAGGTGACCATTCATAATAAGTATCCATTTCCATAGATTGATGACTTTTTTTATTAGCAACAAGTGGCTAAAGTATTTTCAAAGATTAACTTAAAGTCTAGGTATCACTAACTGAATATTAAGGCAACAAATATGCCTGAAACAACATTTAGAAGTTGATATGGATATTATGAATTCCAAGTGATGTCATTTCGGTTAACTAATGCTCTTGCTAAATTTATGGATTTGATGAATAGAGTATTCAGGCCTTATCTGGATAACTTTGTCATTATGTTCATTGATGAGATTTTAGATAACAACTATATGCCATGTTTAGCAAATATGAATTTTGGCTAGAAAAGTGGTATTTCTAGGGCATATCATGTCAACAGAGGGAGTGTATGTTGATCTTAAGAAGGTTGAAGCAATTCTCAGTTGGAAACCACCTACCAGTGTGTATAAGGTACGTTGTTTTTTAGGGTTGGTAGGTTACTATAGAAGATTTGTACAAAACTTTTCCATCATTGCTTCACCTTTAACCAAACTACTAAGGAAGAATATGAAGTTTGTCTAGGATGAAGAATGCCAAGAGAGGTTTAATAAATTAAAGGCATGTTTTACTTCAGCATCAATGTTGACACTCCCAATGATGGGGCTAGAATATATTGTATGCAGTGACGCATCAAGAAATGGCTTGGGTTCTGTATTAATGCAACAAGGTAAAGTGGTAGCATATGCTTCTTGATAGTTGAGGCCACATGAGTTGAACTATCCTACATATGACTTAGAGCTAGTAGCAGTCATCTTTGGTCTGAAGATTTAGAGAGATTACTTACATGGTGAGAAGTGTCAGATTTTCATAGATCACAAGAGTTTAAAGTACATACTAAGTTAGAATGAGTTAAACTTGAGGCAAAGAAGATGGATTGAGCTTCTAACAGATTATGATTTTACCATTGAATTTCACATAGGGAAAGCTAATGTGGTAGTATATGCACTTAAAAAGAAGTCATGAGGAACTTATCTTACATTCAGACTATGCGAATTCCATTGTTACTTGAATGGAGGGAATGTGGAGTTAACCCAAGGTGAAAAAGGAGTATTGCTTGCTACTTTAAAAGTTCAACCAGTGTTGATTGATAGAGTTAGGGAGGCACAGGGTCAGGATGAACAAATTGTGAAGATTAAAAAGCAAGTCTGGTAGGGTAATGAGCAAACTTTATGATCTTAAAGGAAGGTAATTTATTATATAGGAGCAAATTATGTATACCTAATGTTGATGTTTTGAAAAGGGACATAATGGAGGAAGCACATAACTCGACATATACTATACAGCTTAAAAGTACCATAATGTACCATACTTTAAAAGATATCTATTGGTGGTCAGGGAGAAAGAAATACATTGCAAAGTTTATGGAGAGATGTTTGGTTTGTCAATAAGTTAAAGATGAACATAAACACTCAGCGAGAATTGCAACCTCTTCCTATTCCTAAATGGAAGTAGGAGCATATTATGATGGATTTTGTAATCAAATTTCCAATAACTTAGTAGGGACATGATGCAGTTTGGGTGATTGTCGATCGACTCACTAAATTAGCTCACTTCTTACATGTAAAAGTGAGTTACTCACTAAATAAACTTGTTAAAATCTAAATGAGAGAAATAGTCAGGTTGCATGGTGTTCCATTTTGTATTGTATTAGATTGGGATCTAAGATTTACATCTAGATTTTGGCCAAGTTTGCAACATTCTTTGGGTACTAAATTGAGGTTTAGTATAGCTTTTCATCCTTAAATAGATGGTCAGTCATTGAGGACAATCTAGATATTAGAAGACAAGCATTGAACTTATGTGATGGAATTGTAAGGTAGCCAAGATAAACATCTATTGTTGATGGAATTTGCCTATAACAACACCTTTCATTCTAGTTTAGGAATAGCACCCTATTAAGCATTATATAGTAGGATTATAAAACTCTAGTTTTTTAAGATGAAGTTAGGGAAAGACAATTAGTTGGTCTAAAAATTATACAAAAGACAATATAGAAGATTCAATTAATTCGAGATCGACTAAAAGAAGCTTAGAATAGATAATACAGTTATGCATAATTAAAAATGAATTGATTGAATACACTGTGGGTGACAAGGTCTTCCTAAAGATTTCTCCTCAAAAAGGAGTCTTACAGTTTGATAAAAGGGGAAAGTTAAGCCTTGAGTACATTAATCCATATGAGGCAATTGAGAGGGTTGGTCCAATAGCATATATATTGGTCTTACTTTTAGAATTGTCTCAAAATCATAATGTTTTCCATGTGTTGATGTTGAGGAGGTATATGAGTGATCCTAGTCACCTTTTGCAAGCCCAACCCATAGAATTGAAAGAAAACTTATCTTATGAAGAAGAGTTAGTTGTAATTGTTCCTAATATTAAGAAATAAAATCATACCTTTAGTGAAAGTGTTATGGAAACACCATGGGAGAGATGAAGCTACGTGGCATCAAGAGGGAGATATGAGAAGCCGTTACCCTTATTTGTTTTAACTCAATTTCAGGGATGAAATTTCCTATGGTGGGGAGAATTGTCACACCCATACCTTAATTCTTAATACATTTACATTCATTATGCATTGTGTGTGTATGTGTGTGTGTATATATATATTTAATTTAAGTATAAGTTAGTGTATATGTATAGATATAACTATAAAGGAAAATACTCAATTATAGTAAATAATTGTCCTTGATTGAACAATTGAAAATTTGATGATTTATAGGTAACTTAAGCATTTCTTTAAGGACCAAAAGGAGTATTTTATATATTATTTAATTATTTTTTTAGGTATATCATGAGGAGCTGCCATAGCAAAGAAAGAAAGCAAAGAAAAGAAAAAAATGAAAAGAGGGTTGATTCATTTCCTCTTATAAAAGTTGATTTTTCAAGCAACATTGAAGATCTAAAGCATAATTAAGGCTATAATATTCATCCTATAAGACTTTGGTCATTGATTTGGTAAGCAATTTTAGATTTTTAATTGATTTAGGGTTTTTAAGTTGCAAATTTTGAGTTTTAAATTTTAGTATATCAGTCTCTTTAATTCAATTATATAATGTCCTAGAAAGGTCCAAATGAAGTGTTATTCAATGATCTAGAAGCTTTGATGAATTATCTAAACTTTTTGCTCTTTGATCTTAATCTTATTCACTCAATCTATCAATTTCTTTAAGCTGGTTATAATTTGTTATATATAACTCTATTTATGGATGTCCAATTAGTGGAAAACTGATTAAAATTTTACTCAAAATTCTTTTTTTTTATAGGTCCCAACAATTTTTCAAATTCAGATCTAAAATCAGCCATTTTGATTATATGAACTAGGTTTGTAGAGTTTGTGAGTTAAAACTAGTCTAAATACTCTTAGTATATCTTGAGTTGAGAAACTCCAAATTAAGTTTAGTTTTATTTTAAGCAAATTGGAAAGAGTTCTCTAAAAATTTATAGTTTTTAATGAAGATGTAATTATGTTTTAATAGTGGTCTAACATATCTATATTTTTATTACTCAATCTGTTTGAGTAATTGAGCTACTTGTAATGTGACATTTATAATTTTCTTTGTGGTTACTAAATGGAAATAAAATTTTTATTCAAAGTACTAGAAACAAAAACCTAGGTTTGGTTAGGTTTGGTTAAAATTCATTTTCTATAGGCCAGAGCAATTTTTCTAATTTAGGCCTGAAAATGGCTATTTTAGAGTTGATTTGTACAATTGAGCTTAATTGCATTTTTTGCATATCATTTGGAGTCTTTATGGTTAGAGTAGCATGTGGGATTATTATATTAATGATTTATAAATGAAATTTTATATGTTAGGTGTTGTAAAAGGCAAGGGAAGTGCATGTGCAAGTTAAGCAAATTCGGTGAACCAAGTTTATATGTTTATAGGCTGTTTTGGTTAGTAGATGTTCAAGCTTTTCAAAAAAAATTTTAATAATAAGAAAATAAATTTTTAATGATTTTTTATGAATGTAAAATGATGTGCAATAAGTGTTTTAGTTCGGTTTGGTTACTACTTGAATTACTTAAAGTATTTAAGCTTTGAAACAATAATTGTTTCAAGTGTGCAACTTATATGTATTATTAATACATGCTTTATTTTGTAACCTAGTTCGAAGTCATTTTCTTTACTTGATGATTTAAATAAATTTATGCTCTACATGGTTTTTGTCTTCTTTGAAATATGATGAAGATTATTTGATTTTGAATGCTTATTAAACCATAAATGAGATAATATTGTTTTGATTGATTATTTTGTGAAAATGGCAATTGGATTTAATTATTACCACCCTATATGAGTTGTGTAAATGTGCTAAGGTGATATATGCACATTTGAGATTGTGTTGGTTGTTATTGCATAATAAACAATAAGGTAGTTTATTATAGAACGATGAAGGGAGAAGGGCCATTCCATGCTAATGTAGTTGATAACTCCGAATTGATATTTTGCTTGTGGAACCTGCATGGACAAGGAGACCGAGTAAAGGGGGTTTCCCTCATAAACACTCCGAAGCTTAAGTCAGTAATGGTATGAGGAAAAAATATAATAAAACAAATGGGCCTATTACAATAAAGAAAAAAAAGTGATTGCTTGGATGATAAGGTGATGGAGTAATGGAATGATGTCTTAGTGATGTTGTATAGTGAGAATGGGGAGATGAGTGAATATGAGAATGAGAATAGAATGAATGACATAAGATGTCATGAGATGTATTTATAAGAGAAGGTATTGCTCAAACCTCTTAGGAGTATGATTCCTTAGTCTTGTAGGATTGCCTTGTTTAAGAGAGAATAAGACTTCCTTTGTATAGTAATCTTCCTAATTAAAATAGACTTCTTTATTAAGCTTTCTTCTTATTTAAGTAATCCTCCTCTTTGGGGGAATATAACCCTTATTAGAATAAGATACTAATATGAGATATTAAGAGTCCCCCTTAAAAGTTTGTTTGGATATTTATGTCATACGTATTCGGGTCTATAAATGATAGAAAACACCACTGTATCTAATATGGAAGGGTGAGCTGAGGTGGCTAGCCTTAGTCACAAGAAAAGATAAAGCTCGATACTAAGTCTTGAAATCATCATATAAGAACTTTATTTGAAGTGCTAGTTGGACTTAAGAGCACAAAACTTGTAATAAAAATGCTTTAGGGTAAAAGATTAACCTATTAGTATGGAAACAACATAATAGAACTAGTCTTCACTGGAGTTTTGATGCTTGGTGCATTAAAAGGACAACCTGAGTGTTGAACCTTAGTACTATAGAAGTGACTTGAGGGTGCTAGCTTCAGTCACTAGACTTAGATGCTTGAGGCTTAGGTGCTCAATGCAAAGACATGAGACTTACATGCTCAGAACCTCAATACTATAGAGCAACTTGAGGGTGCTAACTTTAGTCATTAGACTTAATCTTGGTGCATTAGAAGCACAGCCCAAGTGTCAAACCTCAGTATTGTAGAAGCGACCTAAGGGTGCTAGATTCAGTTACTGGACTTAATCTTAGTGCATTAGAAGCATGGCCCAAGTGCTGTATAGCCTCGATGCATTAGAAGCACAGCCCGAGTGCTGTATAATATTGCTCGGTTTATGAACTTCAGTAACTCTTTTGGTGTTAGCTACCTAGTTAAAATATTTATTGATGTTGAGTTTGGACATTATTGGTGCAGATGTTTGATTTTCTGAGCATTTATTGTTGGCAGTATTTTTTGCAAAAGGTAGGATGTTTATGATCATGGTAGTGAGTCTGAGCCCTTTCAATCTGAACTCCATAATATGAGATAGTAATTTTTTAAAATGATGGAAGGTGGGTTTTAAAGGACCAAATGTGGGTTTGTCCAATCTGAATTCTGAGATAAGCATTTGTAAATTAAGTGAAGGGTCAATCTTGCACCACTTCTAAAATAGAGGATAGTGTGTGATTCTAGCGAGGATGTCTTAGAATTGCCCTTTGTTTTATCTAGCTGTGTGGTGGGTATACTTGACTCCATTCTTGAATTTCCCTTATTGAATATTCTTTGAAATTTTCATGAACAAGGATCTTCTACAAAGTAGGATTTGCTTGAATGTTATTTGATCTGGATTTGAATAGGAACCACCATTTATTATCTGAGCATGAGTGAGTGCTTGTCCGTCTTAGTGTTGTTTGGCAATATGTCTAATGTCTTTTGACAATCTTTACATGTTGATGCCAAGTGAGATGATCAAAGTGTCTGATTGTTTGGACTAATGGGTGCTTAAAGTAGCATCTTTAATAAATACGTTTTCCTTATCTGTAGTTATAGATAAAATAATAATAGATTTGGGATCATATAATCGATCTCATTTGATGGTTAGTCCTTGTGTAATAAGTATATCAAATGTAATTAGTGTATGTTTTGCATGAAGAATAATCATATATAAATGGACAAGCATCTATGTGTAGATGTGTAAGCACGCTTGTGTGACAAGCTATAAATATTTATATAAGAATAAACAAGATGCATAAATTAATTAATTAAATAATATAAAGAGAAACTTATCTCTTGATGTACTATTGTCTTGCCTTTGAATTCATGAATATTTATGTTCGTTATGGATAGGAATAATTGTTGTTGATTAATTTAAAAACCCATTAATTCCTCATGGAGCTCATGGTTTATTTATTTGTTTTTGCTTTGTTATCCGATCTCCTACAAAAGAAATTAACTTATTAATATATACTTGTGAAGTTGTTGTCATGGTTGTTTTGGATATTTCTATAATGCCACAATTCAGGAGATGCTCAGAGATCGGGAGATGCCCAAAGATCAGGAGATGCCCATAAAGTGAATGTCTGACTCTTTCATACTTACTCACTACTCAGAGTCTGAGTATCCATGAAATCAATGCTCAATAGTAGATGCTTAGATTTTTAAGGCTTTAGTGGATGGTACTCATGTTGTTCAGATGCTCGAAGTATAAGTGCTTATGAAGGGTGCTCATTTGATACCCAATGTCCTAAGCTCGATGCTCAATTAATGCTCAGAAATCAAAGGCATTAATGTTTAGCAAAAACTTATTTACATTCTTTGATGCTCAAACTCGGATGCTCGATGATCTCATGCTTTGAAACTTCATTACTTAGAGCTTGATGGATGCTCATAAAGCAAATGTTTGGTATCCGACGATCATTTGAAGTTTGACATATGGAATTTTAAGGCTCAATAATAAAGAAAATGATTTCAGACCTGCATTTTTTATTATTCCCCAGCTTTAGTGGTGCTTCGGTGGTCGGTCAGCTCAAATATACGAGTGTCAGTGCTAAGAAGCTTGGTGCTTAGAAGCTCCAAGCTCGACGCTTGATACTTGATGCTTGAAATCTTAAGAACTCAGTGTCTAGTATTTGATGTTTAATGTTCACGTAATATTTGGTTTTAGTTTTAAGAACCATTCGTTGAATACTCACATTCTAATCTAGGTGTCTAATTGCTTTTAGGCTTCAATGCTCGAATGCCAAGCAAATACTTAGTAATTGAAGCTTGGTTTCCAATTCAATATCACTATGTATAAGGCCTTGATGTTTTTTAGTGCTTGGGCAACTTAGCTGAACTTGGTGCTCAATAAAGCCTTGATGGGTGTTCGATGCTTGGTGTTTAGTTATTAATTTTAGATTCAACTTTAAACTCATCTTTTGGGTTCATCTATTTCAAAACTTAGTAGGGTAGCCTTCAAGATTCAAACATTTCATCATGATGTCATTTGAGTATGCCAAACTTTATCCATTAAGCTCAAGATGAGTTTTAGATGAGAATTAGAATTCTAGATGTTTGACTGTCTTTTGTGCACAACCTTTATGTCAACGGTCAGTGGTAAGAAGTTATAGAACATTGTGCTCGATTCTGTTGTTCTCTTAATACTCGGCACTTAGTTCTCAATGTTCCATAAGTGCTGGATGCTTGAGGCCTGATGATAAGTGGGTGCTCAATATTCAAAACTCATTATTTGATGGGTATTCCACGTTAGGTGCTTAGATCACGATGACTAGTGGACATATTTAACTCTTTAGAATGTTCGATGCTCAGAGCCTATGTTTGGAGTTTTACAAAGGTGGCCAATCATCTTCTGAGATGTTCTTGATTGATAGACATGTTGTCACTAATGGTTTTACTGAGATCTTCATGCTCGTCAATGAGGGTAGATGGACAAATCTTTAAGCCTCTACTGTGTTGATGATATGCATATTGTAAAGGTGACAAATTGAATAAGATACTTATAAAACAAATAAGCTTGTCTCATCCTAAATATTGTTTTAACGAAATAATAGAAATTTGGAGCTAGGTTCTAGTAAGCAATAATAATTCAGAATTGAATTCAATTTATTCCCACAGACGGCACCACTTGATAACCTCAAATTGATATTTTGCTTGTAGAACCAACATGGATGAGGAGACCAAGTAAAGAGGTGGGGTTTCCCCTATAAACACTCTGAAGCTTAAGTCGGTAATTGTATGAGGAAAAAATATAATAAAGCAAATAGGCCTAATAGAATAGAGAACAAAAAGTGATTGCTTAGATGATATGGTGATGGAGTAATGGAATGATGTCTTAGTGATTTTGTATGATGAGAATAAGGAGATGAGTGAATAACATGAGATGTATTTATAAGAGAAGGTATTGCTCAAACCTCTTAGTAATATAATTCCTTAGTCTTGTTGGATTGCCTTATTTAGGAGAGAAGAAGACTTCCTTGGTAAAGTAATCTTCCTAATTGAAATAGACTTCTTTATTAAGCTTTCTTCTTATTTAAGTAATCATCCTCTTTAGGGAAATATAACCCTTATTAGAATAAAATACTGATATAAGATATTAGTAGTCAAAGGGTTAGCCTTCAAATGTGCCTAGAGAGTGAGTTTGTGATGGGCTGTATGTTATGGTTAGGTTGTGATGCTTATTATAGGGATGGTTAATACATGTGAAATGTTGTATTGATGTTTAGAAAGGCATGTGTTTTACTTTGCTATGCTTTATGTAAGTTTGAAATTGAGAAAGGATATAATGTTTTAAATGGATTATAAATGATTTCAAATACTCTATTATTATCATTTAAGAAGTTAAATATGTTTTGCTTAACAAAATTTTTTTCTCCTTGATATATCTATTCATTGAGTATTTTTGTACTCATTTCACTATGTTTTATATACATTTTCAAATAGTAGGGCTTGATAGTTGGCGAACAGAGTTAAACAGGTGCAAATAGAAGTTTTAGAATAAGGTTGGCTAATGTTCTCGTTAGAGAAGCCTTGTTCCTTTGTTTATTAAGCTTGTTATAAAAGTATTACAAAAGAGTATATTTTTAAGTTTAAATAATGGTGACGAAGTTATATGTAATGTAACTATTTTGAAATATATTTTATATTATCTTAATAATGTTTTCACTATTATATTTTTAGTTTACAAAGATTATTATCAATCTATATGCATTTTACTATTCATAAATATGAATTCTACTATTCAAAAATATGTATTTTACTATTCATAAATACATATTATCTTAAAAAGTTGTTATTCTTTAAATGCAATATATGAACAAGATTAAACTTTTAAAAGATATTAATTTAAATCCTTTTCGAGATGTAACAATGTTTATGATATATTTAGACTAAATTAAATACTTTGTTAATTGTTGGTTTTAAGTGTCCGTGTCAGGCTCTGTGAGATGAGGTGTGACAATTAGAATTGATGGTTTAGGTGTTCTACCATATTTTCCACCAAATGATTTCATACGATAATTTTATATTAAAGGGAATTATGAATTTTGGAATGGATTTTATATACAGATAATTGAAGAAAGTAATGGACTTTTAATATGTATATGTATATTTATTTTGTTTTGTTTTATCTTAAAAAGGGATTTAAATAAATATTGTAAAATCGGCATGCATTTTATAAAATTTATTCACTCAGTGAGGTCTGATTCCCCTCAACTTAATTTTTTAGAACCTTATAGTCAGTCTGATATTGGTCATTGTTTGCATCAACTTTCTTCTTCTCTAGCTATTATATATAGGTTTATTTACTATTTGTAATGTGTGTTAAATTCTAGACACCACAATAGCATATGGTTTTGTATAACTTGTCTTATAGACTTTATTTATTTTGAGATATATGTATTTGACTATGGTAGATTTATTATGAATTATGGTTTTAATGCTAAGTTGATTTATTTTATTTGCAAAAATTTTTTTTAAGGCTCACAACCAATTTTGAAAGCTATAAGTTTTCCCACTCCCTAGTGTCGGTCATGTGCCTTTGGGTTTGGGTCATGACAAAACTAAAGACAGTGCCATAAACAATTAAGCAAAAAGAAGTTTAGAAAATAAGATAAAGACAGTAGAAAAATGTTAAGAAAAGAAAGAGATAAAGATAGTACTATAAAAATTAAAGAAAATGTGTGAGTAGGAAAATTTTTAAACAATGAAGATAATATAAAGTAGAAAATTGTTAAAAAAAACAAATAAAATGTTGATAAAAATAAAAGTATAAAGCAAAAAAGGAAAAAATTAGTAAAAAGAAAAAAATGTTGGAAAAAAATTTTGGAAAAAAATAATAACCCTAAAAATAAGGGTTAGCAAGCAAAGTGATCTATGTTTGAAAAAAAAAAAGTTAGAAAAGTTATTTTTGAAATTTGTTTAATTTTTAGTAAATTTATGTAAATAACACCATAATTAAAGTAGACCAAAAATTATTTTGCTAATCAAAATTTCAAAGTTTATGTTAATTTTCAAAGCCAATAATTTCTCTAGTGAGATGCCAAAATTGGGCCATGTAATAGGCTAAAGCTTTTTTTCCCCAACTTTAGCTATTTTCAACAATTTGCTTATTTTCAATGACATTTTCTCTAGGTTATTTTAGTGATGAACAGTGGTAAGACCGCTACTATCTCTTTGCTATCTTTTTTATCTTTTGATTTCTTGCTGGAAAAAACCTATAACTCTATGCATTCACTGTCATCTAGAAATGTCAAGCAGCGAGAGGCTGCTTATGAGAAATTGTAGTTTTTTCAATTTTGGAATGTTGTTTCAAGTTTTTGCATTTTCGAGGGACATGACAAATTTACCAAATAGGGACAAATGATAGGCCTTAGGAGGAACAAGACGCCTTTTGATTTTATAGAGTCGCCACCCAATTTTTAGAAAATCGGGAAAAGAAAAGGACAACATTGGGTCACTCAACGAGTATTGCCCCCAGCAAAGTTTTTTGGGTTTGGTGGATTGCATATACTTTTTTTACTATTTCTCATTATACGATATTCAATGTATAGCTACTGCAACACCCTAGTTTTGGCAATGACAGCTTGTATGGCATTCATATAGTACATCAAATAATGGAAGATGATAAAGCTAAAATATCTTTATTACATTGCTTTCCTAACAAATTGCATATAATAGAAAAAAAACATTATAGGAAAGTAAGTCTAGCTTGGATATAGTGGACATGTAAGATTAACACGACTATGCATATAGCTTGCTTAATCACATGAATAATATGATAGGCAATGGATACTTAATCACTTGAAAGAGTAAGCAAAGAGTATATAATCATGCATATCTGCAGTTATTATTTATGCAATGATAATATGTGATGACAATATAGAGGATGCATGGTGACATCATTGGATCGGGAACTGCATGCAAATTTCCAGAATATAAGCTTGTCACATTATTGATATTTACTATATGATTTCATGTTTCAAAACTAAAGGATGCAAAACGATGATATGAAATGAGCAAAATAAAGCATAAATTGTTCATATAACATGTAAATTGCTAGTCTCATCACAAAAGCACAATAATATTCACAAAGACTTATCATAATAAAATAAAATGCAGTGTGATAAAATAAACATGCCAAAATGATTGTGTGGTTCTTAGATTCAACTGAGCTGATGTGAGTTTTAAAGCTTTAGCTTTAAAGGATTATTAAGCTTTCTTTGTTGAGAGGTTTAAAATGACATATGTTCCAAACATATAGTTACTACCACTATAACCTCTATGGGTGTTAGCCAAATAAATAGTAATTCCACTATAACATCTTCGAGTGTCAGATGAATAGATTCTACCACTATAACCTCTTCAGGTGTTAGCGAATAGATAGATACTGCCACTATAACCTTTTTAGGCGTCAGGCGAATAGATACTGCCACTATAACGTCTTTGGGTGTCAGGCAAATAGATAGATACTACTACTATAACCTCTTAGAGTGTCAATCAAACATATAGATATTGCCACTATAACCTCTTTGAGTGTTAGGCAAACATATTGTTGTGATCATTGTGATTGATGTAATGTGTCCTTCTCTTTTGGTCTTGATCAGTGATGATGTAATGATGATGCAGTAATGATGTAATGATGCAGTGATGATGCAATAATAATGATGCCATCATTCATTGTGTTGTAAATGGTATTTTAATGATTTCCAGCAGGATATCCTTTCGATAATTCTTCCTTATTTTTCTTCTTTTAGGAGGTGCTGAGTTTTTAAAAATGGTGAGACCACATGCAGTGTGTTTGGATAGATGTAATGCACATTAGTGTATTTTTATGTGAGTTCAATGCATGTCTTATGCTCAAATGGAGGTTTAGGACCAAAGAAATGAGTGTGCAAAGTCTCAGAGTGGGCATACAACTGTATAGGAGCATATGGAGGGGGAAGTGTGCATGTGGAGTGCATGGTCACATTCTGGGTGCATGATCACGTGCCTAGCACATGGCCACATGGCTCCCCCCTCTAGTCTACTTAAGACATGCATTTTTTTAGGTTTGTGGAAGCTTCTTCTAGCCTTCTTTAAGTGTATTTCATCTTTTTTTGACCCTTTTTGAGCTTCAAGTGTTTTCTGCTCTATTTTTTGCTTTTAAATTTTTATTTTTTCTCTACATAAAATGGAGTTCACTAATATTCCTAAGGGTCTAGAGGATATCTTTTTAGACATTGAGGGTAACTTCATAAAGGCCACTAGAGTTGGGACTTCCACTATGGGGACTAGTACTTATGGTCCATCTAGTGCTCAAGGTCCTCAGCCATCTAAGCTTACTCAAGGAGACCTAATTCCCATGCTTCATAGTTTGGATACTCATGCATGGGCTTAACATCGTCACTAGGTCGGTCCTCCTTTGTCCTCTATCTTTTATTTAGTTGTCTAGGCTACCTTGATTTTTGTTAGCTTTTGTTGTATTTATTACTCTTTCAACAAAGGTTGTCATACCTGTAGTTATGTAGCTAATAGCTTGATAGCCCTTGTTTTATTTTTAGTTTTAATTATCAACTAGGTCTTGTCATGATGCTACTCCTTTCAGTTCTTGTTATTATCTTAGCCCTATTAAATAGCAGTGAAAAAGATGTGTAAGCATTTATCATATATGTAGTGATAGCATCCTTGTTATTTTTAGCCTCATAGGTGTGCTACTATATTACCTGGAAGCTTCAATAGGGTCTTCTACTATGTGTAAATCAAATGATTACAGGGAAGGGTTTTGATGGGATTATTGATCCACTTTTTTATGGCTCGTATGCATCGAGTCAGATTGTTATGTATGCGTTGATTGAGCAATGGATAGACATGATGCATACTTTTCACTTGCCTTTTAGAAAGATGACCATCACTCCTTTAGACTTTGCCATTATCATGGGCTTAAGCTTTTATGGGGATCTTGTTTCCTTTAGTGAGGAGGAGTGTCCTTTTATGGTAGCGAGGAGGTGCTTTACCATAGAGTTTCTTAGGTGCCTACCCTTATAAAGTCTAGTTGTCTATATCTCACTCATTGCATTGAGTTTGTCTCTACTATGCAAATGATGTATGATACTAATCTTGTTTTGGTGGAGCGGCTAGCTCTTCTTACTCTATTTGTTGAGTACTGTTATCTTCCTTAATCCATCAGGTATAGGTAGTTTGTGGTTATTGCATGTCCTAAGAGAAGTAGATAGCTTATTGAGGTACTGCTAGTGTATTTTTGCTTTCACCTATATGTATTTGGGTCTAGATGCAGCAGGCTAAGGTGGCTCGAGGATTTGTGGATGCTTATTCATGTTGGATGTTAGTGAGAGTTCTTGTATCTATCCTTTCACTCTTTCTCTTTTGCTTATTTTTTCCTAATTTTTTGAGTTATAATTTGACAAATCTGGGCTTATAAGTTCAATTTTCTTCCTTTTCCATCTATCGACTATCTCCAAGAGGATGGTTTTCCTCGTTATCCTAGCTGGATTAGGAAGACTACTTATTTGATTGAGGAATGCTATCATACATCAAATTTGACTGTCCCTAAAAAGGTCAAATGATAAAACAAATCCTTAAGATGACTAGAGTCTGCTCATTCATAACACCTCTGAAGTGTGCAACCTTAAAAACCTAACTAACCTCACTAGTATGAAAAATCAATCACTAAGCCTAGTGAAATATAAATTATCGAAACAATAAGAGGTTTATTTTAAGAAAATTCCTCTCAAAATACTTAGCTCATTGGGCTAGTGTGCATTACATTAAATCGGGACCTGACTTTATGAAAAAATTAAAATCAATTTTGACAAAATGGGCTTCAAAAATACATTCGGAAGGCTCCAAAACCTTTAGAAGTGGCCCTGAAATGGTCCAACACAACCTAAGGATTAGCGCCTATAGCTCAGAAGTGTGCGTAAACACCCCTAGGTGTCATACGCTAAAATCAATGCTGAATATGGAAAAATGAGCTCCATAAATGCATCCAAAAAGCCTAAAAACCATAGGAACCAACCTTAGAATAGCATGCATAAAACCTAGGAAGTGTGCTAAAGCGTCAAAGTGCACATCTAAGCACATACATGAGCAAGTGTCCACGCGCACTTGGCGTGGCCACATGGAAAATCCTCAATATGCATGCATGACCATGCCCCTTACCTAATTTTCCCTACAAATAGATCCCTTCACACCCAATTTTAGAGGGGGGAGAAAGTGGAAACACACTTAAAAATTGGTCCTATTGAATGCACTCGAAACCCCTTTCCAGATAGTTTTTGCTCTCCCATGACCTTTCTCTTAGGTGATAGTTTTTGCTCTCCCATGACCTTTCTCTTAGGTTATTAGATCCTTTTTTCACTAAACCAAGCCTTATCTTTGTCAAAGCATGCTTTAAAGGTATACAATTTAGCATCATTCTATTGTCATTTTGAACCTCTCAAATAGGAAAGCTTGATAATCTCTTAAACCTAAATCTTTAAAACCCAAACAAGCTCAACCAAGCATGATGACCATATAATTATTTTAGCACATTCATTTTATCGCATTGCATTTTATTTTACTATCGCCAGTATTTGGCAATACTATTATGCATGTGTGATGAGACTACAAATCTTACATGTTGTGTGAATAATATATGCTCATTTTATATTATCATTTTGTATCCTCTATTTCTGAAATCATGAAATCACATCGTAAATACCAAGAATGTGAAAATTTCATATCCGAGAATAGAGTCATCATGCTCTTCGTCCAGTAATTACCTCATGCATCCTTTATATCATCATTATACATCATCATAGCATAAATAATCATTGCAAACATGCATGATCATCCTATTATTCATGAAATCTAGCAGGCTGTGTGAATGGTCGTGTTAATCTTACTAATTAGTCATATCCAAATTAGATTTACTTTTCTATAATCTTTTCCTTTTTATATGTATTTTATTAGGAATGCGATGCAATAATTAAATTTTTAGCTTTATTATCTTCCACTATTTGATGTACTGTGTGAATGCTATACAAAATGTCATTATCGAAACTAGGGTATTGTGGTAGCTATACATCGAATATTGTATAATGAGAAATAGTTAAAAAGTAGATACGATCCCTCGAACCCAAAAATTTCTACTCGGGACAATACTCCCTGAGTGACCCAATGTTGTCCCCTGTCTTTTCCCGATTTTCTAAAAATTGAGTGGTGACTCCATAAAATCAAAAGCCTCTTGTCCTCCTGAGACCAATCATTTGTCCCTATTCAATAAAGTTTCCATGTCACTCAAAAGCAGAAAGACCTGCACAATGTCCCATGAAAACTTACCACTATCTAACAAAAAAAGGCCCCGAAAGGGAGATGGTCACTCATAGTGGCAACTTTACTAGGGACTTTTAAGTAAGATGGATCAACTCAAAAATGATTATTTCTCATTATGCAATACTCAATTATATAGGGCCCCTGACCATTGCATTTGCACTACACATCACAAGTGCACCACTTGTCCCTAAAAGCCTCAATAATACTAAATGACATTGCCACTATGATTCCACTTGAATCACAAGGTGACGAAGATACAATATTATCAACTTTAGTCTTTACTTATGCATTTGTTAAACTCCTCTGACCAGAGTCTACAACCCAAGTCTTTAAGGGGGCAACTAAGTTATTAAAAGAATGTTAAACTCACTGATTGGAGTCTGTAACCCCTAGTCATATGAGGACATTTTTTCTAAAGGAACCCTTAGCCTTTCACCCTGGCTTAGCTCATGTAGATAAACTAATAGTAACATCCAGTAGGATTCCACCAAGCTATGCATGCTATCATTGTCCTAATGTTGTTTATTTAACCTAATATTTATAAATGACATGACCCTCTTAGTGTCTATCATTGAATGACATTGTAATGTTAGTTTTTATATAATATTTATACTCAAAACATGTGATTCTCATCTACTTTGTGTGAGCTCAAAGCATGAGGAATGATAAGAATCATGTACTTAAGATTGAATAGTCTACATAAATTAACAAACAATGACATCCCTCGATGATGGAACAGACAAGATGTCATCCATTTATCCTTATCAGATCAAATGCATGGGTTGGGAACCCAACTAGATTGTGAACTTTTATGCTGGCAAAATCAAATGGATAGACTATCACATGATACTTCCATGACTCTTGGTAAACATATCGAATATCAATATGGGGCAAGAACTCGGACTCCCTTTGATTGACCAGTCCTATGCATACGAGTGCATATAGGCTTTAGACATGATTTGAAGCCCGGCAATTGACCTCACATTGATATCATATGATTACCTCAACCACATTTGAGTATCATTCCTCAATTTACCCTTTGGTTCTTACCAACATAAATCAAAGTAGCCTTGTTCCGAGAGTAGAACCATAGTCCCCTAATGACTATAGCTTCAAAACCTAGCTAGGAAAGAGATTGAATGACCATATAGAGGAAAAAGGTTGGAAAGAAGAATTTGCATATGATTGGTTTGTTCACTTGTAGGAACATTAACTGGCTTTAATCATGCATGCATAACATACATATAGATAGCACATGCTAACCACTATTTTTTTATAGGGATAATCATCTTTCATTTTAGGATTCTGCATCCACTCCATGCATACATCGTCACCCTTTTCTTTTATAGGCATACTTTATGCATCACTCATTTAGCTAATACAACATTCAAACATGAGTGATCATGGAGCTAAGTCTTCTCACTAAAGTAATGGAAAACTAAAAGGTAGGATTCAAGAACTACTTGACAATGGCATCATAGTTGAAAGCCCTAAAGCCAAGTTAGTATCACCAGAGATTTCCTCCATAATCTTGACAAGGCCAAGTGGAAAAGCCTACAACCATATGGAATGCTATGCATTAAGACATTCCAGTATGTGCACCTCGATCGTGAACTCTTAAATGATGCTACATCAACACTATAGAACTATTCCCATTATATGAAGAATTCAATGCCATAGCAGGGTGAACCCCCACCAACACTAAAAAAGCAATCTTAACTAACCAAAATGTCAAATACCCAGGGCTTGGGGCCGATTTCTTTGATCTAAGCCTACAAAAGCTTGATGAACTAGTTATTGATTGTAAATGACTGATTCCTATACAACTCCTAACTGCCTGCACTACCAAGAAGACTGGTACTCTGATTTGGGCACATCTCCTTGCATGTTACCTCTTTATGCAATACTTCACCATCTCAAATGATAGGCTAGGAGATTACAGGGTACTCCAGGTCATTAAAGGAATGGAATGCAGAATGACTCCCTTCCTACTAATTATAACAAAAACCATTTAAGGTTTGGATGACCTCAAAAATGGGAAAATTCTGAACTTCACTAGAAGCCCTATGTTGCTTCAAATATGGATGCAACAAAAAGGTAAGTCTACTCGACAAACCTACAAGGAACTGGATAAGATACCAACCTAGGAATCATTAAGAAAGACACATCAAGGACATTCACAGGCGCTCAGCCTACATCATAGCCCTAGACTGGTTCGAATGCATAAAGGACACACCAAAATATCAAGTAAGATGGACGTGGCCATAGTGGAAGCTGGGACATGTGACCCTCTATACATATGTTAATTGCATACCAATCGAAGGATTCAGGTCATGCACCCACTACTATCCAGCACTAATGAAGAGACAATTTGGTGAGAAATAACATGTACCTTTTGAGGTTGCAAATTTCTCTGGTGGTAGGATACAACAAAGGTTTGTGGATCACTTTTGAGTAATATGGAGAAAGAGAATGATTCACCAATTTACTGCTAGTATTGGAGATGGTGTTACTAAGGAAGCATACAAGTAGTGGATGATCCAAAGATAGAAACATCTCTCAAACCACTAATTTAGAGAAAGTTTGCTTCTTTAATTCTTTTTCTTTGTTTGAAACTGATGATGTAATGAACTCTAAAGTTAATGCAATGAAATATGATTTTTCTTAATTCTTTGTTGTCTTTCCTATTTGTAATGAACATTGAATAGATCAAAACATTAGCATATTTGACATTCATTCCATATGCACTGAATCATTTAATATTGGCATGGAATTTGAACCATGCATTCTGCATATTTTTAAAGATGTTACCCCTGAAGAGAGGAGAAAAATTGAAAAAATATTAATAAAATATTCAAAAGTATTTGCTTGGACATATGATGATATGCTTAGTATTGATAGAGACATTGCTCAACACTTCATTCCTACCAAAGAAGGGTTCAAATTGGTAAAGCCAAAACTGAGAAGACTCATACTAGAATGGGCCCAACTAGTGAAAGAGGACATCGAGAAATAGATCAAGGAAAAATTCCTAGAGGTAGTAGACTATCCATAATGGTAAGCAAATGTGGTGTCAGTATAAAAGAAAGACATAAGTGTTAGAATTTGGGTCGACTATAGAGATTTAAATAATGCCTGCCTAAAGGATGATTTCCCACTACCTCACATAGAAAAACTAGTTGATAATGCTGCTATATATGCATTATACTCCTTCATGGATGGATTCTCTAGGTATAATTAGATCCTAATGGCCATTATCGATAAAGAAAAGACAGCTTTCATAACAAAATAAGGTACTTATTGCTACAGAGTATTGCCTTTTGGATTAAAGAATGCAGGGGCAACTTACTAAAGAATGGCAACTGTAATGTTACATGACATGATATACAAAGAAGTGGAGGTATACGTCAATGAAATGATGGTCAAGTCAAGAACTAGGGAAGAATACACCTCTAATCTTGAAAAGTACAGTCTTAGGCTAAATCCTAAGAAATACGTATTCAGGGTCACTTTAAGAAAGACACTAGGGTACGTTGTCAGTCAAAACGGGATTAAAATGGATCTAGAAAAAGCAAAAGCCATCAGAGAGATGCAATGCCAAAAATAGAGAAAGAAATTAGAGGTTCTCTAGGGAAACTATAGTTCATCAATAGATTCATCGCTAAGTTGATAGCAATGTGTGAACTGATCTTCAATCTACTAAAAAAAGATCAGTCGATTGAATGGAACGAATAGTGTCAACTAGCATTTGACAACATCATAAGCTACCTAACCAACCCATTGATTTTAAGACCACCTAAACTAGGGATAACTTTAACCTTATATCTAGCCATTAAAGGGAATGTAATCGGTGCAATGTTAGCCTAAGAGGGAGAAACAAAAGCAAAATGTGCAGTCTACTACTTGAGCAAGAAGATGCTGCCTATGAGGAGAAGCACAGCCAAGTCAAACAGATATGTCTAGCAATGGTATGGGTAATGAAGAAACTTAAACACTATTTTCAATCCTATAGAATTCAGGCCGTGTCTAAAATGGACCTAATAAAGTACCTCTACGAAGCTCCCTTTCTAGTGAGAAAACTTGGCAAGTGGCTCATACTGCTAACAGAATTCGATGTGCAATATCTAACTAAAAATGCAGTAAAATGCAGAGAAGTAGTTGAATTTCTAGCTCTTAACCCCATTCTAAACTTAAAAGAAATCCAACTAGACTTTCCAAACAACCTCAGTTCAGCCACCGAGATCCAAGGATGGTACATGCACTTTAACGAAGCAGTCTATCAGTTTAATGCAAGACTTGGTGTCATACTACAATATCCAAAAGGTGAAGTGGTACCAATTGCTAAAAAGCTCAAGTTTAGAGTCATAAAAAATAAAGCAAAATACAAGGCATGTGCACTCAAAATAGAAGCACTAATAACCCTAGATATCACATCAGTCAAAATCTTTAAAGATTCCATGCTAGTAATCAACCATGCCATGGAAGAATGGGAATTGAAAGAGCAACACTTAAGGCCTTGAACCACTTAAGGCTACCTACCATGTCCTTTTGAAAATGCAAATTCATTTATCTCACTAGGAATCACAATCAAATGGCAAATGCACTTACTTCCCTAGCACTAGTATGGGAAGGACCATCCAAAATGTCCATGAAGCCTCTGATTTTACTAGATCGAGATAGCTTTGTCATAAAAACTATAGAATAATGAAGATAGAAAAAACTAAAAAACCTTAGTTCTATGACATTTAGAGATATCTAGAGGAATGAGCCTATCCTAATTAAGCAGATGAAGGAGACAAAGTAGTCCTTTGAAAATTAGCATCAAAATTTACATCGCACCAAGGTGTGTTATACAGGAGAACCTTAGATGGTTTAAAATGCCAATGTCTAGATGAAATTGAGGCTACAAGAGCAGTAAAAGAAGTACACGAGGGTGTTTGTGGTCCACAAATGAATGGAGTAATCCTAGCTAAGAAGTTAATCAGATAAGGGTTCTTTTGGATGACGATGATGGAATAATACATCAAATTTATAAAGAAATACCATAAGTGTCAAATCCATGGGAATGTCAACTACCTTCTTTTAACAGAACTACATTACATCTCCTGTCTATGGCCCTTCTCAGCATAAGGACTAGACATAATTAAGGAAATCCACCTAATAGCCCCAAACATACATAAGTTCATCCTAGTTATAGTGGGCTACTTTTCAAAATAGGTCAAAGAATAATCACTCATAAGGATAGGAGCCAAGCAAGTGGCTAAGTTCATCCAAAGAAACTTGTTATGTTAATATGGAATCCCTCATCACATCATTTCCAACAATGGTGTCCAATTCCAAGGGGAAGTTAGAGAGCTACTAAGGAGTTATAAGGTGGAACATCACAAATCTTCTCCTTACTAACCATAAAAAAATGGGGCCATCAAAGCTGTAAATAAGAACAACTAAAAGATCTTATCAGAGATGACTCAAACTTATTGAGATTGGGCAAATAGATTGCCACATGCCTTATGGGGGTACCAAACAATAGTCAGAACTTCAACAAAAGAAACTCCTTTCTCACTAGTGTATGGATTAGAAACAATTCTTCCAATTGAAATAGAGATCAAGTATTTTAAAGTAGCAATTGAATCTAAATTGCTAAAAGTATAGTGGGCTCGATAGAGGCAAAGGATTAATGCTTTATACCACACACAGTTGTATCAGGCTTGAGTAGTAAAGACCTTCAACAAAAGAGTAAAATACAAAAGTGTGAAAGTATGAGATTAGTTGCTAAGCAAGCAAGACATAATGTTCCAAACCCTAGAGAGAAATTGAAACTAAACTGGGTAGGCCCATACCTCTATCAAATCAATAGTCTTCCTGATCCAATGAGAATAATGAGGGAAGCCATCCTCCTAGAAATGCTTGATGGACGGACGAGGGAGAATCCCAACTTATATGCCTAGATCTATCAAAATCAGAGGATCAGAAATAACAAACTAAAAGCAAAAGAATAGACAATAGAACTCCTACTCACATCTAGCATGAATAAGCATCCATAGATCCTCGAGCCACTTTCACATGGTACTTTAAGGCTTGAGTACCTATGAGCAAAGGTAGCAGTGCCCTAGTAATACCTTGGTAAGCCATCCAAATCTCTTAAGAGAGAAAGCAATTGCAGATCATTGATACCTAAAGGGTTTGAGAAGATAACTTCACTCAATAAATAAAATGAAAAGTAGCAAACCAGCTGCTTTATTGAGACAAGACCATCATTGTACAAAGTTTGCATGGAGGAAAGAAACTCCATGTAATGAGCGAGATACGAGTAACTAGACTTTATAGGTGTGACCACCCCAAGAAAATCAATCATGAGGTGCCTCCTCACAATAGTAGTAGAACACTCCTCCTCAATGAAAGCTTAAGCCCATGATAGTGGTCAAATCCAAAGGGGTAATAGTCATCTCCCTAATAGGAAGATGGAAAGTATATGTCATGTCCATCCACCGCTCTATCAATGCATACATGGCAATTTAACTCGAGCATATGAGTCATAAGATAATGCAGGAATGACTTTATCAAAGCCCTTCCCGGTAATCATTTGCTTCACACATAATAAGAAACCCTAATAATACATGTTGACTTTGTTAAAACTACCAGGCAGCACAGTAACATACTTATGAGGCTACAAATAATAGGTATGCTATTAAAAATTTGCACAATTACTAAATACTAACACATCTCTCTCTCTCTCTCTAACATTTAGCAGGATCAAATAATGACAAAAGCTAAAAAGAAAAGCATAGCGATAAGCACTAGCAGACAATTACGAAAAGAAAATAAAGCAAGAGCTATTAGCCACTAGCATTTACAATAAATCTATGACTTAATAGATAGTTACAACAATAGCTACAGAGTTATAGCTATAATAACCTTATACAGAAAAATAAACATCAAAACAGCCAATGAACAAGCTTCAGAAGAAATAGGCAAAGAAGAACCTACCTTGCGATAATGATGCACCTAAGAATGAGTCTCAAAAATATAAACAATAGGGGTCATATCTCCTCAAGAAAGCATGGATGGCTGAGAACTTTGAGCACTAGATGTGCTAGTCCCTGTAGTAGACATCCTAGCTCCAATAGCCTTTGTAAAGTCACCCTCAACATCAACAAAAATATCCTCTGGACCTTGAGGAATGTTGGGCAACTCCATTTTATATGGAAGAAAATGGAAATACATAAGCAAAAACATAGCAGATAGCACCCAAAACACAAAAAGGGTTAAGAAACATTGGGAAACACTCCAAGAACTTCAGACAAAGCCTCCCCAAACCTCCAAAATGGCCATCTAAATAGGCCTGAAGGGAGGAAGTGTGTGACCATGCATAGTCATGCACACTTCCCCCTTCCACGCACACTCATTTCTACGATCCTAATCTTCCATTTGAGAATAAGACATACACCAAACTTACATAGAAGTACACTAAGGTGGACTCCATTTGTCTAAAGACACTACGTGTGCACTACCTTTTTAAGAAAATTCAACACCACAGGAAAGAAAAAGAGTAAGGAAAATTCATTGTAAGGATATCTCTCTCCAAATCATTAAAATGATGAGATCATCACCTCATCATCACCTTATCATCATTGCATCATCACTACATCATTACTACATCACTACTACATAATTATTGCATCATCATTGCCACCTTATTTACATTGCTTAGAAGAACTTTCACATTTCTTAGAAGCACTTTCACATTACTTAGAAGCACTTTTACTCACATTGCTTAGAAGCACTTTCATTGCTTAGAAACACTCTCACATTGCTTAGAAGCACTTTTACTCATATTGCTTAGAAGCACTTTTACTCACTTTGCTTAGAAGCACTTTTACTCACTTGCTTATAAACACTTTCAGTGCTTAGAAGCATCTTTTCATTGCTTAGAAGCACTCTTACATTGCTTAAAAGCACTTTTGCACTTTTATTGCTTAGAAGCACACTCACATCGCTTAGAAGCACTTTCACTACTTAGAAGCATCTTCTCATTGCTTAAAAGCACTTTCACACCCTCATTGCTTTGAAGCACACTCACATTGCTTATAAGCACTTTCACTGCTTAGAAGTATCTTCTCATTGCTTAGAAGCACTCTCATATTACTTAAAAGCACTTTCACACCATCACTACTTAAAACCACACTCACATTGCTTAGAAGCACTTTCACTACTTAAAAGCATCTTCTCATTGCTTAGAAGCACTTTCACAACTTAGGAGCATCCACACTGCTTAAGAGCATTCTCATTTTGCTTAGTAGCAACTTCACTTGCATAACATCTAAGAAGGTTATAGTTGCATGCTCATCTTGCATGACACCTGAGAGGGTTATAATCACATGGTCATTTGCATGACACTTGAGAAGGTTATAGTCACATGCTCATTTCATATGACACTTAAGAAGGTTATAGTCATTTGTTCATTCATGTGACACTTAAGAAGGTTATGGTCACATGTTCATTTATGTGACACCTAGGAAGATTATAGTTGCATTTTCATTCGCATGACACCTAAGAAGGTTATAGTCGCATCTTCATTCATGTGACACCTAAAAAGGTTATAGTTGCATGTTCATTTGAGAGACACCTAAGAAGGTTATAGTCGTATGCTCATTTTGCATGACATCTAAGAAGGTTATGATTACATGTTCATTCACTTAACACTTAAGAAGGTTATAGTCATATATTCATTTGCATGACTCTAAGAAGGGTATAGTCGTATGTTTATTTGTGTGACACCTAAAAAAGTTATAGTTGCATTATCAAAAGAACCCAACTAGGAGGGACCGTATTTGGTAAAGAAGCTATTTTCGAAAGGCGCTGTCATTTTGTCTAACATAGAGGGAAACAAGTTTAAAGAACCCATCAACCTAGACAAGCTCAAGAAATACTTTCTGTAAAAAGTCTTGCTAGGTAGAAAACCTCGAAAAGAGGTTGTCTAGGCAAAAGTTAGAGACAAAAAAAAGAGAAAAAGAAAAAGTCCTGCTGGATTGAAAACCTCAAAAGAGGCAATTCAAGCAAAAGTTAAGGACATATAAAAGGGGAGAGAGAGGCACAAAATGATTAGTCAGAAAACTTATAAGGGCAAGCCAACTAGTAATATGAGATCTACCAGAGGTGAAATGTATATACATTTTTGTGCTTAAATGAAATGAAATGGATTGCTTTAATTATCATTAAACATTCCATAAAGTGTCCATTACAAGCTATTTAACTAGTATAAAAGGGAAATTACTTCTAACAAAAGGGGAAATGACTACTTCATTTCGTGAGCTAATTTTGTCTTCTCTTTTTTTATTGCCTACCCTATGAACTTAACATTTGTAACTCTCTTGTCCTTTTGTATTTAATAAACTCATCTCTTTCTATCTGTTGCAAATAAACCCACACTTTCTAATGATCATTGATGGTCTGATCGCCGTCGTAGCTTAAATTTCTTTCAATGACTCTTCGAGGCCAAGTTGCCACCATGTGGTTTAGGAAATTTTGAGAAAGTGGCCCTAGCTTGAACTCGTGAACAGGCTCCGTAATTAGTTGTCTATGACCATATTAGCGGTAGAGGCAGGATGGATTATAGAAAGTGGCAAAATGGAGACCAGTAACCGGGATATAGTATGTGTAGGACCAAATGGTTACATGCTGTAAGCCCCACTAAGAACACATCCAGTGGATCAGTGTATCAGGGAATGTTGACAGCCAGCCATGAATGTTCACAAAGATGGGATGTAGTTTCCTTGTTTGATAATGCTTGGCTTAGTAACGCCTGATGTCTTGAGGAGGTTCAATCAAGCCCAACTTTTCATAAAACCACATATGTAGGATTACAAATGATTAGATACAGATAGTATAATAGTTGTAAATAAAGAAAGGGACAACGGGAAACTTACCTCCAATAGGAATGGGCTTCTTGAGAATCGTCGCATCTTCGTAAAGTCATCCAATTCGATGATAGTTTCTGCCAAGATGAGAGGGAAGGGATTGAACCCTGACTCCACTTGATTGAGGATGGAAAGCATCTTCATGTCATAGTGCCCTAAGGGAGAAACCAGCAGAAATTGAGCATACAAACAGAGGGCTAACATGCGGGGCCAGTAAGTTTCTTCTTTGTCCACATTCATGGTGACCTCGAGGAAGGAATCTAGTTTGATTTCCAAATCAGAGATACAGTGAAAAGAAGACTGGGGTGGAAGGTTGAACATGCACGCCATTTGTTGCTAAATGGAGTGAGAATCTGGGTTTTCAAGGATAGGAATCGCAAGCCGACAAGCAGAGTCCGTATGATGGTCAAGAATTGCCTCAAATTCCTTTAGTAGGGGACATATTTCTATTGTGTTGAACTAGAAAATGTGTTTGTGGGGATCCCAAAATTGAACCATGGCATGGAGAAAAGGGAAATTGATTCTCCTAGTATGGAGTGATTTGAAGACTAGAAGGTGAAATGGCTCTAGCCTGGCCCAAGATTTGTTGTCTAAACCTTTCAAAATTGATTGTAGGGGCCTCAGACTTTGTTTTGTCATGTTTGTGGTTTTTTAGAGGTGCCTAGAGAGAGAAACATGAGGTTAGGGATAGTTGGAACTCGAGAATTAGGTCAAAATCAGGTTTGGGGGTTTTTTATAGGGGTAGGACCTCCTGCTGCTGAGGTGATCGCCTTATCGGTGAGCTGATCGCCTCATCAATAAGGCGCTGCCTTAGTAGCAAGATGCGATTGCCTCTTCACTAGAGACTAATGAGGTGATCGCCTCATCAGCAGTATGAGCTGTTTGTGCTTCTTCAAATCACATAGTCTAAATAGGTGGGACAGTTACGTATGCAAATAGTGAAATCAACTCATATATAAAGAAATGGGAAAAGCAAAACAAGTGAATTTAATTGAGAAAAATGATGAATTCTATAAACATTATGTCTATAAAATAAAAAAAAACTAAAATTTTGTGTTCACTATTCAAAGACTACACAAGTTTTAACCTTGGTACATCAAGCATCTGATCCAGTACCCTTGGGGTCAGCCTCCCCTCCAGCTCCACCGCCACTCCTGTCTTCATCCTCGTCATCCTCGTCCATTTGGAATACGTCGATCTAACGCTCGAGGGTGTCGATCCTCACCCTGCTAGCCTCATCCCGATCCTATTCAGACAAATTGCAGGTTAGTAAACCATGCAAACATGCATATATATAGAAAATAAAGAGGTTCTTACCCTCCACTGTTGGGTGACCTCCAGCATGTAATCTCTCTAGGCCTCTACCATGCGATACATATATAGGCCTTGCTCCAGTAGAATCTACATTATTGAAATAAATGTTGGAACTAACATTTGGTTTGAGAATTATAGTGAAAGCAGGTCAGGAAAAGAGCCTACATGAGTAGCACTACCAGGGGTGCATGTAGGGGTCAAGTCCCCATCCAAGGTCAAGAACTAACGTAACAACTCTCCAAGAGGAACCCAACATTGGGCTAGGGGGTCAGGTATGTGGATGAAGCTACCTGGAACAAACTCATAGCTGGGGGTAGTACTCTCCTCCCTACCCGGATCCAGTAGACTCCTCAAGGGCTCTCTCTCCCGCACTCGGGACCTAGCCAGGGCCATGGGCCTAGTAGGCACAACTTGAAGACAAAAGTAGGAGGAACATATTAAGAATGCAGTCAATTTGCAAAAAAAAGAGGAACTGACAAGGATATACCTGAGAGGTAGAAGCGGCCTGGAAGGGGACCGTCAGCAGAAGGTGGGTACAGATGAACTCCGTATACTGACTCTTCACGTGAACTATATGATACATAGCTGGTGAGCCCGTAATAGCTTAAGCAAGGTCATCACCCTCCAGCTCATGAGCCCAAAGCATACTGTCAGGAGGAGACCTAGGGACCTGCCTAGCTCTAACACCTACCCTCTAGTTCAAGACCCGCTCTCCCAAATACCAAGCTCGATATCCAGGGCCACAGAGGAGTGCCCTCTTCTAGGCTAGGGGCCTAGAGCGAGTCATCTCAATGGTCCAAGTGTACTCGGACCCCCCGCAAGTCATTCCAAATTTGTAAAAGGAAAAAAGAGGAGATGTTAATATGTAAGTAAATTGAATATTAATAATTTACTAATAAGAAGGTTTGTGATTTGCAAGTACTGCATCCTGTGTCAGAGAGTTCAAGTGCTTTCTATTGATATGAACTCGTGCAAGGTGCCTCTTCACAACATGACTGGTGCCCCACCTACCGAGGGCTGGGAAATGGTCTCCCACTCGGGTAATGCCCACAAGCAACTCTAGCTCTAGAGCCCAGACCTGAAAAATAAAACAGGAGAAGTTGAGAAGACTCATGTAAGTAATGGGGGTCAGAACAAGATAAAGGAAAAAAAAGGGATCATGACGCACTAGAACGACATGCCAAAAGCCGCAGAATCTCCTAGCCCCTCAAACCACCTCGTCCATGCTCTAGTACAAGTATGCTAAGGCGCAGCTACCCTAATCGAATGTGGGAATCTGGTCAAGATCTTGAAGGGTCAGTAGGAACATCAGATCGATGGAGCTGGCCATGTCAACAAAGAAGGTGGTACCGAGCAGGTAGAGCAAGAAAGCCCTCACCACCTGGTCAATCTCAAGGGGAGAGATCATCGCTGTAGCCTAATCCCAGGTGTAGAAACTCCTGATCAAGTCCAACTTAAGGGTGTGAGTCCCCTTCATATCAGGAGTCATCCCCAAAAGTCGCTCGATATATGCAGCCTTATCCGGAGATAGCTGGTGTAGACTCGCATCAAAGGGAACAGGATCCCCAGTGCAAGCAATCCCTATGATAGCGGCAAATGATATCAGGTCTAGAGTAAGCTCACTGAATGAGAGGTGGAAGGTGTGGGTCATATCAAACCACCTCTCCATCAGGGCATGCAGTGGCTGATAGTATGTGCACCCTTGCTCATATAAAAGTGAGAGTATGAAGTCCTCGAACCCCATCTCCTGAATATGGTTCCTCTGCTCGTCGTTCAAGTCATTGAAAAAGACCTGGGCTCCATGGAAATTCCCAGCACCCTTGAAAGTCTGAGCATCATGCTATATATAAAGAGATAGGGAAGTAAAATTTATACATTTTACAGTCTTAAGGAGAATTTTAGAATGAATGGACATGTAAATGGCACAGTTCCCTCTGTTGATGAAGTGATCGCCCCACCATAGAGGCGATCACCTCTTTAATAAGGTGAGGTGATCACCTCATCACAGAGGTGATCACCTCATTAAAGAAGCGATCGGCTCTGTGAAGGGATGACATGCGATCACCTCTTCACGGAAGCCTATCGTCTCATTGATGAGGTGATCACCTCATCAATGAGACGATCGCCTCATCAAAGAGGCGATCGCCTCTATGAGGCGCAGATGGGAACAATGTTCAATTTTTAATGCAATAAAACACAAATTTCATATTTTTTTTGATTAAATAAATGTCCTAGAATGATAACTATACAAGATTAATCACTAACCCAATGTGATTTTGCAGGAAATTTTAGGGTACTAACCTCTCCGGATGCAGAAGAACAAATGTGAGACCCTAGGTCTACCAGAAGTGAAATCGAGTCTCCACGGGTCAATCCCAAACTCTTAGAAGCGCTAATGAGGGGTAGAATATATTCCCACTTAGGTACAAGGGATGTTCTGCCATTCTCCATCAACTGAAAAGTGGGAAGAGATACAGAAAGTACAGGAAATGTAGGAGGGGAAAAGAGAAAAGTGACAAAAAGTAAAAGAGGAAAAGGACAAGGGAAAAAGTTTTTTTTATAGCAGGTAAGAGTTTAGGGTTTCCCCTAAAAAAAGGGCTAGGAAAACCCACATCACGAAGAAAGGGCTGTTTGGGTTTGAATCCCTGAAGCTCAAGGATAGAGCTGTTCAGGTTTAAATCCCCGAAGCTCAAAGAAAGGGTTGTTCGGGTTTGAATCCCCAAAGCTCATGGACAGGGTCGTTTGGGTTTGAATCCCCGAAACTCAAAGGATCGAGATGACTGTTTGGGTTGTATCCTTGAAGTCAAGAGTAAAGGACAACTAGGCCAGGAAAACCCAAAAGTCTATGTCCCCGGAGGAGTGATAATCGGACCAAGAAAATCTGAAAACCACATCCCCAGTGATGATCGGGCCAGGAAAACCCAAAAATCAAGTTTCATGAGTTATGATGATCAAAACCCAAGAATCAAGTTTCAGTATTATGATGATCGGGCCTGGAAACCCGAGAATCAAGTTTCAGTACTGTGATGATCGGGCCTAGAAAACTCGAGAATCATGTTTCGTGTGTAGTGATGATCGGGCCAAGAAAACTCAAGAATCATGTTTCATGTGTAGTGATGATCGGGCCAGGAAAACCCGAGAATCATGTTTCGTGTATTATGAGGATCAGGCCGGGAAAACCTAAAAATTAAGTTTTGTGAGTTGTGATGATCGGGCCAGGAAAACTTGAGAATCAAGTTTTAGTATTGTGATGATCGGGCCAGGAAAACTCGAGAATCATGTTTCATGTGTTGTGATGATCAGGACAGGAAAACTCGAGAATCATGTTTCATGTATTATGAGGATCATGCTAGGAAAACCCAAAAATTAAGTTTCATGAGTTGTGATGATCAGGCTAGGAAAACTCAAGAATCAAGTTTCAGTATTATGATGATTGGGCCAGGAAAACCTGAGAATCATGTTACGTGTGTAGTGATGATCAGGCCAGGAAAACCCGAGAATCATGTTTCATGTGTTGTGATGATCGAGCCAGGAAAACCCAAGAAACATGTTTCATGTATTGTGAGGATCGGGCCAGGAAAACCCAAGAATTGAGTTTTAGTGTTGTGACGATCGGGCCAGGAAAACCAGAGAATCAAGTTTGTGTGTAGTGATGATCGGGCAAGGAAAACTCGAGAATCATGTTTCATGTGATTGATGGTTGTGTTGGGTTTCGTGATACAAATGTAGCAAAAAAATTAAAATTTTATCACGTTCCCAAACCTGGATCCATGTAATTTGACTACTCGATTAAATCTAGGGTTTCAAAAATCTCACCAAAACACAGAAGAGGCAAGATTTTCTGGAAGGATGAGAGGAGGTTCACACCGATGACACCTTACCTCGAGCTTTTTTTGGCTTAGTTGTTTAGATCAAGACGTCTCCAAAAGGATGCATCCTCTATAAGTATCTACACGAACAACCCTTCACAAAATGAATTGGAGTGTGTGTGCTAGCAACCTCCTTGATTGTCTCACAAATCAAGAACAAAAGCACAAACACTGTCTTTATTTTCTAAGAAGAAAGAAAATGAATTTAAGGAAGGAAAAACAAGTGTGTGAAACCTTAGAGAATATAACATATTTATAGACTCCAAATTAGGGTTTCACCTACCAATGACCTTTTGGTAATTTTCCATTTATTATATTCTGATTTTGTTTAAAAATAAATCAAAAATAATATCTTATTTATTTATTTAAAATAACATTTATCTTAAATAAATAAACAAATAAAACACTTTAATTATTTATTTCCACATAGTTTATTTTGGTCTTATTAAACCCATATTCGTTTTGGGCTTGTTCTAAGTGTGTGACCTTGTAGATTCACATAACATTGGTAGTGGGCCTAAATCTCTATTTAGGCCTACAAGTCATAAGTGGCCTCTAGCAAGACATTATGACTACCCAAGTCATGTGAAGTCAATAATCCAACATAACCTAATTATAATGAATTTTATCATCCCTTTATCACATGATATCTTAATTGAACATAAGGCATAGAATGTCATCCTTATATAGTTCAATATTATGACTTGATTCCAAGTAGACTGAAAATGATAACTCTTTATCAATTCATTTCAGCATGGCCATGCAATTTTCTTCAGTCTATCTCATCAAGGGGCCCATAGATATCTTTCTTATATTAATGAGGGATAAATTCCTTCTGAATCACTCACATTCCTCATATAACTAATTTTATATCCAACAACATTCCAATTTAATCATCCGGTTAAAGACAATGTTAGAATGTGTCAAAACATAAAATAGCTATGTAGAAATCCATGATGATTTCAAGGTCAAAGGACCAAAATAAAATTACTATGATGAGAAATACTTATGACATTAATCTATGTAGTATTCTTATAGTGGGTCAATCCAGTACATGATCTCTCATCATGTACCTATGAGTTGAGTTAATATCTCATATTCATGATTAGGAAAACATAACCATCAGTCAACATCATACTAGCCTTAATACTTTAATATTTATATAATGAATAAATGGCTAGCGATAATTAGAATAGAACTCTTATTTTAATCTAAGGGTTTTACTATCAAGTCACATACTTGATGGCCTTAGTAAGAATTAACCATTCATATAATTATCATAAAGTAAAATGATAATGAAATACCTCTTTATTAATAAAATAAGAAAGTCAATGCATAATCAAATGATTGACCTAGTGCATATCACTAACAGGTTGGACCAAGAAAACCCATAAGTCTATGTCCCCAATGAAATAGTAATCGGGCCAGGAAAACCCAAGGTTAACAGTCTTTGAATACTTTATCAAATATTAATGAGTGGCTTAACGGGCTAGAAAAACTTGAGGGTCACGGTCATAGTTCAGAATTAAAGGATTCATCTCTCGGGTGGGACCCTAAGAGTCAGGTATGCTTTTCTTTATCTTATTGTTTGTCTGTTATTGTGAATGTGATTTTTCAAAAATTTTCATCGCATGCATTTGATTTTCCAAAAAATTAGGGGGCAAACAGAATAGGGTACTTACTGCTACAGAGTATTGCCTTTTGGACCAAAAAATGCAGGGGCAACTTACTAAAGAATGGCAACTGCAATGTTCCATGACATGATATACAAAGAAGTGGAGGTATACATTAACGAAATGATGGTCAAATCAAGAACTAGGGAAGAATACACCTCTAATCTTGAAAAGTACAGTCTTAGGCTAAATCCTAAGAAATACATATTCAAGGTCACTTTAAGAAAGACACTGGGATAGGTCGTCAGTCAAAACAGGATTGAAATGGATCCAGAAAAAGCAAAAGCCATCAGAGAGATGCAATGCCAAAAATAGAGAAAGAAATTAGAGGTTCTCTATGGGAAACTACAGTTCATCAATAGATTCATTGCTAAGTTGATAGCAATGTGTGAACTGATCTTCAATTTACTCAGAAAAGATCAGTCAGTTGAATGGAACGAATAGTGTCAACTAGCATTTGACAACATCATAGGCTACCTAAACAACCCATCGATTCTAAGACCACCTAAACTAGGGATAAATTTAACCTTATATCTAGCCATTGAAGGGAATTCAATTGATGCAATGTTAGCCTAAGAGGGAGAAACAAAAGCAAAATGTGCAATCTACTACTTGAGCAAGAAGATGCTGCCATATGAGGAGAAGCACAGCCAAGTCAAACAGATATGTCTGGCAATGGTATGGGCAATGAAGAAACTTAAACACTACTTTAAATCCTATAGAATTCAGGCCGTGTCTAAAATGGACCTAATAAAGTACCTCTATGAAGCTCCCTTTCTAATGGGAAAACTTGCCAAGTGGCTCATACTGCTAATAGAATTTGATGTGCAATATCTAACTAAAAATGCAGTAAAAAGTAGAGAAGTAGTTGAATTTCTAGCTCTTAACCCCATTCTAAACTTAGAAGAGATCCCACTAGACTTTCCAAAAGACCTCAGTTTAGCCATTAAGATCCAAGGATGGTACATGCACTTTAACGAAGCAGTCTATCAGTTTAGTGCAAGACTCGGTGTCATACTACAATCTCCAGAAGGTGAAGTGGTACCAATTGCTAAAAAGCTAAAGTTTAGAGTCATAAAAAATAAAGCAAAATATGAGGCATGTGCACTCAAAATAGAACCACTGATAACCCTAGATATCACATAAGTCAAAATCTTTAAATATTCCATGCTAGTAATCAACCATGCCATGGAAGAATGGGAACTGAAAGAGCAACACTTAAGGCCTTGAACCACTTAAGGATACCTACCATGTCATTTTGAAAATGAAAATTCATTTATCTCACTAGGAATCATAATCAGATGGCAAATGCACTTGCTTCCCTAGCATTAGTATGGGAAGGACCATCCAAAATGTCCATGAAGCCTCTAATTTTACTCAGATCAGGATAGCCTTGTCATAAAAACTACAGAATAATGAAGACAGAAATAACTAAAAAACCCTAGTTCTATGACATCTAGAGATATATAGAGGAACGAGCCTATCCTGATTAAGCAGATGAAAGAGACAAAGTAGTCCTTTGAAAATTAGCATCAAAATTTACATCGAACCAAGGTGTGTTATACAGGAGAACCTTAAATGGTTTAAAACTACAATGTCTAGATGAAATTGAGGCTACAAGAGCAGTAAAAGAAGTACACGAGGGTGTTTGTGGTCCATAAATGAATGGAGTAATCCTAGCTAAGAAGCTAATCAGACAAGGGTTCTTCTGGATGATGATGATGGAAGACTACATCAAATTTATAAAGAAATACCATAAGTCTCAAATCCATGGGAATGTCAGCTACCTTCCCTTAATAGAACTACATTACATCTCCTCTTTATAGCCCTTCTTAGCATAGGCACTAGACATAATTAAGGAAATCCACCTAACAGCCTCAAACAGATGTAGGTTCATCTTAGTTGTAGTGGACTACTTTTCAAAATAGGTCAAAGCATAATCACTCGTAAGGATAGGAGCCAAGCAAGTGGCTAAGTTCATCCAAATAAACTTGTTATGTCAATATGGAATCCCTCATCACATCATTCCCAAAAATGGTGTCCAATTCCAAGGGGAAGTTAGAGAGCTACTAAGGAGTTATAAGGTGGAACATCACAAATCTTCTCCAACTGACCATAAAAAAATGGGGCCATCAAAGCTATAAATAAGAACAACTAAAAGATCTTATCAGAGATGACTCAAACTTATTGAGAATGGGCAAATAGATTGCCACATGCCTTATGGGGGTACCAAACAATAGTTAGAACTTCAACAAAAGAAACTCCTTTCTCACTAGTGTATGGATCAGAAATAGTTCTTCCAGTTGAAATAGAGATCAAGTATTTTCAAGTAGTAATTGAATCTAAATTTCTAAAAGTATAGTGGGCTCGATAGAGGCATGACAATTTCACTCTCTTAGAGAGCCAAAGGCTTAATGCTTTATACCACACACAGTTGTGTCAGGCTTGAGTAATAAAGACCTTCAACAAAAGAGTAAAACAAAAAAGTGTGAAAGTATGAGATTGGTTACTAAGTAAGCAAGACATAATGTTCCAGACCCTAGAGGGAAATTGAAACTAAACTGGGTAGGCCCATACCTCTATCAAATCAATAGTCTTCCTGATCCAATGAGAATAACGAGGGAAGCCATCCTCCTAGAAATGCTTGATGGACAGACGAGGGAGAATCCCAACTCATATGCCTAGATCTATCAAAATCAGAGGGTTAGAAATAACAAACTAAAAGCAAAAGAATATACAATAGAACTCCTACTTACATCTAGCATGAATAAGCATCCATAGATCCTCGAGCCACTTTCACATGGCACGTTAAGGCTTGAGTACCTATGAGCAAGGGTAGTAGTGCCTTAGTAATACCTTGGTAAGCCATCCAGACCTCTCAAGTAGTAAACCAGCTGCTCTATTGAGAAAAGACCATCATTGTACAGAGTTTGCACGGAGGAAACAAACTCCATATAATGAGTGACATACCAAGAAAATCTATCATGAGGTGCCTCCTCACAATAGTAGTAGAACACTCCTCCTCACTGAAAGGACATGCTCTCCAGAAAAACTTAAGCCCATGATAGTGGTCAAATCCAAAGGGGTAATAGTCATATCCGTATTAGGAAGATGGAAAGTATGTGTTATGTCCATCCACCACTCTATCAATGCATACATGGCAATCTGATTTGATGCATACGAGTCATAAGTTAATGTAGCAATGACTTTATCAAAGCCCTTCCCGATAATCATCTGCTTCACACACAATAAGAAAACCTAATAATACATGCTGACTTTGTTGAAACTACCAGGCAGCAAAGTAACATACTTATGAGGCTATAAACAATAGGCACACTATTAAAAGTTTGCACAATTACTAAATACTAACACATCTCTCTCTCTCTCTCTCTCATTTAACAGGATCAAACAATGATAAAAGCTAAAAAGAAAAGCATAGCGTCAAGCACTAGCAAACAATTATGAAAAGAAAATAAACCAAGAGTTACTAGCCATTAGCATTTACAATAAATCTATGAATTAATAGATAGTTACAACAATAGCTATAGAGTTATAGCTATAATAACCTTATATAGCAACATAAACATCAAAAAAGCCAACGAACAAGCTTCAAAAGAAAAGGGCAAAGAAGAACCTACCTCCGATAATGACGCACCAAAGAATGAGTCTCCAAAATATAAACAATAGGGGTCATATCTCCTCAAGAAAGCATGGATGGCTGAGAACTCTAAGCACTAGATGTGCTAGTCCCTGCAGTAGACATCCTAGCTCCAATAGCCTTTGTAAAGTCACCCTCAACATCAACGTCAACAAAAATATCCTCCGGACCTTGAGGAATGTTGGGGAACTCCATTTTATATGGAAGAAAATGGAAATACATAAGCAAAAACATAGCAGATAGCACCCGAAACATAAAAAGGGTCAAGAAAAGTTACGAAACACTCAAAGAACTCCAAATAAAGCCTCCTAAAACCTCCAAAATGGCCATCTAAATAGGCCTGGAGGGGAGGAAGCATGTGACCATGCATAGTCATGCACACTTCCCCCTTCCACACACACTTCAAGACTTTGCACACTCATTTCTACGATCCTAATCTTCCATTTAAGCATAAGACATACACCAAACTCACATAGAAGTACACTGAGGTGGACTCCATTTGTCTAAAGACACTGCATGTGCACTACCTTTTTAAGAAAATTCAACACCATAGGAAAGAAAAAGAGTAAGGAAAATTCATTGTAAGGATATCTCTCTCCAAATCATTGAAATAATGAGATCATCACCTCATCATCACCTCATCATCATTGCATCATCACTACATCATTACTACATCACTACTACATAATTATTGCATCATCATTGCCACCTTATTTACATTGCTTAGAAGCACTTTCACATTTCTTAGAAGCACTCTCACATTACTTAAAAGCACTTTTACTCACATTGCTTAGAAGCACTTTTACTCACATTGCTTAAAAGCACTTTTACTCACATTTCTTAGAAGCACTTTTACTCACATTGCTTAGAAACACTTTCACTGCTTAGAAGCATCTTTTCATTACTTAGAAGCACTCTTACATTGCTTAAAAGAACTTTTGCACTTTCATTGCTTAAAAGCACACTCACATCGCTTAGAAGCACTTTCACTGCTTAGAAGCATCTTCTTGTTGCTTAAAAGCACTTTCACACCTTCACTGCTTTGAAGCACACTCACATTGCTTAAAAGCACTTTCACTGCTTAGAAGTATCTTCTCTTTGCTTAGAAGCACTCTCATATTGCTTAAAAGTACTTTCACACCATCACTACTTAAAACCATACTCACATTGCTTAAAAGCACTTTCATTACTTAAAAGCATCTTCTCATTGCTTAGAAGCACTTTCACAACTTAGGAGCATCCATACTGCTTAAGAGCATTCTCATTTTGCTTGGTAGCAACTTCATCGCATGAGATCTAAGAAGGTTATAGTTGCATGCTCATTTCGCGTGACACTTGAGAAGGTTATAGTCACATGTTCATTTGCATGACACCTAAGAAGGTTATAGTCGTATGCTCATTTCATATGGCACTTATGAAGGTTATAGCCGTATGTTCATTCACATGACACTTAAGAAGGTTATGGTCACATGTTCATTTATGTGACACCTAGGAAGATTATAGTTGCATTTTCATTCGCATGACACCTGAAAAGGTTATAATCGCATCTTCATTCATATGACACCTAAAAAGGTTATAGTTGCATGTTCATTTGAGAGACACCTAAGAAGGTTATAGTCGTATGCTTATTTTGCATGACATCTAAGAAGGTTATGATTACATGTTCATTCACTTAACACTTAAGAAGGTTATAGTCTCATGTTCATTTGCATAACACCTAAGAAAGGTATAGCCATATGTTTATTTGTGTGACACCTAAAAAGGTTATAGTTGCATTTTCATTACTTAGTAACATCTTTATTTTGTGTGACACCTTAAAAGGTTATAGTCATTGTAGACGGTGGGGTTTAGTGTGCGTCTAAGATTTTAGCAACCGCGACACTATTTAGCCTTAGGGCCTTAGAGAACACACTAACCACTGTCACAAAGACATGGCATGGAGATGAGGAGTCGCCACCCAGGGTAATAACTGGGACAAATCGAAAAGGTGGTACTTAACTCCCTAAAAGAAAGCTAGCACCACAACCAGGAGGTTCTGTATGTGGAATGCTAACTTCTCTTAGTCTCGTGTTCATTTAGAATAATTTTATAAATGATTATTTCATCCTCTAATTACATGCAATTTTATTAAACCCTATTTGACATCCATCTAACCCTAGGCATCTAGTCAATAAAATTACACATAAAAATTCCACTCAAGATTGTGTTGTCCCTAAGTCTAAACTATGTTAATTTTATTAAAAAGTTTGCTAGATTTACATTTTATTTACAAGTGAGAAATGGACTAAAGGTGGGCCTACATTTTTTATTAATTAGTGAGCCTAGATCTAATTATTTTACTTTTTCTAAAAAATGGGCTTAAGTCTATTCAATTTTAAAGGAAAGTTAAATTAAGGGGCCTAAGTCTAATTTGGTTTTATTTTAAGTGAAATGTGAGCCTAGGTCTATTTATTTTAAAAGAAATGAATTTAAGTGGGCTGAGCTAAGTCTAAACAAGTTTTAATTAACTAAGTGGACCTAAAATCTAATTAACCTAGTGGGCCTAAATTAATTTTAATTATTTAAAACCCTAAATCATTTTTAAGCCTATTTATTAAGTGGGTTAGACCTAAACATGGGCTTGGGGCTCAAAAGGATAAAAACATAAAAAAAAAAAACAAGCCCAATACAAATAAACACAAAAAATGGATCAAACAAACATTATAGTGATTTTCTAGAAACCCTAAATTAATTACATGTAAACCCTAATTTATGCTACTACCACCATTAATTTTAATTGATTTTTACCCAATTGAACCTAATTACTAATTGATTTTAAATGTAGAAAATTAAATCTTTTACTATTCCCACTTCTGAGACTATTACAAACTACGTAAAAAAATTAAAATTAAACAATTATACACCCATGAATTAAAATAATTACACAGAAGACATAAAGGCAAAATGAAAATTAAAACCCTCATATCTACTAGAAAATGGTACAGATTATTCCATGGCATTCCATGGATCTTTTGTTCATTTGAACATAAGCAGTATCCTCCTTAATCCACAATTGAACATCAAAACAAAAAAAAACACAAAAATTAGATTAGTGAAATTTAATACTCAAATCAATAACAAAAATAAAATAAAAATCATTAAGGAAAGAAAAAGAAAAAAACATTGTGATGATCATAGATGTTGTGCAAATGCCCTTTTTAGCCCCTTAGACTAGGATTTGATTGCTTTCAAAGACACTGACAGTATCCAAAATTAGGGTTTTTTGAAAGATAAAGGTGTGTACGAGGTATTCTTCATGTCTAAATTTTTAGGGTTTCTGGTTTTTTCTCTCAGTCTGTGTGTGTAAAAAGCTCTTCATCTATGTGTCTATAGACACTCGATTTGGTCGGCTCGTGTTAGGGGACGAATTAGGGTTGCTCAGTTTAACCAGCCCATTGTCAAGCCCAATGATGAGAATGTGAAACTTGGAAATGAGAATGAGGCCTTAATCTCTGATGGAAAGTGGACTTGAAAATCCAAAGCCTAAAAACCCCAAAACCGAGCCCAACTATCCAAATTTGGGCCAAGCCCACTTGGCCCAATGCAGGCCCAGGCCAAAGAGGCATCGCCTCAGTGTAATGAAGCGATCACCTCTTTGGAAACTACCAATGAGGCAATTGCCTCATCATAGAGATAATCGCCTCATCGATGAGGCATCACCTCTATGGCAGCCCACTTGTAGCTGCATTTAATGCAACTGCAATCATGATGGCCAAGTGGTACGGGCCCCACTCTCTAGACTTGTTTCTTGCATGAGAAAAAGTTTTTTGGGGAAGGAAAAAAGGCTATGAGAGCTCATGATGGGCTATAAGGCTTAGGGGCATGGGAAAGCTAAGGAATAAAAGAGAAAAAAGAGAGAGAAGAGAGGAGGTTGGTTAAAAAGGAAAAAGGGAGAAAGAGCTCTAAAAAAGAGAAAAACACAGAGAAGAAAAGGGAGAAAAGAACATCCTCAAGGAAGGAGGAGAGGTGGGAGCAAAAGGAAGGTCCATATTTTCCTAAGAGAAGAAGGAAGAAGCTTGTGTCAAAAGTGGAGATCACATCCTAGTAAGGATCTCAATCAAAACATCTCGGAGGGCCTCTCATTTTGGTAGAAAACTTGCACTTAAACTTGACATGTGCATCATTTTATGAGTTCTTACTTGTGTGATTAAGTTCTTAGTACATTTTAGGTTCATCTCTAGTGTGTCATACTTGATATCTCATTTTATTAATGGATCTTTGAATAATTTTGCATGTAGTCGTAGTATGATGATTATAGAGTGTTTATATACATGTATTGTTACTTAGAGTAGAAGTCTGAATGTTTTGAGAGTTTGAACTAGCCTATTGATCAGGCGATGCCTCTTCATAAAGGCATCGCCTTATCTCAATGAGGCGATCACCCCATTGACAGACCTCCAGAAGGCCCCTTTTGTGTATATGTCTCACATTCCTTTAGTAAGGGAATGAGATCCCTTGTTGATGAGGCGTCGTCTCATCAATGAGGCAGGCGATCGCTTCATTGACAGGTTAACCTGCTTCCTGCTTTATTTTTTTATGTTTGTCATGATGTCTGCTTTAATATGTCCCCTTTTAAACTTAAATATGTCTGTATGATTGCATGATGGTGATTAACTTGATTATTTGATGATTTTTTAGTTCGTAATGTGCAAACCTTTTTTTTAGAACATTTCTTTGCAAGTTTTATGATACATGATTCCATGTTTCGAAAGAGAGAACTAACTGTGTGTTTATTGTAGGAACTACTTGATGATTTTTATCATTATGTAGTCGCCCTTATTAGTTATCCCTTTTATTTCATCGCATTTAAGTTATTTATCAATTTATTTTCAATACATGTTTAGTTGATTTTCTGTATATTATTCTATTATTTTGCCTAAAGCATTGTAATCCTTAATCTCTTTCCCCATTTAATTTTGAATGTATGGTTGTAAATTATTATTTATTTTATTTACTGCATTTTTTGAATGTTAGGACTTAAAGGCATGAAATTGGACTAATGTGCAAACTCAGACTTGATTATAAAATTTGGCAATTATCTAAAGGCAATTTTATTACATATGGTAGATGAGGAAATAATTAAATAATTAAATGGTAATAAAATGAAAAATATAAACAGAGGCCAACCGCAAGGTTGGGTGAGCATTCAAACGATCATACCCAATTTTTGAACTCGATCTCTGATGAAAGCTTCTGAGAACCTTTACGGGATCCAGTTGCTGTACAGTGTGTCTCAGCTTTTATCCGGGTGGCGACTCCATCTCCGAATAGGCTTAAGATCTATATCATATTTCCTAGTGGGCCTCAAGCCCGTACAGTGCCATGATCGCCAAACACTTAGGCGTGCGCTAAACCCCACCGCCTACAGTGTCAGTCTCCAAAAAAAATCCCCCATGCATGTATTCAGACTCTTTACTTTTTAAAGCAAGGTCTACACATACTAACTTCCCAAGTTTGCAGGAACTCTCATCTCTTTCAAAACAACCTGATAAGAATTTTGATTTTTGAAAGCTATTTACGCATTTTGAACACGTTGAAATTTTCATCAGATAATAATAATAATAAAATTAAATTTTCAACCAATCAAAACACTAAAAAAATTGATAAAAAATAAGAAAAAATACTCAAAAAATCAAAATCAACCTCTCGATGTGGAAAGCTTGATAATCTCTCAAAGCTAAAGCTTTAAAACCCACACAAGCTCAATCGAGTCTAAGGACCACACCATTATTTTACCATGTTCATTTTATCACATTACATTTTATTTTATTGATGCTAGCATTTGGGACAACTATTGTTCTTATGTGATAAGACTGGCAATCTTGCATGCTACATGAATAATATATGCTCATTTCATATAATTATTACACATCCTCTATTTCTAAAATCATGAAATCACATCGCAAATACCAATAATGTGAAAAGTTCATATCCTAAAATAGAACCATCTTGCACTTAGTCCAATGATGACCTCATGCATCCTTTATATCATCATCATACATCATCATAGCATAAATAATCACTACAAGCATACATGATCATCCTATTATTCATGAAATCCAACAAGCTGTGTGAATGGTCATATTAATCTTGCAGATGAGTAATATCCAAATTAGATTTACTTTTCCACAATCTTTTCCTTTTTATATATGTTTTATCAAGAAAGTGATGTAATAATTAAATTTTTAGATTTATTATCTTCCACTATCTGATGTACTGCTTGAATGTTATACAAACTATCATTACCAAAAGTAGGGTGTTGCAGTAGCTATACATCGAATATCATATAATGAGAAAGAGTCAAGAAGTAAACACAATCCCCTGAACATGAAAATCTCTACTAGGGGATAATACTTGCTGAGTGACCCAATGTTGTCCCCTTTCTTTTCCCAATTTTCTAAAAATCAGGTGGTAACTCCATAAAATTAAAAGCATCTCATCCCCCTGAGTCCAATCATTTTTCCCTATTTGATAAAGTTTCCATGTCCTTTAGAAATGGAAAGACCTACACAATATCCAATAAAAACATATTGCTATCTAAAAAAAAGGGTTCAAAAGGGAGATGGTCGCTCACAAATGTATAGAGGTCCTAGACTCCATAGGTAGTTTGTCATCAGGACATGTATGCTTGATTCCTATTGTGTTGGTCACTTTATTTTCTAGGCATTATTTATTCACTTTTGCCTTTTAAATAGATTCTCCTCCATTGGTTGGTTGTGAGGTCATATTAGTCGGTAGAGATGGTGATGGCATGGCAGCTGATAGAGAAACGAGTGTTGCCCCCTGGACTTACTAGCAAGGTGTGGTATTTAGGTGAGCAAGTCAATCATTGGTGGGATGGTCCATTTATGAGGAGAGTTCCCACTCCTCATCTTGGTGACATGTTCTAGAGTTATAAGCTTAATGTGAATGAGCTCACTACTGCTACGATAGGATATCCTTCTGAGAGTCTCCTAAAGGATGTAGGATCTCTTTATGAGGATGTGTTGATCCCACAACTGATTAATGCTATGGCTAGTGGCTTTATTCCTCCACTTTTACCTGCTCAGGTGGATGGGCCTCATCCTTTGAATTCGAAGGCTAGGCCATCATACGGATCATCGAGAGTTGCTTCTCCTAATCTGATAGGCTTTTATTTTTATTTTGTGCAAGCATGTAACAAAATTTGTTAATAATGAGCTATAATTGACATGGTTATAAGGACTTACCTACAATGATAGGGATCTTGTTATATGAAATTAGGATCCCATTTTGAGGAGGTTGAGAGCACATTCCGTATTGAGGTGACTGCCCATGCTAACAGTGTGGCTTATAGTAGTGTTGCTTTTGTGGACTTGGTAGTTAGGTCATCCTCAGTTTTATTTAGCATGGACATCTTTAGTAGAGAAGTGTATCTTGATTTAATTTATTTTTTTATCCCTCCTAATGCTTCCCATGTTCGTGCTTTATTTAACTTATTTTGCCTTTATTTTTTCTAATTGATGATTGGTGTATTCTTTCTTTATTGGACCTGTTTATTTATGCTCATGTTTTATGTATGCGTGTATGATATGCAATTTTTATGTAATGCAGGTTGAACATCTCAATGCTAGTTATGGGTAGGAGCAGGAGCACATTACTTATCGTGATTTTATTGGTGACCTAGAGTCACGACTGGCATCCTTCACGATGAATGACAAGGAGTGTTGATCAGATAATATCATGATTGTATTGGTAACCTAGAGTCATGACAATGCTCACTTCTGATAGTAGCCATGACCGATATAGTTGTTTTAGGAGCTAAGTGTAGGGCTTTGAGCTTTATGGTTTCTTTGTTGTATCATTTTCCTAAGGTCATGGACTCTAGGTATTGTATCTAGGCATTTGTCTCATATGTGTTGTACAATATATGTATGATGATGACTGTAGTATATATGCTTCTTGTCATTACTATACCTAGTGATGTTTGCCATTGCTATTATCTGCCTCTTTTGTTTCTCCCTCTTTTGCCTATGGCATCTCCTTTTGGGGCTTTTTGCACTTAGTTGGGGTTTTCCCCCTCTTTTTCCTAGAGTGTCTCCTTTAGAGCTTTTCATAACTAGCTGAGCTTTTTTTTTAGGCTTCAACAATAGTGGCTGATCTTGAGGATAGAGTTTAAAGAGGATAGCAAGAACTATATTCATGTAATGAAAGAGAATGCAAAGCATGTTTGACATAATTCATGATGATTAAATATGTTTCACTTTCAAAGACATTTCACATAAATTAACAATCATTCTCATTTCACTAAAATCATTTAAGAAAAGCATAAGTGAATTCATACAAATTTCAAACTTGAGGTTACCCTTGTTCCTAACTAGCCATCTTAGGTTTTCTAGTTAAGTATTTTCTCTTTTTCCTAACTTTTGACTAGCTTGCCTATACGGAGTTTTCAACCTAATGGGAAGTCCCTAATTTTTACCTTAGCAACCATTTTTAGGTTTTCAACTCAACAAGTTTCTTTTTTTTCCTTAGACATAGTACTTCTTTAGGTGGTCTATATTGACATTTTAGGAGAATTCATTACCTTTATAATCCATGAGTTTAGCTGCTACTTTTGATAGGTCATGTTTCACCAAGTACAAGACTTCCCAGTTTCGTTTGAAATTTCCTCTAAGGTCTGGAACATTTTACCCTGCTTGCTCTAGCACCCAATCTCCTACTTTCACACTCTTATGTTTTACCTTTCTGTTGAAGGTTTTATCTAGCCAAGCCTAATATAACTATGCGTGGTAAAAAAACTTGATCCTTCAACTGTCTAAAACAGTGAGATTATCATGCCTCTACTTGGCCCATTATACTTATGGAAATTCAGATTTAATTGCTACTCGAAGAGACTTATTTGTATTTTGACTAGAAGTACTAGTTTTGACCTATATACTAGTGAGAAAGGAGTTGCTCATATTGAAGTTTTTACTATTTTTCGGTATCCCCATAAGTCATATGGTAATATATCTACCCAGTCTCAATAAGTCTGAGTGATCTTTGACAAAATCTTCTTGATGTTCTTATTTGCAACTTCGATAGCCCCATTTGCTTGTGGTCGATAAGGAAAACATATGTGATATTCCACCTTTTAGCTCCTTAGTAGTTATCTAACTTCCCCTTGGAATTGAACACCATTGTCAGAGATGATGTGATGGGGGATACCATAACGACATAATAGGTTTCGTTTGATGAACTTAGCCGCTTGCTTGTCTCCTATCTTTGTGAATCATTCTACTTTGATCCACTTTGTGAAGTAATCCATTGCCACTGAGATGAACCTGTGTCAATTTGAGGTTGTTGGGTGGATTTACCCAATTATATCTAAGCCCCATATTGAGAAAGGCTATAGAGAGAAGATGTGGTGTAATTCTATTAGAGGAAGGTGGCAGACATTCCTGTGGATTTGACAGTTAAGGCATTCCCTTATGAATTTGATACAGTCTTCCATCATCATCATCAAGAAGAACCCTTATCTTATTAGCTTCTTAGCTAGGATTGCTCCATTCATGTGTGGACCACAAACTCCTTTATATACTTCTTTTATTGCTCTTGTAGCCTCAATTTCATCTAGGCATCAGAGTTATAACCCGTATGAAGTTCTTCTATATAAGACACCCTAGTGTGTTGTGAATTTTGATGCTAACAGTCGAATGACTATCTTATGTTTTTCACTTACTTGATTGGGATAGGCTCATTCCTTCATATATCTCTAGATGTCATAGAATTATAGTTTTTTAGCTATTTCTATCTTTGCTATCTACAGTTCTTATGAAAAGGTTATCCCGATGTAAGCAGGATTAAAGGCTTCATAGGCATTTTAGATAGTCCTTCCCACACTAATGCTAAAGAAGCAAGTGCATCTACCATTTAATTGTAGTTCCTAGGTGGATGAATGAATTTGCATTTTCAAAAGGACATGGTGAGCAACTTCAAATGATCCAGGTAAGGCCTTAGGTATTGCTCTTTCAATTCCCACTCTTCTTTGGCATGGTTGATTACTAGCAAGGAATCTCCAAAGATTTTGACTTTGGTAACATATAGGGGTGCACATGCCTTATATTCTACTTCATTATTTATGACTCTGAACTTGAGCTTTTTGGCAATTGGTACTACCTCGCCTTTTGGGAATGGTAATATGACACTAATCCTTATGCCAAATTGATTAACTACTCTGTCAAAGTACATCCACCATCCTTGAATCTCTATGGCTAAACTAAGGTTATTTGGGAGTCTAGTTGGATTTTTTTTTAGCCTAGAATAAGGTTAAGAGCTAGAAATTTAGCCACTACTCTTCCTTTTGTTGTCTTCTTTATTAGGTATTGTACATTGCATTTTATTAATAACATAAGCCACTTGGCAAGTTTTCCCACCATGGATGGAGCTTCATAAAGGTAATTCATTGGATACATTTCAGACACAACCTAAATTCTATAGGACTGAAAGTAAGGTCATAGTTTGCCCATACCATTACCAGGCATATTTCCTTGACATGGTTGTACTTTTCTACATACGACAACTTTTTCTTACTTAAGTAGTAGACTACGTGTTTTGCTTTTGTTTCTCCCTTTTGGGCTAAAATTTCACTGATTGCATTTCCTTCGATGGTCAGATATAGGGTTAAACGTATCTATAGTTTAGGTGGTTTCAAAACTAGTGGGTTAGCTAGGTAGTTTCTTTTATTGTCATATGCTAACTCACACTGCTCGTTCCACTCAACTAATTATTCTTTTTTGAGTGGAATGAAAATCAGTTCACACACTGCTATCAGTTTGGTGATGAATCTATTAATGAATTATAGTTTTTTGGAAACCTTTTGATTTCTTTTTATGTTTTTGGCACTAGCATCTCCCTGACTACTTTTGCTTTGTCTGAATCCATTTCAATCCCATTCTAATTGACAACATACACTAGCATATTTCCTGAAGTGACCCCGAATATGCATTTATTTGGATTAAGCTTAAGACTGTACTTTTTGACACTTTTGAGGAAATTTTTGAGATTGGACGAGTATTCTCCCTTGGTTTTGTACTTGACCATCATAGAATTGACATTTACTTCTACTTTTTTATTTATCATGTCATGGAACATTGTAGTTGCCATTTTTTGGTAAGTTGCTCATGCATTCTTTTAACCAAAGGGCATTACTTTATAGCAATAAGTGCCCCATTATGTTATGAAAGCTATCTTTGCTTCATCAATGATGGCCATTAGGATCTCATTATACCTAGAGAATCCATCCATGAAGGAGTACATTGCACATGTAATGGTGTTGTCAACTAGTATGTCTATCTAAGGTAGTGGGAAATCATCTTTTAGGCAAGCCTTGTTTAGATCTCTGTAGTCAATGCAGATTCTGACCCTACCATCTTTCATTGGTACTAGCACCACATTTGCTAGCCATTCCAAATAATCTACTACCTCTATGAAATTTGTCTTAATCTGCTTCTCAATGTCTTCTTTCACTAGTTAGGCCTATACAGGTTTTAGCTTTCTCAATATATAATTTACTAGTTTGCACCTATCTTTGCTAGGGATGAAGTGCTGAGCAATGTTGTTATCGATACTAGGCATATCATCGTATGTCTAGGAAAATACTTTTGAATATTTTACTAATATTTTTTCAATTTCTTTCCTCTCTTTAGGGGTAATATCTTTCAAAATGTACAAAATGTGTGGTTCAGATTTCGTGCCAATGTCAAATGATTTAGTGCATATTCAATGAATGTCACATATGCTAATGTCTTGATCAATGTAATGCACACAATCATCAGGAAAGACATTAAACAAGTAAGCAAAATTTGATTTAATTGTATTAACTTTAGAGTTCATTACATCATCAGTTTTAAATAAAGAAAAAGTGCAAAAATTAAGGAAGCAAACTTTCTCTGGATCAGTCACTTAATAGATGGTTCTGTCTTCGGATCACCCATTGTCCCCACTACTAGCAGTAAAATGGTGGATGATTCTCTTCCTCCATGTCATTATGAGGTAATCCATAAACCTTTATTGTATCTTATTGCTAGAGAAATTTATAAGCTCAGAAGATATATGTTATTTCTCACCAAACTATCTGTTTACTAGTGCTGGATAATAGTGGGTGCATGACCATAATCTTAAGATTGGCATGCAGTTACCATATGTGTAGAGAATCATATGTTCTAGCTTCTACCATGGACACATCCATCGTACTTAGTATTTTGGTGTATCCTTCATGCATTTGACCTATTCTTGTTCTATCATGTGGGCTGAATGTCTATGAACATCCTTATAGTGTCTCTCTAGGTGATTCTTGGGTTGGTATCTTATCCAATTACCTACATGTTTGTTTAGCAGACTTAGCTTTTATTACAACCATATTTGAAACAATAAGGGGCTCCTAGTAAAGTTCAAACTTTTCCTATTTTTGAGGTCATCTAAAACTTGAATGGTCTTTACTAAAATTAGTGGGAAGGGAGTCATTCCATATTCTATTCCTTTAATGACTTGGAGTATCTTGTAATCTCCTAGCCCATCATTTTAAAGGTTAAAAAAATGGCATAAAGAGGCAACCCGCAAGGAGGCATGCCCAAATTAAGGTACCAGTCTTCTTGGTGGTACAAGCAGTTAGGACTTGTATAGAAATCAGTCATTTGCATTCAGTGACTATTTTGTCAAGCTTTTGTGAGCTAATATTAAGAAAAGTAGCTCCAATTCCTAGGTACTTGACATCTTGGCTAGTAAAGAATGCTTCTTCAATCTTGGTAGGGGTTCACCCTGTTATGACACTGAATTCCTCATATAATTGGCATAGTTCTATTATGTTAAATTGGAATACATGCTCTTAAGGGCACCAAAATCCTATAGTAACACTTAAGAGTTCATAGTTAAGGTACACATGCTATAATGTCTTGATATATAGCATGTTGTATGGTTGCAAGCTCTTCTAGTTAGCCTTATCATGGTTATGGAGGAAATGTCTAGTAATGCTAGTTTAGGTTTGGGGATTTTTTACCATGATGCCATTCTCATGCAAGTCTTGGATCCTAGCTCTTAATTTTCCATTACTTCAACGAGAAGATTTAGCTTCATGATCACTTATGTTTGAATGTTATTCTCATACATTTATCAAGGTTAGCTAGATAGATGATGCATGACATATGCCTATAAAAGAAAAGGGTGAGCATGTATGCATGGAGTGGATGCTAAACCCTATAATGAAAGATGATCATTATTGTAAAAAATAGTGGTTAGTTTGTGCTATCTATATGTATGTTATGTATGCATGATTAATTTTAGAAAGCTAGATAGTATTTCCTACATAATGAATAAACCTATCATAAGCAATCCAACCTTATTTCTCTATGAGGTCATTCAATTTCTTTCCTAGGTAGGTTTCAAATCTATAGCCATTGGGGGACTATGGTTCCACTCTCAGAACTAGGTTGTTTTGATATATATTGATTAGAACCAAAGGGAAAACTAAGCAATGATACAAAATTGTACTTGAGATAATCACATAACGTCAATGTGGGGATCAATTGTTGAGCTTCAAATTATGTCTCGAACCTATATGCACCCTTATGCATAGGGCCAAGGTCAATTAAAAGGAGCCCGAGTTCATGTCCTCATATCGATATTTAATATATTTATAGGGAGTCATTAAAGTATCATTCGATAACTTACAATTTGATTTTATCAACATAAATATCCACAATCTAATTGAATTCCTAACCTATTCATTTGATTTGATAAGAATAAATGGATAATGTCTCATAGGTTCTATCATCACCACATGATTCTCATATACTTTGTGCGAGCCTAAAGTATGAAGAATGATAAGAATCATGTACCTCAGCTTGAATAGTCTATGCAAACTAATAAATAATGATAGTGTTAGGATAATGATTGCATGCACAGTGTGGTAGAATCCTAGTGGATATTACTATTAGCATATTTACATGAGCTAAATTAGGGTGAAAGGCTAAGGGTTCCTTTAGCAAGAATGCACCCATATGACTAAGGTTATGAACTTTAGTCACTAATTCTAGCATTCTTTTGATAACGTGATTGCCCTCTTTAGGATTTGGGTTATAGACTCTAGTCATATAAGTCCGATAAAAGCATGAGTAAAGACTAAAGGTGATAATACTTATCTTCACCGCCCCATGACTTGCGTGGAATCATGGTGGCAATGTTATTCAGTATTATTGAGGTTTTTAGGGACCAGTGGTGCATGTGTGATGTATAGTGAAAATGTAGTGGTGAGGGGATCTATACAATTTAGTATGGCATAATGAGAACTAGTTATTTTTGAGTTGATCTTTCTTACTTAGAAATCCCCATTGGAGTTGCCACTACAAGCAACCATGATTTTTTTTTTTTTTGGGAATGTTATTTCGAGTTTTTGCATTTTGGAGGGACATGGAAGCTTTACCAAATAAGGAGAAGTTACTAGTCTCGAGAGGAATGAGATGATTTTTGATTTTATGGAGTTACCACCCAATTTTTTGAAAATTGGAAAAAGAAAGGGACAACATCAGGTCACTTAACGACTATTGCCCCCAGTAGAGTTTTTTAGGTTCGGAGGATTGCATTTACTTTTTAACTATTTCTCATTATATGATATTCAATGTATAGCTGCCATAACACCCTAGTTTCGACAATGATAGTTTGTATAGCATTCACATAGTACATCAAATAATGGAAGATGATAAAGCTAAAATATATTTATTACATTGCTTTCCTAATAAAATACATATAAAAGAAAAAAAAATATTATAGGAAAGTAAGTCTAACTTGGATATATTAAACTTACATGAATAACATAACTATGCACGTAGCTTTCTCAATCACATGAATAATAAGATAAGCAATGGATAGTCAATCACTTAAAAGAGTAAGCAAAGAGTACATAATCATGCATATTTGCAATGATTATTTATGATATGATAATATGTGATGACAATAAAAAGGATACATGGTGACATCATTGGACTGAGATCATGATAACTCTATTTTAGAGTATGAACTTTTCACATTATTAATATTTATGGTGTGATTTCATGTTTTGAAAATAGAGGATGCAAAACAATAATATGAAATGAGCAAAATAAAGCATAAATTGTTCATATAACATGCAAATAGCCAATCTCATCACTCAAGCACAATAATATTCACAAATTCTAGTGACAGTAAAATAAAATGCAGTATGATAAAATAAACGTGATAAAATGATTGTGTGGTCCTTAGATTCGACTAAGCTTATGTGAGTTTTGAAGCTTTAGCTTTAAGGGATTATCAAGCTTTTCTCATTGAGAGGTTTAAAATAACATGTAGAATAATGCTAGTTTGTATACCTTTAAAGCGTGCTTTAACAAAAGTCAGGCTAGGTTTGGTGGAAGGAAGACCTAATAACCTAAGAAAAATGTAGTGGGAGACCTAAAATTGTATAGAAGCAGGTTTCCAATGCCTGGACATATTTTTTAGTATGTGTGTTTCCTCTTACTCCCCTCTTAAAATGGGGTATGGAGGTGCCTATTTATAGTGAAAATTATGAGGAAGAGGGAAGAATAGGCATGGTCATGTTCATATCCCTAGGACGGAGCATGTGACCATGCAAAGTGTGCACGACTGCACACTTGGTGCATGGGCATGCGTGCTCATGCACAATTACTCATACTTTCATGCATTACTCACTCCATTCAAGGCTTTTTTGGCATATTCTGAGGTTGGTTGCTAGGTTATTTTGGCCTTCTAGATGTGTTTCCACTATTCATTTTATCTAGTTCATGCTCAAGTTTAGCACGTTACACCTAAAGGTGTTTAGATGCACTTCTAAGAAATATATGTTAATCCTTAAGTTTTTTTGGACTATCTTGAGACCACTTCTAAAGGTTTTAGAGCCTTTCGGATGTGTTTCTAAAGTCCATTTTGTTTAGTTTGGCTTTGATTTTAGAACATGATACCTAGAGGTGTTTGTGGCTTCACACACACTTCTGAGCAACACGTGCTAATCTTCGAGTTATTTTAGACTATTCTAGGACCACTTCTTGAGGTTTTAGAGCCTCTAGATGTGTTTCCAAAGTCCATTATGTCAAAAATGATTTTCTAGTCTAATTAAATGAACACTAGCTCAACAAGTTGCATATTCCAAGTGAAGATTCTTGAAATAAGCCTCTTACTATTCTAAAAATTCATATTGTATAAGATCAAAGCGTAACTTAATGGCTCGATGCGTAACTTAATAGCTCGGTGATCGATTTCATACACTGGTGGGGTCGGTTAGGGTTTTAGGATTACACACTTCAGAGGTATTACAAATGGGTAGACTCTAAATTTGCTTCATCATTGGACCTTTTTTGGGGACAGTCAAATTTGAGGTATGACACCGATGTTTCTTCACAAAGGCTGTCAGCTTGATGTCTCATTGAGAGCAATGAAGCTGCCCACTCCATTAGCACCCACACATAGTAGCTTGCTACCACTACAAATTGCTAGGTAGCAAGTGTTATTGATATCATGCACACCACCAGCTCGCAATCTGCCAGCATCTTTCGGACAACGAGTAACACCCATCACCAATAGCATTACCCAAATTCAACTTTTGCAACACCAAAAGGGCAATCTATTGCTATTTTCTCAAAATAAATTTGGTCTAACAAATATTTCTAGAGGAAAAAAGGAATTTAAACTCTTCTTTGTCCAAATTTTAATGTATTTGATTTTTTTTTTAGGAATCAAACTTCATATGGGCTTGTGATGGAATTATGTGTAACCCATGGCTTGAATTTTTTTGTATTTATTTATTTTAGAACAAATGCTACTTCTCTTTATGATTGAGTGTCACTTGGCCAAGAATTAATTTTGTTAATTAACTTTAATTAATTTTTCCTAGCCAAAATTTATATATTGCTTTTGGCCATTTCTTTAATCAATTTTTTTAATAATGCTTCATTTGCACCAATTTTGGGGCACTCACTCTTTTGAGAAGCATGTCAATTATGATTAAATTCTAATCCATATTTGTTTGACCAAGTTTCCATTAATCTTACTAACCTTTCGCCATTTTAAATTTTATGATCTGCTTATGTAATGTGTTTGGCCAATGTAATGTAATTCTTGCTAATTAGCCAAATTCATTGAACTAAAATATTAAAATTTTGCTTTGCCATTAACCTTCTTCCAAGAAAAATTTTGGCTTTAAAATATTCCAAAAAATTAATGCATTAAATTTTTTGCTTTTATTTCCCTTTAAGCATTGCCAAAAATTGTATCTCTAATATGGCAATATTCATGCTTAGCTTAGAGATTTCAAGCTCAATACCAATTGTTTTAACCAAAAAGCAAGTTTGATTGTATTTAGCTTCAAATGACATTGGCACTTGTTCTCTCCTTAGCCAAAATTTATTCATTTTAGTTTTAAGAATTAAGAATGTTGGCCTAAATTTTGGCAATTTATTTTTTAACATATGACACATATTTTCTTTGTCAAAATTTTGTTTATGAACAATTTGGCACTTTACTTTTATCATTCATAGATACCCTTGGAGAAAATAATAATATTTTACATTTTAGCCAAAAATTTAATTAGCCTAACTTTGGCCAATTAATATTTTGAGAACTTTATTAGCCTTCAATAAGTATGGCCACTACTTGTTCCAAGCTTTCATGCCTCAACTAAGTTAGAAAATGCCATTTAAACTTAGTCCTTTCGAAATCTTAACTAAATTTCAAAAGAATTTTCTAGCTTTAATCTTGCAACATAAATTGTATTTTAGCATAAGATGCCAAAATGAAATTAAAAGTGAATATTATTTCTTGGGCTTTCAAAACAAGAATTTTAGTCTTAGGGATAAGTACAATTTTGATCCATGTGGGTTCACCATTTGGCAAAATTAGTTCTAGGATTTTTTTTTTTTTACATTTTAGTACCTTGTGTTTCCTTTTTTTACACTTTACTAATCTTCTAAAAAATATTGTTTAAAATATATGCTTTAATGTAAAAATAATATTAATTTTTAATACTAAGATCTTATACTGAGTAACATATTATTCCACTAATTACAATAAATTAAAAAACAATAAGTCTAAATGTATTTTTAATTTTATTATGAATAAAAAGAAATATTTATTAAAATAAATTTACAATATTTATTAAAACAAACAATTGTATAGATTGATAATAAATCATATATAAAATAGATTTATCATTAAAATATAATATTTTTCTCATAAAATGATGATTACATAAGTTAGAAGCGTAGTAAAGTGTAAACAAATATAAAACATAGGGTATCAAAATGTCAAAATAAATCACGAAAAAAAATTTACCAAAAGACGAAACCACATGGCTCAAAATTATACTTATCCCTTAATCTTAAGGATAATTCTAGTTTTGATAGCCAAAATGCAAATTTTCTCTAATTAATTCTTGCTCTTATTTTTGGCTATTTAAGCAAAAAATTATATCCTTTTGATTTTTGGTGGAATTTTGCTATGCCATACCTCTTTATATCATGCCTAGCCATTTTAAATATTGTTTCCATGTCTATTAATGTTGCCTTAAATTGTTGCCAAAATTCAAAAATTTTAGTAAAATTTTGATGAACTCAATTAATTTCTTGGTCATTTCTCATGTCTTGGCTCTACTGATTATGATTATATTTTCCATTCCACTTGAGCATTATTTCCTTAAGTCAATCTTCTTAAATTGCAAATAATGGCTAAATCAAAATTGTCACCATTCTTTGGCCTAAAAATTGGTAAAATTGTTTATTTTTCAAGGCTTAAGACTTTTATCATACATTTAGGCACTTTAAAATGTACTTTTATCAGGTTTAATGCTTTGCACAAAATTCTATTAAAATTTACCTTTTAGTTTTCAAATTTGCATTTTCAATATAGTTTGGCCAAGATAAAATAGGTTCTTTTGGCCTAAAGTCTCAATTAAACTCTTAGGTAAATTATAGAATTTTATTATGAATTCCTTTAAAATTTTAAGTTTCAAACAAGAGCCATTTTAGCCTAATACGCCAAAATAACCAGTCAAACCCATTTTTAGTCTGCACTTTTAATTAAGAAAATTGGCCTTCCTTGTCTTGGGGAAATGGACCAAAACATGTTACTTATTTCTTTCTGAAATAATACAACATATTTATTTTAGCAAAATTTTTCCAAAATTTCTTTTCTTATGAAATTTATTTATTTATTTAATTCGGCTTTTATTAAACCAAATACAATGCTTCTTAGTTGGTTAATATTTATCCATCTCTATAAATCAATTTTCTTAGGCAAAAGTGTTTGGCTTATTTTTTATGCATATTCTACATATTTCAACATCTATTGCTTAGTACAACGTTTCAATATAGCATAGGCTATTAAACAAAACATTTTAAAATAGCTTTATTGCTTATGAAAACCACAAAACACTCTATACCTCAAATGTATTATTTCTATCCATGCTTGTCTATATATCACTATAAGGCAATTTTATTTTTAGTAAAGGATTAGACTATAGAAATTAGTGAATGCACCCGAGTATCTCAACTAGGTTAACACCCTCTTAGCATTCTCATCATCTTTCTGAAGTCCAAAATTATATTCAAATAAAAATAAAAGAAAGTCATACAAAGAGTAAATAACTGAAATCCCACAAGGGATTAATAGAACCTATAGCTAGGCAATCTATTATAATCCTTAGAAATAGTTGAATTAATAAAAAAAAGGGGTAGAATCCCACTAAAGTGGGGATGTGGCCAAGACACCTTGTTTAGCTAGTAGATCTAATGTAGAATATCCTTTATAGAAGATATATGACACTTTTAACGTCATATAAGTAGTGTAGTGCAAATAATCAAACCATCAGTGTTGAAGCTCCTAAGGCACTTGCTTCATGTTTAAAGAAAATAACTGGACTACAAAAACATGATCAAACTCAAGCCAAAGGTGATGCCAAGCTTTCTTCCATGTAATTTCAACAGCATGTATAGCAGCATTAGTCTCGGCAATGTATGCAAAGTTACATCCCAAATCAAAAGCAAAAGCACCATGTACAAAAAAAGATGCGTTTAGAAATATTCCTCCTACTCTATAAGCACTTGAAATGCCTAAAGATGATCTTTCTGTATTAACTTTGAGCCATCCCAAAGGTAGTGGTCTCCATACCACAGAGACAATCTTCGAAGCAATCCCCATGATGCCATAAATATGGAGGAGTTGTATAATGTAAAGATCATCTTTGAATTAAATATACTCCCAACTCAAAAAAAGTATATTTCCTTAGTCAAATTGCCTAACATCTTTAGAGAAATATGAATGTTTGTTTATCAAAATAATGTATCAAAGATAGCTACATTTTTTATTTTCCATATCAACCAGATTATCAAAATAATTATTGCATTCCACAATGTTGTTACTTGAGAACTAAGCAATAATCTAAGGCAGCTATGACTAGGTCTAAAATTGAATCTAAATTTGAAATAGATTTGCCTAAAGGTAATCCAATTGAATGCTAAGTCACTTTAGCAAATGAACATCCAGTGAAGAGATGATCTTTGTCCTTAACATGAACACTGCATAAATGACATCGAGATGGGTAAGAAAAACCTTTTAAGTGGAAATTATCATCTATGGATAAGCCTCCCTGAATAGCACACCAACATGTTAGAGAGCGTGATGGTGGTAAAAAATCTTTCCATATGAAAGAGTGCACTAGAACTATTTGCTGCTAAGTATGAAAATGGCATACATTTTATTGACTGAATGAGATCCATCCTTTGTTGAAGTCCAAAAGCAAACATCATCAAGATTTTGAATGCATAAAATAGAGGAAATATTAATAACTACTACTGGATCATTGATGCTATCCAGATGCCACTGATGATCAATTTTAAAAAGTAGAAACTGGCTCACATAAATTTCTTTAGTCATGAGAAGAAATTTGCAATTAGTTGGCCACGGTAGGACTATCCATTCATTAGTCCAGAAGTTGAGCTTGGAATGTGAGCCAATCAACCATCTAGTTTCATAACAAAGAGTGGAGTACGTGTGTTTAATAAAGAATCAAATTAAAGACTTCACATAATTTTCTTTAGGAGTTCCATAAGGATTATGAAAACATAAGCAATGAACGGTAATAAGAAACTGCTCAGAACTAATCATTTGCCATGCTAATTTACTAAGCATTGATTAATTAAGATCTTTCTTTCAATCTCTTAATTCCTAGACCACCTTCTTTAGAAGATAAACAACATATTCACCAAGGGACTGTTATAATTTTCTTAGAATCCACAAAGCCAATCCATAAGAAATTTCACTTGCTACACTCCATGTGAGAAAGTAGAATATAAGGCCATTTGTAACTAGCAAAGGAATGGAGAAGGCAGCTTGTAATTACTAATTTAATAAGAGTTAGACAATAGGCCATTGACAAAGAAGTCCCTTTCCATATAGAAAACCTTTAATAAATTTTGTCTACCAATGGTTTCAACTATTTCTTTTTAGGAGCCCCAATGAAAAAGGCACTGCTAAATAGACAAAAGGTAAGGATCCTTTTCTTATATCCATTGTCTTATGCAATTAATCAATTCTTCTTTAAGAAATAATGAACCCATAAAAAAATTTTGACTTATACCAATTGGCCTGAAAGAAGGCCATAAATCCTAATGGTCTCATTAATAGCCTGAATGTTCTTCATAGATGCTTTGCTAAACAAAAGCACATCATCAACATATAAAGGATGAGTAGGAAAATAAGAACCTCTGATTTGCAACATCGGCTTAATGACACCTTAAGTAACTTTCAAAAAGAGCAATCTACAAAGAAAATCCTTGGCAAGGCAAAATAAAAAAAGAGAGAGAGGATCCCCCTGTCTGACACCCCGAGACCAAGAGAAATAACCTTAAGCTTTCCCAATGATCATAATAGAAAATATAGCTGATGAGAAAAGAGAGAGAACCCAATTCCTAAACTATAAAGCGAAGCCAAAAGATTCTAACACATCCAATAGAAAATCCTAATTAATTGTATCAAAAGCTTTCCTAATGTCAATTTTCATGGCCATGTTAGCTCCAAAACAAGTCTTGTTTAGGAGAGTAACATCCTCTGAGGCATAAGCAATACAATATGAAATATTTATATATTTAAGAAACCAAATTGATTGCAAGAAATAATGCGAGTGGCAATATTAGCAAGTCTATCTGCTAGAATCTTAGTAATAATTTCCATGCAAAAGTTGCTAAGAATGATAGGGTTATATTGCTTTAGAGTAATTTCATCAACCATTTTAGGAATAAGAACCATAAAACTAGAATTTAATCTAGTTGTTATCTTGCCTGAATAAAAAAAAGTGGAAATAGTAGCATAAACCTCAGCATGAACCACATCCTATAAAGATTTAAATAAAATACTTATGAATCCATAAGGTCTAGGTGCATTGTGGGCATCCATATGGAAAAATGTGTGTTTGATGTCATCCACTAAAGGACAACAAATCAGAGAAAAGTTATCTTCATTAGTTACCATAAAATGTGATTGTCGATTTGATAAAATCAATATTCTATCTAACTAAAGCAACAAACTTAGATAAAGATTGATAAAATTCCAAAATATAGCTTTCAATAGACATTTTATCCTTTGTTAACACACCATTAATCATGAGTTGATTGATCCCTTTTTTAGGTTTTTCCCTTGTAAACTGCTGATATAAGAAAGAAGTGTTGTAATCCCTGGCTGCCAACCATTTAGTTCTATTCCTTTCTTTTAGAAAATTTTTTACTATTTTAAGTAATTATTAAGAGTAGCATGAGCATCCAATTCCTGCCTATAAAGATTATCTGAAATACCCTGAGCTTCAATCTAATCTTTGACATCTTATAACAAGGAGCTAGCATTAGCAATATTAACCTCTAAGCGACAAAATATATCTCTATTTCATGCTCTAAGGTCCTATCTCAACCTCTTAAGCTTTTCACTAACAAGCTACATCAGATGAAGATTGCTAACAGGCTTAGACCATGAGTGCACAATTAGATCATGAAGTGCAGAATGAGATATCCATATAGCTTGGAATCTAAAATAGGAAACCATTGTATCTTTTATAGCATAATTAAGTAAAATAAGAGAGTGGTCTGAATGATATTGAGGAAAAATGGACCATGACATGGTATGCCAATGGTTGAAGAAATACAAATTACCCAAAGCTATATCTAAGTGGCTATCCACTCAATTAGCACTTGCTCTGTCATTACACCAAATGAAAAAATTCCTATGTAAAGGAATGTCAAAAAGCATATATGAATCAATAAAATCTCAAAATTCTTAGCATAGACTAAGAGCTAGAGGAATTCTAGGTATCTTATGAGCACCCAACATAATAATAAAGTCACCTATAACACACCAGCTATAAGAAAGATTAGAAGACAAAGAAATTAGATCTTGCAAGAGATTCATTCTACGATTACACCAAATGCTGCTATATACAAAAGAAAACTGGTGCATAACATTTGCTTCCATAACATCAATAGTAATATGTTAAGCATGAATATGGCAATAAGAAGGAGAGGGGAGAGCCCATTTGCCAAGAATCCAAATATAAGCAATATCAAAACCAATATAAGCTAGTAAATCCAATTATAATATATCCTAAAAAGATAGTAAAAAAGGCAATCATAGGTTCAATCAAACAAACATAATCTAGAGAATACAGACTATAAAAAGAATTGAAAATACGTTGAGTATGAAAATTTCCCAAATTCTATATAAAGATCTTCATAAATTGAGTTTTACCAATTTCCTAGCCACCCTTTTTGAAAGTGTAGCTTTAAACTTCTCTTATTTATTTAGAATTGATTTCCTCCTCATGACAGTAGTCCAATTTTCATCCTCTATGTCAGCATCATTTGCCTATGAAATTTTGTATTTTTGTGTAGTTGTTACCATTTTAGAATTTTGATTATTTGGATGATTTGTGTCATGTTGCTCTAAATCAGGTTGAGTGTAAGGTTGATGAGGAGAACCATAATGTTCTCATTAATTTTATCAGCATGATCATTCTTAACCTCAAGAATCAAAGTTTCTGTAGAGATCAAAGGTTGAGCAAGATCCACAACATCAATCTAATTGTTTATATTGACTTCATTGTCAACATCTTCAACTACGATGATAAAATCATCTGTTACTAGTAATTCAGTCCCCACAATATTAGAATGCATATGTGAAAAAGCATTAGAAATAGGAACTTTAACACTATTTTTAGGCTTCCATATATGCTTTAACTCCATGTGATTTTGTGGCATAAATTTTTTAGGCTTAGATCGTGAAGGAGCAATTAGTGCTATTTTATTTGTTAATCTGTATTAATAAGGACTACATCCAATATTAGAACATAAGTAGCAAAAAGATAGGAGATTTTCATACATAACCTCAACAAAAAATGCTCTTCCCAATTTGTTTAACGAGAAGTGTGTCTTGAAGAGTAAAAGAGAGATCTATGTTAACCAAAACTCTAGCATAATGGCTGAATTCTCCTATTTTTATTGCATTGTCAATTTTCAATGGAACATCAATTCCTTTGGCAATTGAATAGAGAATCTGGGGGTGTATTCCTAAGGTAACTTATAGAAACAACTTAATTTTTGGTGTTTGTGGATTTTTAAATAAGGGGATCAAAATATGGCATCCAAGGCTAAAAATAGAGAATGCCAGGCTTCAATGTTAGGACACCTCAACTCCAAATTGAATTTTTCTCTATGCTTGATTGAAGAATGACATGATCAAAACCCTTGCCAAGATAGATTAATTTCCAACTATTATTTAGGTTTCAAATTTCAAAGAGTTTTTTCTTCAAATCTACGAATTTCTAAGTTGACTCTCCTTTATAGAAAACTATTCGACCAATGAGAGTGTGTTGACAAGATGTAATCCAATGTTTATATATTTCTTGATTAAATTTAATGGCTATGTATCCTCCTTTATTTGTGGCTTAATTTTCCTCAGGAATAATGGGAGAGGTTAAACTTTTGACAACCATCGCATATGATTGCTTTTCTGGGATAGGTGGATCAAATTTAGGAAGGGGAAAACATCGCACCATGGCTAAGGTAATCCATGATACAATGATGAGAACCAGGATAACCAATGCCAATAACAATAGAGAAGCAAATTTATTTATTGTAGCAGTAACTTGCCAAAATACTATATATTTTTATGGCAAATTTCATTTTATGGAAAAATTAATTACTTTTTTAGCCTTTGTTTTTAATTTCTTTCCTAGGAATTTGTTGTATATTATATATGCTTTTATTGCTATGCACTTTAGGAATTTCAATTTATATTGACTTTTTACAACCTATTTATATCTTATCTTGATAGTGAACATGAATCCACTATCTTATCTTATAGGGATTGTTTTATATTTGCCTATTTATTTTCAATTCAACCTTTTGCATCACGAATCACAACACACACATACACCACAACCATGTATTAAAACAAAAACATTCATTTTTCAATTATTATGCGACTGAAATTTTATCAACATTCACATAACTTATTCACACACAAAATTAACTCATAAAAAATAATAGTAAACAAAAACAAACAAAAACTCAAGCTTACAACAGTGGATAGAAACACACTAAAAACTTATAGAATTCAAATTTTATTTATTTAAGATATTGGCTTATTAAGCCATACTTAAAAACCAAAAAGAAAAATGTTGCCATTAAATGGCAAATTCCTGGCCAGAGGCCATTAATTTATTTTAACTTTCATTTTCTCACATAATGGGAAATATTTTTAGCTCCACCTCCTTTTACATGCTTATTAAGGTTAACCAGGATGTAACCACTCAATTTAGCATTTTCATAAACTCCCATGCAAAATAATCCTTTTAAAGTTCATTATTTCAATTGAATTTTTCATTAAGAAAACATTAAGGCATTTTTTGTTGCCAACAATAATTGGAAAAACCATTATTATTACATTAATTGAAAGGAAATGGTTATGCAACATTTAAGTGTGGTGAATACATGCCTTAGATCATGTGAAATTTAAAAAAAATTCATTTGCATAACCCTTCATCATATGTAGATTTCCATTCCCATAGATCCATTTTGCATTTTACACATAGTAAAACTACAAATCAATATGTAAAACAACAACTTAGGAAGTCTAAGTTTAAGAATACTTACAATCTCCTAAGTTTGAAGTTGACAACAAGAATTATATAAGCTTTGGATTCTTTGGTTCAACTCTTGAATCAAATTCTTAGCCTCTTAAGTGTTAGGCCTCTAGCTTAAAACACCAAAGCATCATCAATCACCTTTTTGCCTTAATTTGGATAGTAGCAAGTGCCCTCTCAAATGAACCTCACAAATCTTGCACTAATTTAATCTCCTTAATCTCCTTACAAGAACACTAGGGTTTATGTTTACCAAATGTCATTTCTAATTTTTAGTGTTTCTCTCTCTTCTTTGTAAATTTCTTAGGCCATATATGTAAAGAAAGCAGCCACCTCATGACATTTTCCATGACATCATAAGGAAACCTCTTAACATCATCCATGATATTATATGCAAACCTCTTGACATTATCCATGACATTATAAGCACACCTCTTGACATCATCCATGATATTTTAAGCAAACCTCTTGACATTATCCATGACATTATAAGCACACCTCTTGACATTATCCATGACATTTTAAGTACACCTCTTGACATTATCCATTACAATGTCTATTCAATAATAAAACATGATCATTTAAGTTAGTAAAGGTGGTTCCCATAGCTTTAGTAGCAACACTTGCTCCATCTCCAAGCTTTAGAGTCACCTCATTTGACCTCAACCTTCTTTCACTTGCTAAATCCTGCAAGGAAGAACGTATATGAGAACTAGCACCGACATCCAATACCATAAGATGAGCTTTTAAAACATTTAGAAATAGATAAATTAAAGAAGTCTCACCCTCTCCAATCTTGTCCTTTCCTTTTATTGATTCAAAGAACTTAGGATAATTTCTTTTCCAATGTCCATCTCCTTGGTAACAGAAACATTTTCCTTTGCCTTTGTTCTTAACCTTCTTTTTGCCTTTGTTTTTGCTTACACCTCCCGAAGCTTTAAAAACTTTTTCCTTAGCTTTCTTAGTTTTGTTGCCTTTATTCTTTTTAGTATTACTAGAAGAGGCAATCAAAGCAACCTCCCTCCTCTTTTCATTACGAATATCCTTTTGGGCTGTCACAAGCATATTTAATAACTCTGCAAGTGTGCACTTAATTTTATTCATATGGAAATTGGTAATGGTTTGCCCAAATGACTTCAGAAGGGATTCTAAGATCAAATCAATTTAGAGTTGAGCATCCATCATGAAATATAGACTCCTAAGTTCCTCAACAGAATGAATCATATAATTCACATGAGTTCCAACATCCTCACCTTCCTTCATTTTGGCATGAAAAAGGCACTTAAATATCTCATATCTAGTGGTCCTACTTTGTTCACGAAATAACTCTTATAGGTGAAGTAGGATTTCCTTTGTATTAGTGTACTTCTCATGTTGCCTATAAAGTTCATTGCTTATAAAAGCCCACATAATGCAATGTGCTTGTAAGTTATCATCTTTCCATTTTGCAAGAGTGTCATATTCTTCTTGCATAGCATTTGGTGGAAGGGGTTTGGAAGGACTTTGTTCCAAAACATATAAAACACATTCGGAGGCCAAAATAACCTTTAGATTACATAACCAATTAATAAAATTAGGTATGATGAGTCTATTGTTTTTGAGAATTATGTTTAATGGGTTTGATGACCTCATATCATCAATTTGCTATAAAATATAACAAGATTATTAGTTATAATGACATTAATAATTTTTTACCATTAGAATCGGTCTTTAATCATAATGGTCTCCCACTAGCTTAGTGAATTCTACACTTTTAAAGTAGGAAATGGAAATCCTTTATTGGATGGATTTCTAATGGGTGATGGAGTTCTTAATGGGTTACTAATATTCCTCAGGTACACCTTGCCATTCTTGGAATATTAGTTCTCATTAAGTTGACAGCTCTTATCCATCACATCTCATATGAGGTTCCATCAAACCAGCTCCTAATGTTTAGAAATCTTAAGTACACATTGCCATTCTTAACCTCTTTACATTAGTTTGGTCCACACCATTGAATTAATGTAGTGTATGGATTTGAACACTACAAACCTCAAGTACTCCTATTTGCCAATCTTGGCATATAGTGTCTGCATACACCCACAACATCTTATGCTTAACACTAACACTACATGAATCTCTGGAGCAATTTGTACACCCCTATGTATCAATAGCCAATGCACATAATCCCAAAACTGTGCATGTTATTACTTAAATGGAGAGCCTAGACCTAAATTTAATTTGGAAGATTTTTGGATCTTCATTATTGAGCTCTCACATTGCACATTAGCTAATTATATATATGGCACAACATCCATTTATATACATACATCACATATGCATACAACATGTTACAACACATATATTACATATATACATAGAACATGCAAAATGGATGCACAAATAAGGAGTGATCATGAGATTTCCTATACCTATTTTAAATCTTAAAATAAGTTACAAAATGGTTCTGTCATTGCCTTGGATCTCGAATCTTGAACACTTCAAGTTCCAAGCATAATTTTTGTCATTTACTTTTAAACTTTGGCATGCTAAGGTGAATATTACATCCTAATTCTATGTAATTAACATTTAATTACATACCAAATAATAAAAATTAATTATTATTACAAAACCAAGGATGTAATCTAAGTCCATAATCATTCCATGAATATATGTCAAGCATAAAGCAAGTAGGATACAACTACTGCATGTCAAGTTTAATTTCAACCACCTTTTTTTTTTACATATGTTTAGCCACAACACTTGTAACTAACAATAATCATACTCAAAAAACTTTCAATTATCAATCAATTTTATCATGTGTAAAGTGCAAAAAGTTGCTCTGATACCATTGAAATGAAATGGTTATGCAACAATTAAGTGTGGTGAGCACATGCCTTAGATAGTGTGAAATTTAAAAAATTTCACACTATTACCTTTCATCACATGAAGATTTCCATTCCTACAGAATCATTTTTCATTTTACACATAGCTAAGCTACAAACCAATATGCAAAATAACAACCTAGGAAGATTAAGTTTAAGAATACTTACAATCTTCTAAGTTTGATGTAGACCATAACTATTTTACAAGCTTTGGATTCTTTGGTTCAACTCTTAAATCAAATGCTTAGCCTCTCAAGAGTTAGGCCTTTAGCTTGAAACACCAAAACTTTACTAATCACGTTCTTTCCTTGATTTGGTTAATAGTAAGTGCCCTCTTAAATGACCCTCATAAATTTTACACTAATTTAATCTCCTTGCAAGAACACTAGGGTTTATGTTTACCAAATATTATTTTGATTTTTCAGTGTCTCTCTCTCTCTGTAAATTTTTTAAGCCATATATATAGAGAAAGCAACCAACTCATGACATTATCCATGACATCATAAACAAACCTCTTGACAGCATCCATGACATCATAAGCAAACCTCTTGGCATTATCCATGACATTATAAGCACACCTCTTGACATCATCCATAACATCATAAGTACACCTCTTGATATCATTAATGAAATCATAAGCAAACCTCTTGACATCATCCATGACATCATAAGTATGCAACTTGACATAGTAAATATACAATTTGTACAAGTAACTCACTAGTGAATAAAGAAGAATGCAGAAAACACATATTATGTATAATGTCTACATTCGTTCTTTACATTTAATCATGTAACCAAATCCTTATCTTTGCCTTAGTCAAATTTATACACACAAGAGATAATGTGTGCCTAACATGACAAATTAGCCATGGTCAACATTTTACACTTATGTGATAATGTGTGACTCATATGACAACCCTAATAAGCCTAGTTTAATACTTATCATGCCCATAGTCAACATTATACATATAAAGGATAAGGCATGCCTAACATGATAAATTTTGACCAAGTCATGTTCACATGGATTTGGTCTTGATAATTAGGCCAACATTTGGCCCAAGCCTAATCCATTATACAAATAGGTCTAGATTAGGTTCATGAGCTTTCTCATTATTTTGGATTAATCTTTAGTCCAAAACTCTTTATGCCTAGGCCTAAACTCTTGGGCCATTAATCCAAGCCTACATAAAAACAAAATATATATTATTAATTTAATACTTTAATTAATATCTCATATTAATTAATTATAAATTAATAATTAAACCTTTACTTGAATTGGATTTAATGATATGCTAGAATTATTACTTAAAGCATAAATCTAATTCCATTAATCTTAATTATTTGATTAAACACTTTAATCAATAATTAGATTAATATTGATGATGATTTAGTATGACTTAATATTTAGGTCACACCTAAATAATTATATTAATATTTAGGTGTAACTTACTACGTTCATGTCTAATTGGTAATGAGAAGATAATATCAACACTTAATATTATTTGAAATTCTTTTCAAGTCTAAATGTGAAAATCCTAATTATGCACATTTAGTTCTCATAAGTTGTGAGTGACCCCCAGCATCAATATCATAACTACGCAATTAGAAATGAATACATGTTTTAACCCTTTAGTCATAATTAGCATACATTAAAATCCCTCCATTATAAGATCCTGATATAGCCTAGAGTCATGGTTTAGTCAAACTATAATAGTTATATCATATGACCTCATCTCAAGTTCTATTCTTCATAAAATATAACCAACACTAAACTCTTTCAATTTGTGTCATATTTTTCCTGGCCAAGAACTTATTAATTAAGAAAGAACTTAGATAGCATAGGATCTTATCCCAGTTCACTCCAAACAATGAATCACATGTTGGCTAAACACTCATCCCTACACTTAACCAACTAGAGCCACCACACGCCATATACGCATGTATGATTAACACAAGTATGTAAGCAGTAATAAACCCTAACCACTTAAATGTGGGTGGCCATGTTACCTTAGGTCAAAGGACTATATACATCATTATGACATATATTGTGATTGTTAACTATAAGTAATATCCATGCAATCATAAAGCTAATGTCATTTTTTATCCACCAATCACATGAGTATCCACATGTCTATTCTGATATCTTATATCAAGTAGTATGAGACTCACTACCTCCCATTATTAATATCATATCCTAATCAAAGAAAATAGATAGAGGTGATTGTAAGCACTCAATTATGGGATACACTGATAAATAGATGCGATAAAATCTCCAATGATGAAAATCTAGTCAAATTTGATCTTCAAAGGTTGATACTGGAATTTCAGGATTAAATTGTAAGGTTTTAGGGATGAAATTGTAACTCTCTTTGGGTTTATTTGTAAAATTTGATTTCATTCAAGGACCTTTTTGTAATTTAATTATATTTTTTAAAATTAAATTATATTTTAAGTTTTTTTTAAGACTTAATTTGTGTATTATCTTTTAGGACCAAAAATGTGTTTTTTATTTTATTGTAAGGGTCTTTCAATAATTAAATTAAAAAAATCAAAAATTTGTCAAAACCAATTGGAATTGTATAAATCATATCGGAAGAACGTAATGTCGATTGAATTTGTGGAGTAAAATTTGATTTTTTTTATTGTTTATCTAATTTCCTATTGCTTGAATGAGTTAATTTAACATACCTGTCCATTTCTCTTTTGTTTGAAGAATTCTCCAAACTTCAAAATTTGATCAATCTACTTTCTTTTTAAAATTGAAATGATCGAGTCTCTAGGTAAAAAAAAATCCTAGATTAACACAAAGATGGTTCGCTCTGGCTTGGCTTTATAAGCTAAGAGAGAAGTTTGCAAGGGGAATTTTTTTTTCTTTTCTTCTCGAGGAGGGCTTCTTCTTTTCTTTGGAATTTTTTTGCTTTTTTTGAAAAATTGATCCTAGATTAAGTTTTAACCAGGTTTTGGAAGCCTGTAAAACCCTAAGTTTTTACAGGAAGCCAAAAATCTCACCCACATAATTTTAATTCTTAAAACCTTAGGAAACTAAAAACTGTGTTTTATGTTATAGTCCAGAGATCAAGAATCAATCTAAGAAGATCAAACCCAAGATGGTGAATATTCCTTCTAAGATCAAACCCTAAGACTTAGCAACTGTCATTAGTGATAGTTTTATTGATGTTTTTTATTAAGAAACTAATGTAATAACGTCTGGTCCTTATGCGAATGAGGATGTTGTTTTTCTTATGGTAAATGATATGGATGTTGGTTTTGCTTACTTGTGTGATGTGCATCTTAATAGTTCTATGCATTATAATTTTGATCAGTCATGCATGTTTGACATTAATTCAATTCAATTTGATTCATTTAACATGGGTACAAATGATAATCCAAAGAACATTTTTATATCACATGATGTAACTCCTTAAAAGAGGAAAAATTTTTAGAGAATATTAACAAAAAGAAAGGTAGTGTTTGCTTAGACTTATGAAGATATGCCAGGTTTGGATAGGGAAATAACAAAGCATCAATTCCAACTCATCCAAAAACCAAGCTGGTTAAATAGATATTGCACAGATTAAAACCAGAATGGACAGAAAAGATAAGGGAGGAAATTACCAAGCAAATACAGGCCAACTTCCTAGAAGTAGTAGACTACCATCAATGGCTAGCAAACATAGTACATGTTCCTAAGAAAGATGGCAAAGTATGAATGTGTATAGATTTTAAGGATCTGAATAAAGCCTGTCCAAAAGATGACTTCCCATTACCTCACATTGATGTAATAGTGGATAGCGCAGCAGCAAGTGCAATGTATTCTTTTATGGATGGATTTTTCGAGTACAACTAGATCATGATGGTAGTCATGGACAAGATTAAGATAGTTTTCATCATAGAATAAGGATCTATTGTTACAAGGTGATGCCTTTCGGACTAAAGAATGCAAGTGCAACTTATCAAAGAGCCACTACTGCACTTTTCCATAATATGATGCATAAGGAGATTGAAGTGTACGTGGATAACATAATGGTCAAATCAGAGACAAGAGGAAGACACTTTGAAGCTTTAAACAAGTTCTTGGCCCGAATTGAGAGGTATAACCTAAGACTCAACCTAAAGAAGTGCATTTTTGGGGTTACTTTAGGGAAGCTATTAAGGCATATAGTAAGCAACCGAGGAATTGAAGTGGATCCAGATATAGTGAAAGCTATCAGGGAAATACCAGCACTAAAGATGGAGAAGGAAGTAAGAGGATTCCTTGGCAGGTATATTAGTAGGTTTATCATAAAACTCACTAATATTTATGACCCTATCTTTAAACTCTTAAGGAAAGATCAGCCGGTTAAGTAGAATGATGATTATCAAAAAGCTTTTGATAAGATCAAGGAGTATTTTGTTAATCCACCTGTTTTGAAACCAACTAGACAGGGTAAGCCATTGGTTTGTACTTGGCTTTAAAAGAGGATGCAATGGGGGTAATGTTAGCATAAGAAGGGTTAGATGGAATAGAGCACACAGTGTACTACCTGAGCAAGAAGTTTCAGTCGTATAAGGAAAAATATGATTTAGTAGAAAAGACATGTTTGATCATGATTTGGGTTACAAGGAAATTGAGGCATTATATTCAATCTTATAGGGTTCAAGCTATTTTAAGAATAGACCCTCTAAGGTATCTATTTCAAGCATCAGCTCTAACTAGAAAAATGTCTTGATGGTTCGTACTCTTAACTGAATTTGATATAGAGTACATTACTACAAAGGTAATCAAAGGAAGAGTAGTAGTAGAATTCTTAGGTTAGAGTGAAATCAAAGGTGAAGAGTAGTGGAATTTGGAGTTTCCATATGAGAACTTAATAGTTATAGAGCACCGAGAGAGGAAACTTTACTTCGATGGAGCTGTAAACAACAAAGGAGCTGGATTGGGAGTGATCCTTGTTACACTGGAAGGAAAAACCATACCAATGGCAAATAAACTAGATTTTAAGGTCACAAACAACATGGTCGAGTATGAAGCATGTATCTATGGAGTTGAGGCAGTTGTGGCAGCTAGAGCAAAAGATTTGTTGGTTTATGGGGATACAATGTTAGTCATCAGTCAGGCTAATGAAGAATGGGAAGTAAAAGAGGAAAAGTTGAAGCCTTATATCTGCTATTTGAAAGCCTTAATGAAGAATTTCACCAAATGTCTCTTTATCCATCTATCCAAATACGATAATTAGATAGTAAATGCACTGACAACACTCTTCTCAATGTGGGATAGTGCAACTGGGTTGGCCATGAAACCTTTAGTGATCATGAAGTCTAGAGCACTATGTTATAGGGGTGAGCAGATTATGAATGTTCAAATGAGGCCTGAAGAAAAGCCTTGGTTTTATGATGTCCATAGATTCATTGAAGAAGGAATTTATCTAGATGAAGTAGCCTCAAAGGAAAGATATGCTCTTCGTGTTCTTGCACGTAATTATGCAAGTCATGACAGAGTATTATACAAAAGAATGCCGAATGGGATGCAGCTCAGATGTCTCAAGAAAGATGAAGTTGAGGAGGTGATGAAAAAAATTCATGCAAGAACATGCAGTTCTTATATGAATGGGATAATACTAGCCAATAATACTATTGGATGAGTATGGAAAAGGATTGTATTAGGACAGTGAGACAATGCCATCAATGTCAGATCCATGTGAATCTTAGTCACATGCCTCCAATAGTGCTTAATAGTTTATCATCCTCATGGCCCTTTGTAGCATGGGGAATTGATATCATAGGAGAAATAAGACTGACAGCATCAAATGGGCATAAATACATAGTGGTGGCAATCGATTACTTCTCGAGATCAATAGAGGCAGAATCTCTCAACACTCTGAAAGCAAAACAGATGGCACGATTCATTAAGAAGAGCCTAACATGTAGATATAGGGTTCCACATCATATTGTGATAGATAATGGGGTTCAATTTCAAGTAGAAATAGCAGAGTTATTAAAAAAGTATGGGATTAAGCACCATAAATGTTCACCTTATCGCCCTCAAGCTAATCGAGCAATGGAAGCAGCTAATAAAAATGTTAAGAAAATCCTTTCTAAGATAGTTAAAACTTACAATGATTGGTCTAAATATCTTCCTTTTGCCTTATAGGGATATAGGACTACAACTAGAACCGTGACAGGCCAAACACCGTTCTTATTAGTATATGGTTGTGAGGCAGTTTTGCCCATAGAAATCGAGATTAAGTCCTTGAGAGTAGTTATGGAAGCTAAAATAACTGAGAGTGAATAGGCGCAAAAGAGATATTATCATCTTATATCTTTAGATGAGAAAATGATGGATGCTTTATTCCATACTCAGATATATCAGAGAAGGATAGCAAGGGTGTTCAACAAGAAGGTTAAGCCTGGGAAGATCAAAGCTGGAGATATAGTGCTGAAATAATCTAGTGCTATGGTGTTTGATTCGAGAGGTAAATTTAGACCAAATTAGGAAGGACCGTACTTGGTCAAATCAGTCCTACCTAAAGGAGCTGCTAAGATATCATATCTTAAAGGGAATGAGTTAATGGAACCTGTTAATCTGGATCGCCTTAAGAAGTACTACCTGTAAAAAATATGAATAAAAGTAGAATAAAGAAAATAAAGTCCGCTGGCTAAAAAACCTGAAAAGGCTAATCAGACAAAAGTTAGGATACTCTCACTGTTCAGAAAAACCGTAAAGGGTTGACAGGCAAAAGTTAAAGAATAAATAAAAAAGGAATGGTTCCACTAATTAGAAAACCAGCAAAGGGCTAGTCAGGCAAAAATTAGGGAAATAAAATGTGAACAAAAAATATTCAGTTAGAAAATCTGTGAGGACTAGCTGATAATAGAAGTTATGTCATATGATGTATTAAATGTACTCATTTTGGCCCTAATTAATGAATGAAATTGAAATTAAAGTTTTGTTAAACTTTGCATGTCCTTCTTTATTATAAAGCATAAGTACTTAAAGGGAAAACAAAACATAAAAAAGCCTAAGACTAGCTCTATGAGACCATTCTATCTAGTGATGTCTTTGTTTCTTCTTTTACGACTCATCATACAAAACTTGAGTCCTCTTGTACCTAGCAAATCCTGGTGGCTCTATCTTTTGGATAACAACCCAAGTTTTGTAATCATCATCAGTAGTCACATCAGCATCCAGGTGTATGTTCCATTCAAGAGCTCTACAAGGCCACAAGCTCCTAATCTTATCCAAAAAATCTTATCTCAAAGGAAAGCCTTCAAAGTCAGTCAGAACAGTAATAATGAACTGAGGGCGACCATACTGACGGTAAAGGTGTAAAGGGGTAAAAAAGGTAGAGAAGTTAAGCCCTGGAATAGGAACATAATGATCATATAGCTCAATAGTCATGAACTTCAATCTCCACCAAGGGCAGACCCATGTGATCTCAACATATGAAATCTTCTTTAACCAGTCAACCCATTGGTCCATAGAACGTTCATCCTTCAATTTTAAGGGACAAGATTGTAGCTGATGAGGTTCATAAGTTAAAGGATTAAGGGGTAAATTAAGCAAGCTCAGCTTTTCCTGTAACCAAATCTTAAAAAAAGGTATAAGAATAATATAATAAAAGCTCGCTAATTTGAAAACTCGAAAGGGCGGCTTAGGCAAAAATTAAGGCAAAAGAAAATAAAATAAATAAAAGTTTTGGTTGCGTACCTGAAGAAGAAGTAAACTGCTTGAAAAATGGTTCTGAGTCTTGAAACTGTCTAGGCCAATGATGATCTCAGCAAGGATAACTAGCATAGGGTTAGCTCCAAGCTCCACCTATTCCAAAGTACTGACAATGTGTGTATCGGCATCACCATGATGAAAGACTAGCAAAAATTAAGCATATAAGCAGAATGCAATTGTTCTAGTCCAAGAAGAAGTGTTCTTGTCCTGAGTCCCATAGACGGTGATCAGAGAAGAAAGATTGATGGTCCTAAGGTTATGTGCATACACGTAAATATCATCTAGGGGCAAATTGAAGAACACAACCAATATGCTAGGAAACTGCATCTCTAAATCATAAAGGGCTATTATAGTAGTCGAGTCTAATGTGCATCCCAGAATAGCAGCAAACTCTTCAATCATTGGACAAAGCTCTTGCCTATTAAACTTGAATACATGGCCCTTGACATCCAAAAAAGGTAGCTACAGCATGTAGGAGATTGTTATCGATAGTCAGGTACTGAAGAGATTTCAAGGATTTGATATGGAAAGGTTGAAGCTTATTCCAATCATCACCATTGAGACTTCTAAGAAATTTCTTTATTATTTGGAGAGATGCTTGAGTCATGATGAGGATCTAGAGAATGAAGGAGAATGCCCCTTGTATGGTCTTATATAGGGAAGGAAGATGAGTTTATGTGGGAAAAGGATTCTGCTAGCAAAGAAAGATATGGATAAAGTGATAGCATCTGAGAAGGATTGGGATAAATAGATAATTAGGAAGATAATCCATTCTTTTAATTATTTATCTATCCAATATTATAAATCTTAGAAAAGGATTAAGATAAATGGATAATTAATTAAAAAGGATAATGTTCATTAACTATCTTTTTTAATTAGTTATTTATTAAGGATAAAAAAGAGAGAGAAAAATCTATTAAGATGCAAACACTATTTTAGTTCTATCTAATAGTGTTTGAGACAGTGCAGGAATAAAAAATAGCAGTATAATAGAGAATTGTTAGATACATATATGCAGAAAATCAAGAATAAAAAAACTCTAAATCACTCATCTTGAGCTCTGGTATTAGGCCATGGGCTCCATCCTCTGGTAAGGTCATCATGATGATAAGTGTCTGGAGGTCTAGCAGATGAAGTCCCAGTGCTGTATGGGTCAAAGCCCAAGTCTGCAAGCTGCCAGTGAAGCATCTCGTTCTCCCGCTCTAAACCACTAGAATAGCTTTGCATACACAAAAAACATCATATCATATGAATTTCATGCATAGCATGCATACATTTTGCATTTTCTCAATGTAGACACTTACCCACCAACTGTCTATAACCTGCATCATGAATAATCTCTAAGACAAGGCAAGTCCATGTAGACACTCTGCCTATGTCCAGGGAACCTATTTTGTAAAATTTTACTAATATCAATGTCAAGTGTATAGATCCATACAAGAAATAAATCAAACAGACTCACATGAGAAGCATCTGATGGACAAAAGCTAGGAAGCTGAGCATCACCGAACTACATCCGCTACTCAACTGGAGCCTAAATGGTGGGAGCCCAATAGAACATAGACCTGTCTAGAAGAGAGATATTACCAAGCATAGCACCAACAAAGGCCCCATCATGGCTAGTCCCAACATGTTGAGAACTGGGCTTGGACTCAAATCTCTCAGTCTCAAGGCCAGTTTCAAGATCAGGAATAGTCTTAGTCTCCTAAATAGTCTTAGTCTCTACCTCCTCCACTTCAACAGTAGGAGAGCAAACTTCCTCAAACTAAAAGAAAAAAGTTATTCATAAATTCCACAAAGATAATTGAAATCATAAGGAGATACCTCAACATCACCAATGGGAATCTACTCTAAAAGGTTCTCTTGGATATATTGTCAACAATAGCAGGATTGCTCTAGCAAAGTCGATGCATCATGCCCCTACAATGCCTCCCTCAGCTCTAATCTAGCAAGATCAGAACTCTATAGCATTGAAGCTGGAATATCAAAAGGGGCACGTCGCCTAGTAGGTCCTGCAAACCAGTGATATACTCGCTCTCCAAGATACCACATCTTGTAACCATATCCAAGAAGTAGAACCTCAGTGTCTCTAGCCTCAATGCACCAACCATGAAGTCGTATCGCTGGAAATCGTTGGCACCTTCCAACCAACCAAGATCAACTTATAGATTTTCATTTTCATTAGCTAAATTAAGTTTCACTAACTAATACTAATGATTTTATTATTTTCTTACCAGGTTCCATTCTAGAGCGTTCAGCTGCTCATAGTACATATAAAGTGTATTCCTGATACTGGTAAGGCAAGATGAACCCCATCTCTACATTAAAGGCAGACTCTTGTCTAGCCTAACAGCACCAAAACCTTGAACCAGCCCAATCTCAATACTCCAGATCTGAGAAAGAAAAGGAGTTAGTAAAATTAGAAGAGGGATTATGAAATATGCAAAATTAAAGGCAAATAAGAACATACATGTAATGCATGCCAAAAGCCACACATGGTCACTATGCCTCTGCAAACAGTGTCAAGTCTATAGTAGAGATAAGCAAGTGTTGCAGATCCCCAATTAAGAGTAATAACCTGGTCTAAGTCACGCAGGCAGCCTAGAAGAGCAATGCTCACCTCATGACCAGTCTCATAGAAAAGAGTAGTGCCTAGCAGGATAAGGAGGAAACATGGGTACTGGAGTCCCTCCAAATGCGATACCAGTAATTGCAGAGAAACTCATAAGTGTTATCATCAACTCATCTACACAAGTATGGAAGGTGTGAGTGGTGTCCATCCACCTCTCAATCAGTGTAAATAAGGAATAATGATTTGATCTACCCTGAGCAGTCAGAAGAGTAGCAATGAAACATCTGAAGCTAGAGGCCCAGATGATCTGTGTCACATTCTCTGGCAAACCATTGAATAACTCTCGAGCCAAATGGAAGCATTCTGCGAATATCATTGGTTTCTGAATAAAATTCAGAAAACAAAAATCATTCTGTACATTGCTTTTATCTATTAATTTAGTTTTTCATTTATGTGTAAAATAATAATAATAATAATAATAAAATAAAAAATTTAGAAATTGGAAAATTTAGGACAATCAGATTACAGATTAGAAAACCAGAATTTCGATCAAAATTCTAGATTTTTTATCAAAAATCTATAATGCCAATTGGAATTATGGATTTTTGATTGGAAATCCGTAATTCCAATCAAAATTCTAGATTTTCGATCGAAAATCCAGTTTTTTGGTCGGCAATCCAGAAAACTGATCGATCATGCACGCAATTTCGATGGCTACCGATTATTTTTTAACATTTAATTTGAATTTTTTCTTACATATCCTAGTTAATTTTTAAATTTACTTTAGTTAGCATGCATTTAAATTTTACACTGTAAAATTTAATCATTACAGCTAACTATTTGAATTAATCTTGCAGAATGAAGCAGAAGGGATAGAAAAATACCTCATTGCTAGTCTGTGAAGACCTGTGAAGATTCAAATGGGTCAAAGGAAGGATGATATCACCTTCTCCTAGTCCAAATCTATTATGTGGAAAACATGGACTCAAAATAATTGGATCTGCTTGTATGGTTATTTTCCCATGGGCCCAAGTTGCGGGTGGACCATCGGATCAGATGGATGGAAAATCGGATGACAAATGGTCAAGAAATCAAGAAAAGAAAAATCAAAATCAATTGGAAGGAAAAAAAAGAAAAGAATAGGAAAAGAAGGGAAGTGATCGACGAAAGGAATGGGAATGATATATAAAATGGAAAATATCCATTTTTAATCCTTCCAATTTACTTACATTTTTATCCATCTTTTCTTTCTTGCAATTTAGTCCAAAATTGCATTTAATTGCTACTTAAAATTAAGAAAGTCATTTTTGCATAAATTTAATAACTCTTGGAGTTATTAAATCATTCTTCAACATGCATTAAATTCAGAATTTCTTTAATTCAGAATATAGAAATTCCTGTATGTGCATGCATCGCATTGTTATAAAATTTTCAAATTCATTTTTTTATGTTACACAGTAACCATGGTACAAATCCAGTTTTCACATTGTCATATACTACATTGTAGTTATAACCTAAATTTTTAAAATTCACCACTTCTTAGACGCTCTTTAGGACCTATAGTAGGTTTCTTCACTCACAATCTTTGTTAGATGCTACACAGTAGTTATAGCACTTCTTTAATTATTTCATTAAACGTCCCACCAGGAATATAATGAAATTCATAATCGTTAAATGTCCCACAGGGAATATAACGAGAATCATTGCATATTTTGTTAAACATCCCATAGGGAATATAACAAAATTCATAATTGCTAAACGTCCCACAGGGAATATAGCAAAATTCACAATCACTACGCATTAGATGTCCCAAAGGGAATATAAGGCACTTCATTAAACGTGCCACAGGGAATATAATGAAACTCATATAGCACTAAATGTCTCACAAAGAATATAGTGTGAATTGCTAATACTACATGGTAGTTATAGCATCGTTGCTAGATGTTCCATAGGAGCTATATCATATCTTCAATCCTTTTTCACTAAACGTCCTAAAAAGGAATATAGTGAAACTTGCTAAGTGCTACACCATAGCTATAGTAGTTTGTTTGCATTTTTGTAGTTTACTACTGCAAGTCAAGCTCTTCAAAAGAGCATAAGAAAGCATCTTAACTATTTTGTGTTAGAATTGTGTGCTTATACTGCTTTGCCACAATTTTACAAGCAAACAACAGTAAATGGGGGCAATTGTAAGCACCCAATTCTGGGATACACTAATAAACAAATGTGATGAAAGCTCCAATGATGAAAATCTAGTAAATTTTGATCTTCAAAGGTTGATACTAGAATTTTAGGATTTAACTATAAGGTTTTAGGGATGAAATTTTAACTCTCTTTGGGCTTATTTGTAAAATTTGATTTCTTTCAAGGACCTTTTTATAATTTAATTATATTTTTGAAAATTAAATTATATTTTAAGCTTTTTTAAGACTTAAGTAGTGTATTATCTTTTAGGACCAAAAATGTGTTTTTTTATTTTATCATAGGGGTCTTTCATTAATTAAATTAAAAAATCAGAAATTTGTCAAAATCGATCGGGATTCTGTAATTCTGATTGGAATTGCATAAATCTGATTGGAAATATGTAATGCCGATCTAATTTGTGGAGTAAAAATTGATTTTTTTTATTGTTTATATGATTTCCTATTGGTTGAATGAGTCAATTTAACATACGTGTCCATTTCTCTTTTGTTTGAAGAATTCTCCAAACTTCAAAATCTAATCAATCTACTTTCTTTTTAAAATTGAAACGAGCGGGTCTCTGGGTAACAAAAATCCTGGATTAACGCAGAGACGATTCACTCTGGCTTGGCTTTATAAGCCAAAAGAGAAGTCTGTAGGGGTTTTCTTTTCTTCTCGAGGAGGGCTTCTTCTTTTCTTTGGAATTTTTTTGCTTTTTTTTTAAAAATTGATCCCATATTGAGTTTTAGCAAGGTTTTGGAAGCTTGTAAAACCCTAAGTTTTTACAGGAAGCCAAAAATCTCACCCATGTCCTTTTAATTCTTAAAACCTTAGGAAACTAAAAACTACATTTTATTTTATAGTCCATCGATCAAGAATCAGTCTAAGAAGATCAAACCCAAAACGGTGAATATTCCCTCTGAGGAGCATCATCAGCATACTTTTCTAAAATCTCTGCTCTCTTTTTATTTATTTATTTTTTTGATTTTTTTTTATTTGATTGCTTTGTTTTATTTTGATATTGACTTATTTCTTTATTTTCTATTTTTTTATTTCTCTGGGCTTTTGGTGAATATGGATGAGTGATTGAAGTAAACTTATGAAGAATCTATGGAACGCTATGGACTAATTTATGTAAATCTTGCATAGGATTTCAGTTTTTATTATTCTGTGTTATTTTATACATGTTTTTCTCATTAATTTGGTTGATTTGGGCATGTATTAATTTTTATATTCTATACGTAAGAACTGTAATAGCCCCGGTAGTGGGAAATAATAAAATATTTCATTTTCTGCACTTTAAAATTAATTAGAAAAACTAGGTTCAATAGGTAATCTTTTATAAAATTAATGTGGCTTTAGTTAATTAAGGTTTGTATGTAATTAAATTAGGTTTTTTTAGAAATCATATATGAATGTGTTTTGATTTGATTTTGCTAAATTTTTTTGTGTTTTTTTATGCTTTTGGACTTTTTTATTTGTTTTGAGCCCCAAGCCCACGTTAAGGTTCAACCCACTTAACCAAAAGGTTTTAAATGGTTTAGGTTTTAATTAATTAACTTAAAATCAATTTAGGCCCAATTTAGGTTAATTAGATTTATGCCCATTTTTAAATAATAAAATTGACTTAGACTCTAACGCAGCCCAATAAAGCATTTTCTTTTTAAAAAATTAATTAGACTTTAGGTCCATTATAGTTAATTAAAACTTATTTAGATGTAGCTCAGCCCATTTAATTTCATTTTAAAAAAATAGATTTAGGCCCAGATTTTACTTTAAACACAAATTAGACTTAAGCCCATTAATTGAAATTTTATTTTTGGTAAACTCAAGCTCACTAAAATGTAGGACCCTTCCCTTAGTCCATTTCACTTATAAATAAAATATGTAGATTTAGCTAACTTATGAAATAAAATTAACATAGTTTAGACATAGGGACACTGCCTTTTTGATGCATTTTTTACTTGTAATTTTATTGACTTATTGCCTTTTAGGTTAGATGGATGTTAATTAGGGTTTAATAAAATTACATGTAATTAAAGAATAAAATAATAATTAATAAAGTAATCTTAAATGAACACGAGACTAAGAGAAGTTAGTATTCCATACCCAAAATCTCCTGGTTATGGTGCTAGCTTTCTTTCAGAGAATCGAGTACCACCTTTTGATTTGTCCCAGGTATTACCCTAGGTGGCAACTTCTCATCTCCACGCTATGACTTTGTGGCATAGTAGTGTATTCCCTAGGGCCCTGAGCCCAAACAATGTCGTGGTTGCTAAAATCTTGGGCGCATGCTAAACCCTACCGTCTATAGTGATAATCTAATTAATATTACCAAAATATTAATTAATCAACTATGAATAATTTTATAGCATATGTTCTGAATAAATATATAGCTCATATGATAAACTCTTGATAATAAATTATTTAACATTATGTTAATAGATAAATATTCAATTAAATAAATACCTTAAATAATAGAATATTATTTTATTGCCATTTGGGATAATTTACAATGTCAAATATGTGATTGGCCTCTAGGGCATACCATGTATGGTAACATTAATTACCTCTCCTAATGACTTTTCTAGGATAACCCCTTCTATTTCTTTTAGGAAGTTCCCTGAGAGTATATATCCTTTTGACATCTTCCTCAACCTTTTGCATTATGGAATCCTTTTTGTTAGAAAGTGGATCCTCTGTAGTTTTAGGCCTAAGTTTGGCCTTGACATTAGGTTAGATCTCTTGCTCTTCAAATGCCTTTTATCTCTGCACTCTTCCTTTATATGTATGAGTTAATGTCTTAAAAAAAATTTATACTTCATCTCATACCACTACTTGTTTGGAGGAATAGACTATGATACCCTAAATTCATTGATGAAATTTGATGACTTTTATTTATGGTTATTCCAGAAGAACTTTAGAGCAAATGGCTTTTTATCTTGTACTAAAAAATCATTGTGAGTATTTGATCTCCAATAATTATTAAACCTATTTGGATTCATCTTGGAAGGCTAAAGCACCTCCTTTTCTTTGATTTTATTTTTTAGATCCACTAGTGTTCTTGAACCCATATTAATAGATTTGGTTGATGCCATTAAGGAAAGTGAATTTTTCTCTACCAGCCCTATCTCATTTTCTGCATTTAGGTTCATTTCCACCCTTGGGAATTGAGGAGAAGACAAATGGTCTTGATGCATCAACATTTAACCTTAAGGAACCAATGTTTGGCCTATAAAAATGATTGTTCCTCAAGTGAAATGTCATCTCCTATGTTTTATCCTAGTCCTTAGGGAAAAGCCATCTAAGTCTAGGGATTTAGCTTATGGCCCTAGGGAATTTATTATTTCTTATAAGAAATATTGCCCCCGAGGCCTTGCTTTTAATGTTCAATCTCCAGTTTTGATTTATAATTTTGACATTCTAATTGAAAAAAATTTTCATTCATCCTAGCAAATGAAATATTTATCCCTTGCATAATTTTCTATATATCTTTTTTGAATTTTTACACAGAGTCTTGCAAAGAATTCTTTATTTGCTGCATTTTCTTTATTCCTTCTATAAGAGCACTAATGATCTCTAAATTTTAGCCCAAATAACCAAAATGTGCCTTAGTCTAATAGTGATCCTTAGATAATAAGACTTTATTCATCTATTTCCATAAACCACTTATTTTTATAACTGAATTATTGGTCCAACAACCAACTTCAAAATTTTCTTTTACAAATTTGTTCAACTTGTTAAAATTGTTCCTACTAGGTGTGCCAAAAATTGTTTCTCCAATTTTTGGGTCTGGGTGGGTGCCAAAAAATTATTGTGAAATTTATTCGAGCGTGCTAGAGAATAAATTCCTTAAAGAAAACTTGACTTCTTTCAGACAATTATGAATTCCTAAATTCCTTTACCACTTCAAATAGATAAAATAAAAACTAAATGATAAATTGAGCTCTAGAACAGTAAAAGAAAATTGTATTAATTTAGTACAAATTTGAAATATAACTCTTACTTTGTAATTAACAAGAAACCATTACTATAAATAGGAATTCTATACTAAAGAAAAATATGCTAATGATTGTTGATGATATGTGTTGAATTTGATTAGTTATCAAATTTTGTTGTGTATTGGTTGGTGTGTGTCTTGCATTGATCTTCCTATGCTTTTATAGACGAATTTCACCAGCTTTAATTAATGTCTCATTAATCTTCATTCTTATAGGTTACTTTTCTTCAACTCCCCAAACTCTTTAGCTCCTCAAGAAATATCTAGAGACTTCAGGTGTCTTCCATCCCCAGCTATAAAAAAAAAGTCAATTCTAAATATTCTCCAAAGTTAACCATCAAGTCTTGTTTAATGGGCTAGACTTTTTAATTATTTGTTAGGTTTTTGGGTAATTGGGCCTTTAATTAAAAAATTTTATTTTTGGCATAAACAATATGATTTTAAAACTTATCCTTATTAAGATTAGGCACTTCTAAACTTATTTTTAAAATATAAGCTTTTTATATCTCATTCATAATAGAACAAATTAATAAAAATAATTTTCTTTAGTCTTTTTTTAAAATACACATTACTTGCTCTAAAAAACCATTAATTTAAAAAATTACAACTTTAATTAAAGACATAATTTGACCTTCTTGAGCAATCCTTGCATGCTCTTAAAACGAAACAAGCATAGCTGACAACACTTGCATATATATGTCCTAGCTTAGAATTAATATTAACTCTTTATTATAGGCATTATATATTCTTATTTTTTTAGTAATATGACCTTAGCATCGGTAGACTGAACAATAGAGGATAGTCCTTTCCTTTTAAATTGATGACAACATGAATTAAACCATGTATCTTAAAATGTCTTTAGAAAGAAATTACCATTTGATTACTTACTCACTAGCTATATATTATTATTTATTCTTATTTTAGAGACACTTGAAAACCATATTATATATGAAGAACTGCATTGTCTATCTCACATATGGGATAACTATATTTACTGGATAAAAAGTCCAGTACATTCAATTGTGCAATTGCTCCAGCCATGTTATGGCCTGTTATAGTGATACTGACTTCTTTATCCTTGTATTTCTCCACTAATTTATTAATCTCCTTTAGAACATACATAGATTTTTTATGTTATTTATAGGCCCTAACTTGGATTCAAACTTCTATATATCATATATGTGTATTGTATAGCAAATTTAACAAGCTAAATACTGAGATTAGTCACTTGTTCTTTAGTACTAGTGATGGTATAAGGTAAAGTTTTATCTTTTATTGTGTAGATGGAGTGAAAGCCTTAATGCACTTTATGATTATTAAGATTGTTTCCAAAAACTCAAGAGCTAAGATCGGTCTAGCAATAAAATCATTTCCTCCTTTAGCATTAGTTTTGGTCCCTCTCCAAGAAATCAAAATATCTCTCCTTATAAGCACAACCTTCCCTTCATCTATGGCCACGACCACATAAACAATCTAAGAAACTTCATCTGCATGGATGTTCCTAAAATTGAATTCAAATTTTGCATGAATGAAGTTACTCATAATGTTCTTGTATAGGTTGCCATTTTCCTAGCTCACCTTAGAAATGAAATCTTCCATAAGATAATGACTAAATCTATATCCTATAGCCAGCTTCTAGTTAATGACGTCTAAAAATAGCATAAGAGAGCTAAGAATTGATTGTTATATTAAAATTAATATAATAATCAATTTCTAAAGAATTAAGGCTAAAGAATTATTTTCTAAAAGAAGCTGAACTAATGGATAAAAGAAATAGCAATGTATGACTGTTACTAACATTGCATGCATGACATGCATTATTCTTACTACAAAAAGTAATATTAAAATTGCAAACATATTTGACTGTAGACATGTTGGCATGACCAAGAATATAATGTTGTTGGGATAATAGGGCAACTAGCAAGTTAGTAGGATGAGGAGATGTCTAACAAAGTTATTCCAAAAACATAAAATATAAACCATTAATATTTTGGCCTCTATATAGCAATTCCCTCATGCGGATATCCTTAATGATAAAAGATTCAGGAAAAAATTCAATTGAAATGCCATTAGAATTAAAGAAACCAAATACAAATAATAAATTGGAACAACATTAAGGAACACATAAAATATTATTAAATTTATAAACAAAATCACGAGAACAATTAAGAGATGAACCTACTTTAGTAATTGGAAGAGATTTACCATTGCCTATTTTGACAACATTAGAACCCTAATAATCTGAATAAAGAGTAAGATTATCAAGGTCCAAAGTCATATGATGAGTGGCACCTAAGTCAAGTATTTATAGTTAAGAAGTGCAAGGTTATGAATGGTTGATCGCAAGATAGGAGGTAGGTTGATTTGATGAAGATCATTGTTTGGTTCATAATGAAGGGCATTGGGATGCTATATGACCAAAACTTGAATAGTTATGACACTGTAGATGAGAATAATCAAGAGCATTGAACTGTTCCTGAAAAGAAAAGATCATGGAAGTCTAATATCTACCATGACCTTTTGAGAAACAACCACCTCTAGCACCTCTTAATGAAAAGGAAAATCAACCACTATAAGATGCATCAGTGGTAGGCGAGGATGCATAGAAAACAAATGGTTGTACCTAATTTATGGAAGAATTGGTAGCAAAAATATCATCTTCCTTATAAAGTAATAGTCCATAGATTGAACAAACCGAATAAATGGTCTATAAGAAGAGTCTAACCCATTGAGAAGAACTTGAATTAAATCAGCTTAAAAAATGGGGTTGCCAAAAGCGAAGAGTTTATCAAAGATGGTTTTCACCTTTTCAGTGTATTAAACGATGCATTTTGTTGACTATTTGTTTAATTTAAAAAATTGGGCTTTAATGTTTCGTGATTAAGACTTGGTGCCAGAGGCATAAGTTATGGTGAGTTTTGTCCAAGCATCAAAAGCATTGGTGGCTCTTATAATTTATAGAACAAAAGCCTCTAATAGAAAACCAATTACCCAGCTAAAGACCAACTGATCTTATTGATACCATACTGAGAACGCAAGACTTGATTGTTGATCATCTAAGGTTGAAGGTGGTGCTGCCTTAGTGCCATCGATGTGACCAGCACGATGATGGGCTATTTATCATTTTAGGAAAAAAAAAATATTTCCCAAATTATGGTGGTTTTAAAACTTATTCCCACTCATATGATGAAATGGAAAAATATTTTCCATTTTATGGTGATTTTGGTTAAGTTTGCAGGTTGTCAATGAGACAGTTACAAAATGCTATATGAAGTAGTGTAATGTACAAAAAGCAACTTCAAGTAGCGTTTTGTACTCTTAATTTTTTTTAATAATTGTAGCACCACGCCTAGTCCCATTTTTAAACAATTTCTCCCTCCTATATATATATATATATATATGCCATCGATGTGACCAACATGATGCTGGGCTATTTATCACTTTAGGGAAAAAAATTTTATTTCCCAAATTATGATGGTTTTAAAACTTATTCCTACTCATATGATGAAATGGGAAAATATTTTCTATTTTATGGTGATTTTGGCTAAGTTTCAGGTTGTCAACGAGACAGGTAGAAAATGCTACGTGAAGTAGCGTAATGTACAAAAAGCTACTTCAAGTAGCGTTTTGTACTTTTAATTTTTTTTAATAATTATAGCACCACGCCTAGTCCCATTTTAAAACAATTTCTCCCTCTATATATATATATATATATATATATATATATATATATATATATATATATATATATATATAGTTGTGTAATGATGATGTTAACTTTTCAAATATTATAAATAGTACCTAATTATTGAGTTATGATTTTGTTAATTTTAATAATATTTAGAGACTAACCATTGTGTAATTATTGTTAATTTAATAATAATAAAATAATAATAATAATAATAATAATAATAATAATAATAATAATAATAATAATAATAATAAGAATAATAATAAATCTTATTAGCAACAATAATAGTCAATAGTTGTAGTTATTTTATTGAAATGTTCTGTATAATTAATATTATTTAAAATAAAAATAATAATAATTACATAGATTTACATACTAAAATTATATAAAAATTATTATGAATTTGTATGAATAATAAACAGAGTAGCTAATTTGTGAAAATAATTAAAGAAAAATTTTTATTAGTAATTACTGTATTAAAAATAAGTAATTAAAATATATATAAGAGTCATTATTAATACACTTTTTAGGATTATTTGCCAACATTGTTTGATTCTGTAGTCATAATGAAAAAAATTTCATATTATGGTTGTTTTAAGATAATGTCGAGCATTTTATATGGATAAAAAAATTTGGATTAACTATATATTTGTTCATTATCCAATATAAGTTATTATTATTATTATTATTGTTGTTGTTATTGTTGTTGTTGTTATTGTTGTTGTTTTTATTAAATGAGAGGGGTAAAAGGTGAAAATAAAATATTAACAATTGATAAATAATAGTTACAATAATGACAAATACAAATGAAGTTGTAAAGAGAAAAAGAAAAAAAGTTAGGTGTCACAAAGTCTATGCATTATGACTCTAGAGTGTAAGCCAAAATTACGATGATGAGCAACCCATGTTGAGCTTATATCAATGAATTAAGATCCACTGCTATGAGAATCACTACCATTATCATCGTCATGATCATCAAGGTTGTCGTCGTCATCATCGTCATCATCATCAGCATAGACAATAGTGTTACAAGGTGCATACATATTTAGATCAGGTGGAGGTTTGCAATGTGATGGAGTAGATAACACTTCATGATGTTAAGGGGTGGAAAATGAGGATAAAAAATTTTAGATTGAAGAAGGAATTGATGAAAAATAAAGAGTTTGTAAAGCCAAAGCCATTTTTGATAAATTTAAAGTAAAAGTAAATAAAAGTTGATTGAGATGGAAGTTTGCAAATTATGAGCTGACAAAGGGATAAGGAGTATGGTGTGATGAAGAGGGAAAGGATAGAGAAGAAAAAAGTAATTGGGTAGGAGGAGTGAGATTTGAAGCATGAAAGAATGGATCATATGGGTAAGTAAAGGAAAAATGAGGCGAAGGATCAAATGAAGTGCTTGATGGACTAACTTTTGAGACTAAAGTCGATGAGATGTTGATGCCTTGGGTGGAAGGAGCTGTAGGGATCTTTATATGAATATAGTATGGCTAAGGAACGGGAATACATTCATCACTTATAGGTGGGGGTCTAGGAGCCATTGAGCATTGACATGATGTTGATAACATTGTAGTGTCTCCTCATCAATAAGCCCAGCATTAATCAATTCTTGTGGGAGTGAGGTAGCTTATGGTGCAAGGTTGGGGCATGGCATACCATTTGATACTTGTCACCTAATCTCATGTTTATGAACTGTCAATGATCTTATTAGCTTGAGATAAATCTTGAGTCAATGCGATTTGCTCAAATGCATCAGCCTACACATTAAAAAGAAAAAAATTTATAAAAAATTTAACAAATAATGTAGTAAGATATATATTGACAAAATAGACTTATCTATATATAACTACTCTTAAACAAGTCCATTAGTGTGTCACTGAATGTTACAACCCAAAATATTGTGAATCGTAATGCATATCCATGTGAAGGTTCCTTAACTACAATATAATGAGCTCGACGGCCCCAAAGCTCAGTCCATTAGCATATTTCTCCACCTCATGTATGTCATGATCCCTCAAATTATTATATTGCAACTCGTCAAAGTGAAAAGGACGATGAGGAATGGGTCATGCACATCCAAATTGTCATAGTACCCTATTAGGGTAGTGCCATTCAACAATATGGATGCATATGGGAGATACTATCGACCGCCATATGTCATGCCCTTGTAAGCAATAAGTGTGCAGTTGTTGAATGACATCCTCATTGTATGGCTTCCAGATAATCTGTATACATAATAAATATTTATTTTTTTGAAATAATAATATGATTATTTTAGTCAAATGTTTTATATAATATAAGTAATTGATGATGATGATGATGATGACAATGACAACAACAATGACGACCATGATAATAATAATAATAATAATAATAATAATAATAATAATAATAATAATAACAAGACTATAGAATTTTATAGGAAAAGAAGTTCAATAAAAGATAAGAAAATTAATTCTAATAAATAATTTATTCTAAATATTGAATTACAATATATATATATATATATATATATATATATATATATATATATACAATGATGATTATTATTAATAAATTCAATAAATTTCTTTATAATATATATATTGGCTAATAAATATTGCAAAAATTATGTAATTAAAAAAATACATAATTAAAGTTTTACCTTATCCTAACGTGCATTATCTAGTTCAAATGAATGTCTAAAATGACATGTGTAGGAATAGATGTCATTACACGTGATCGGTTCCACGTGAAAATAATTATATGTCTCATGTTAGTCAATTGATATTGTCAAGAAAATTTAAAATATAGTTAAAAATTAAAAATGTAACTAATATACCTTTGACCTAAAGGTGCATCTAATGAAATTGACAAGTCATGCAGTGTGGGAGCGAGAAAAGGAAATCGCTTCCATACCCATAGTTAAAAGAGAAAGAGTGGGCCACCCAAACATGTAGAGCCATAACTTTATTGACTAATTAAGTTAAAATTTTCCAAGAATTGAAGGAACTGCAAGCTGACTCTACCAACAGCTACTGTTGTTGGGAACAATACCAACAAACAAAGCTACAAAATGTATGCATGTGTGTGTCTATGCAATATTGTTTGATTAACTTATTGAGGCAAGTATGTGAAGTGCTCCTTAAACCATGAACCGCAAACTAATGAGTTATGAATGTCATCTGGTTCAGGTGAAATCCTTAGAAATTATTGGTATAAATCTAGGTAATCATAATGAACTCGACTGGTAATGGGACTCCCATTAACCGGCAACTCCATCAAAACAGCAACATCCTAGAGCGTGATAATGCACTCTCCATCCGGAAGATGGAAAGTATGTGTATTTGGTTTTCAATGCTCCACTAGGGTAGAAATTAAGTGCTAATCATATTGATGTTGGCAAATTTATGCAACTCTGAGAAGCTAGTGTTTCTTAATAACCCCTCCATTTTTGGAGTCATGCTTACTTATATGATCTTCGTCTGAAATGTACATCGACATTGAATGACCAGATCTTGCAACTACAAATGTTATGTGTATAATTAATAATGCCACTTTGTTTCATCAATAATTCACTTGCTTTCACATAATAATAATAAAATTAATATTCATTTATTTTGTACATTTACTAAATATTCATAATTAACACATTTATTTTTTTATCCCAAAATGCTAAATAGCCCTAAATGAATATTCCTAATTACATGGGCATGCCATATAGCATATGATCTATATTCATTTTATAGGTATAGTAATGGTGCATCATATGGCCCAACTTGGATGTAATCACTTGGCATGTAATTTTGCTCCATATCTATAAAAATAAACATCACAAATTATATATAGTCAACATCTTTGACTGATAAAATTTATTTTACTTATTGTAAATACATGTATTGAAATGACATGACATTCACATCTTATATCTCAGTGACAACTTAATCAATTTATTTCACTATGTAAAATATAATCACAACCCGATGACATGTAATACAAATTGACAATTTCAATTATGAGATTCACATGTTAATTGATGGACATAATTTATATTGATTTGACAAAATGAGTAACATGTATAGTAATTGATTTCACAATTCAAAATTATATATAACAAATAAAAAATATGTGATACAACTTCACAGCTACAATTATGGGAATCACATATCGTGTACAGACATAATTTACTCTTGATTAAATAACACTAATATCTTATTTGCCATAAATAGCAAGTGGTCATAAATATGGTGTACTACAATATTAGATTAGGCATATAAATTTAATGTCCTTAGATATGTAGTGTAGTACTATAAATACATGTTCAATTATGTTTCATCATCAACCCACATTCATATACATTTACACATTCATAAATTTTCTTCTTTATAGATGGTAGGTGGTTTTTTATATAGTGGTAGAGGCCGAATATGGATGTTACTAGAATATAATGATGGGCATCACCAATTTAGAAGTTCGAATCCAAAAGAATACTATATGGGACTTCTATAAGAATGGGCATTTTGCGTAAATGAATATGATATTATAGTTGCCCAACTATGTAAATTGGGAGCACCTATAGTGAGGTGTTTGTCATTATTAATGCAATGATGAAATTGATGAGAATATGAAATTGCTATTAAAAGAATTCGAGAGGAGAATAATTGAATGTTTATACAAAGATCAAGATATTATTTGTTAAAGCTTGCTAATAATAAAGTGACTACAATGAGTAAGACACTTTTCCAAACAGAGGTAAACAATGTTCTTAATAATCCAGCTTACATTTCTGATTAAGAAATGTCTGATGAAGAATAAATTATTACATGTACATTATTATGTTATGTTTCCTCATCTGATATTTCAATATTAAATTTACATTCATATGAGTGAAGTATTGAATTATACTATCTAGGCTATCGTACATCTCTATCTTCTAATAACTCTTTTATACGTCGTCTAAAGAATTATCTATTCAAATGTATTTTCATATGATTTTTCTCCTCTTTAATACAATACAAAGTATTTTGTATGTCATCCATATTACATTGTCTCATTTGAATTTCTCGTGCTTTAGGTACACATATATTAAGTTCTATAACTTCTTCCCTAAGTGCTTCAGATTCTTATTGATGATATTGTCATTCTTCAATCATTTTTACCAAAACAACATGACTATTATGTTGGCTTGAATCCATTGGATATGAAAAATCATCATCTAGAGCCCAATGATGACTTATGGCCCTAAAAATATCTCTTAGAGAATAAACTCTAGACATTGTACCTATAAAATATATTAATTTATCTAATGATTCGAATAATTTAATTTGCATGCTTTTGATTTCATAAATAATATCTTTTAATACATATTAAAAACAATTTGGTAAATAAGAAGGAAGGTATTTTATAAATTCGGTATCATTATCACTATAATCTTTTATGCCCTTGATGTCTATATCAGTCACACTACCTTTTATTTTCACCGATGACTGTTGGGTGACAGTGTCATTGCAGATATGATACTTTTTATGATGATTATTCATCATAGCAATCTCCTTTTGTAATTAGTTTATTACAATATATATTTCTTCATTGTTTTACCTTAATGGAGTTGCTGAAGTTGCTTTTGGTATTGCTAACTTATGGTCACGATATGCTTCCAATTCACATCTTATTTCCTATAAATGACCCCATTTTGGATCTGATCTAACAATAATGTCATAAGACTATCCAAAATCATCTATATTTATTGTATAATACCCAACAAATATATGAGTTACACATCTGGGTTCAAGAGATGAATAAGTGGGACGATTTTTAAATAGCCTTTTAGTTCCATACCAAATTACACCATTTAGGTCTTTATATTTATCAACAATTTTCAATTTTTGTTTGCCATGTCCTCCCTTAGAAGAATTTGAGGATCTAAATTTTTTATTATCCTTTTTATTCATTCTTGATAAACATCAAATTTATTAAATATATTAAAATAAATATGTAAGTATGATGATGACCATTAAAATATGAGCATGCAATGAAATAACATAATAAGAGATAGAAAATTTTTAATATTTATGGAAAAGTTCCATTCAATAGCTCGATTCATTAACAAAAAAGTACATCAATATTAATTATTAATTTCATCCACATATCCTATCATTATTCCTGAGCAAACCATAATTCATGTAAAAGTTTGATCCATCATTTGAATTTCTTTCATCCATTTCATTTCGGATGCACATAGACCTTGGTCTTCCTTTTTTTTATTTCCATACTAGATTTGGTACAAATGGAAAATCACATGAAATCACCAACAATGACAAGAGAACATGAAATCTTACTTTATTGGAACTTTACGCATGTGCAGCTTCTTTATTTCAGATTGACAACTTGTTTATGACCACCTTTGCTCTATGCATGGTTAGAAGTAGTTGTTATTTGGAAGATCATATTCTCTTTATCATACCTTTGCATGACATGGCCATTTGCCTTATCAATTCAATGCTTAAGTATGTCTAAATATGTGGGTGTCCATAAAAAGCCTTCATTTAACAATTTTGAATATTCAATTCAATGCTTATCAAACATATCAACTAACTTCATAAATATTTATTACATCATTATAGTAACCGGCATCGACCTAATACTTTTGAATATGGCATTCATCGATTTAGCATAATTTATAGTTATAACACCATGACGATGACCACCATCATACAATAAGGCCCATTTCTCCATAGGGATTTTATCAATCCATTATTTATACTCCAAATGTCAGAGTTCTATTTTGGTCATCCATCTCATGAACTTTTTTTTCTAAAACTCTTGACCAACTTTATCAAGTATGTTCTTTATGGCACAATTCTTAAACTTTGTGTTGTAATTGCTTAGCACATGACATAAACAATATTGATATGGATTACCATGCCATAATTCTTATTTCATTAAATGCTTTATTCCAATATGATTATCAGAAATGATACAAATATCATCTCTTCCTTCATAGCAATAATATCATAACATCTTCATGAAGTACTCCTAATTTTCTTTATTTTTTTACTAAACCAAATGCTAATGGTAATATAGCATTATTCCTATCAACTACTTCAGTAGTCATGAGTAGACTTATATATTTACCATATAAAAATGTTCCATCCATGTATATAACGGGTTTGTAATATTTGAACCTATCAATACATGGCTTAAATGCACAAAACATACATTTGAATTGTTGTACCCCTAGAATAAGAACATGATTCACCAAATGTGCCTCCCATTCATTATGCCAAAAAGAAGCAAGATTAAGTGTCACTGCTACATGCATGAAGGCATAAAGCAATTTATAAGAGTCATTCTAATCCCCCCATAAATTTTACAATTGCTTTCTATTTTCCTTTCCAGACCTTTTTATAGGTCGGTGCAATTCCAAACCATTCTTTTAACCTAACAAGTAATGCTTTTACCTTAATGCCTAGTTGCACCTCTAACATTGCTTGTATGTATATGACAATCAAATTAGAGTCAAAATTCCTATTATCTCAACTCTATCCAGGAGAACTAAAAGTGTTGGTACCATTGTACCTCGTTATTTCCCAAAGCCCACTTCTCTTAAGCTTAGTGGCTCTTACCCTCCATTTGTAGCCTAACTTGCAAACTAAGGTTATAGTATTACTCCTAGTTTTAGAACTTCAAAATTATCGCCCAACTCTTAATGAAAACAACTTGCAAGCTATTTTGACTACATCTCTATATTGAAATAACATACCCTTCACTAGTTCTTTTGATGGGTCTTATAATATATAATCTACATTTGATGGATTTCTATTAACATACATATCCTCAAGATTTACATGTTCAACTTATGAAAGAATTTTTCTACTTACCTCTTCAACTAATGCCACCATTAAAGCATCATTATTAATGTGAACATCACCAATCACATTACCATTGTCATCATTATCATTCTTATCATCATCTTCATCAAAATAATGCTCCTCATCATCCTCCTCAACATTCTCATCATTGTCTTGAAGTTCTTCCTCTAGTTCCTCATCTAAACATTCATCCTCTTCTTGCTCAACTTTAATTTCATTTTGAATATATCTTAAGGAACTAGCTTCTACACATGCTTTATGTCTAAATATAACCACAGTAAATTCAATATATAGTTCAATGGCAAGCCAACTTGTAAACTGCCTTAGCATTTAAAACATCAAAATCATCTCTAATTTGCATAAAACCAAATACTGTATTTTCACTAAATCCCATGACTGGCTATCTAAATAAAATTTTCATAATAATTCCATCATCATTTTTTTCTGATAGCATTTCTAATTATTTTATGTAACCTTTCCATATTAAAATCATCAATAAAATTGACCATTCTCGATGATGCATTTACTACATTTGGACTGCATGCAATTTGAATAATTTAACACCCCAATACATGATCACAGCTCGTGCACTCAACATTTCTGCCTATTATAAAACTAATCGCATTAAGTTTTTTAGATTATGTATGTAATATAATTATTGTTTACAGCTACATAAGTAAATCAACACTTTGAACTAACTATTGTTCTTTGCACTCTGTACAACAACTTCACTTACTAAAGATAGTATTTCCATGGTAAGCATTAAATTTATTATGATATCAAATTTCACTAATTAATTTTTCATAACTATATTTCCACCAAAGTATATATATATATAATAACAAAAATTTACCACTAATCATATAGTATAAAATTTTATTTTTAGTTGAATATACCTCTATAGCTTTACAAGTGACCTCCGCAATATGACCTTCTACAAAAAAAATAAAAATTATAAAAATACATAAATATATCTAAGACAATAATATATAAGTATTCAATACCGCAAAAAAATGTTTAACTACATTGCTATATATATATATATATATATATATATATATATATATATATATATATATATATATACCTTTTTTATAATTATGAGTTGATATACAATTATATATAATCTGATATTGTGCAATCATATCTAACATAATACAATAAAATATTGCATAGCAAACACTTCATAATAAATATGATATATATTTCACTTTACGATACATCAAATAAACATATATTATTTAATTAACATAAAAAAATATGTACAAAAACTCCTTACATAAAATTAGTATATCTTTCACCTAAACCTAATTGTCCTTGGAATTGACTCTTCAATTTTTTTTCTTTATCCATAATACTTGTTGTCATTTTTTTCAACCAAGGAAAATTTGAGTTAGGACCTTTTGAAAGATTACTATTTTAACAAATTGCAAGTTTGGAGGTCCTATTTAAATTATGCCAAATATTGTCCTCCAAAAATAAATATATTGATGCATCATATGATATGTCATCATTGGGGCCCTAAAGTCTCAAGTAACATTGTCCATACTTCAAGGGCAATGTAGAGTACAATGCATACTTTTTAGATGCTTCACCCATTCTTTTGCCAATATGAATAAGTTCTTTAATCCTTTGGTTCACTATTCTAATATGCTCACACAATGTATTCTCAGGCTTCATTTTATATTGATCAAGTTCAGCAGTTAATTGTCTAACTCTTTCTTGTTGTGCAATCATTCTAGTGACTCTAAGAGTAGTAACTATGTGAACCCTAATACGACGAGGTTTTTTTCTCTGTGACTGTCTATAGTCTATGATTCATTGCATTCTCTTGACATAAGACATTTTCCTTAAACACATTAAGGAAATAACAACATAAAAATTAGGTCACATAATTTGTAGTCTTAAGCCATAAAACAAATTCTATTTTTCACTAAATAAAAATAAAAAAAATATTTCAATACAAAATAATTAATAAATATCTAAAAATTATTTAAAAATACAAATATAAAATTCATCGTACGAGAATAATCACCAACTATATAAAAAATGAATTATGTAACTAATAAATAAAAAATTGAAACACTAACTAATTACAATAATGTTTTTTAACCTAACTAAATAAACAACATTTAATTTGATAATTACAATAATTAAACATTATTTTCAACAAATTAAACAAATTTATACTAAGCATAAATAAAGTTATATATTATCTCATAAACTCAATAAATATTGTTTATTCTAATTATTATGTAAAATTTAGTAAATAATTTTGTGAAAAATTATATATTTTTACTAACTACCTAAACACATATTTTTAAATAAAAGGCAAATATTTTTTCAAATCAGTAATTACAATTTTGTACTAAATAATAAATTTTACAATTACATAATTACATATTTTTACTAAAATATTTCATAATAAAATAGCTATAAAATTATTTTTTTTAACTAACTCACATCATTATATAAATAAGACATGCTATAAATAATCAACTTGTTAGAATCATACATTTTACATAAAATAAAAAGCAAAAAAATATATAAGACAACATATAAAAATAATAACCACAAATATTTTCCCTAAAATATTATTTTAATTTTTTTTTACTATATGCTAGAAAAATATATATTTTATTATATATAAACAAAGCTTATATAAATAAGAGATGATATCAATTTTTGTTCTGATCTAATTAAATAAAAAAACATATTTTAACTAATTTTTTTGGATTACTAATTACATATTTTCACATTATTTTTGTTTTTTCAATAACTAATTAAAAACTTTTCTACTAACTACCTACACATTACTTTGATGTTGTTCATGCATATTAGCAATACAAAACATAGTTGAAAAACCATAAGAAGTTCATAAATTAGTAATGTTAAATCTAGAGCAAAACAAAATATCAAGTTACTTAGAGACAACTTAATTTCTTTAAGTTCTTCTTCCTTGACATCTTATTCTCTCTTACATTTGATGGTTTACTGCTGCTGTCATTTTTTTCTTTGGCCTTTGAGACTTCAACTTCAACTTCAATATTATCATCATCATCATCATCATTTAAATTTAATGAGCTCCATTTCATTTCTTCAAGCCTTATAGTTAAATCTGGAAAGAATTGGTACTCTATTTTTTATTATATTCTTATTCTTTCAAAAAAAATTAGTACTCCATTTTTAGATATCTGGATCGAGTACTAAAGAGATCTGAAACTCAAAAGTACCACATTTTGGTACTCGAGTACCAATCATGGTACTTGGGGGATGTGAGTTCCCAGTAACTATGACATGTATATTCCCAATTACATTAATCAATTACTAATGATTTTTTAATTTTTTTTCAAAATGTAATATCAATCATAACATATCCAAATTAAATGTACATTCTTCAAATGGTTGAATATAATATACTTCTATTATAAGTATGCAATGTTAGTTGATCATTTCATTAGTGATCATGTGCATTTGATATCTATTGTAATCACATAAGTTTCAACAATGTTAAAGATTTTGTACAGTAAAAATTTTCCAATAATTATTTCTTTAGATAAGAGATTCACAATTGAGATTTTATTTTAGAAAAAAAAATTAATCTTTTAACCAATAAATTATTAAAAAAAAACTAATTCAACTTTACAAATTGAGATAAAAAGTATTGTTATTTAAGAGATATTTTGGATTTGAATGGTATATAATTACATTAAATTAACTATTAAAAATATTTTATATTTTTATATTTCTATTTAAATTCAATTAAAATAATTAAATTCTAAATAATTTAGGAAGTGGAAAAAGTACTTCAACTTTACTAATGATTACAAGCAAGGAAATGATTGGCCAAATGATATTACAAGTGACAAGTAGGAGATATTCTAATGTTCATCCTACATTTTTCTAATCTTTTTTGGAACTACTAGGGAGGAGAGAAGGGATCCAAACCTTTTATGCCTTGCTCTGCATATAGTACTAACCCGTCCTTAGGCGAGTAGGCTCCCTTTCACTAATTTTTTTACCCACCTTTTCACAAATTAAGGATGTCTTTTTTATTTCAATGTCTATTAATCACTATATTATATTCCATTTCTCTCAACATCACTTTTTCCATAGAATCCACATTTCTTATACTTTTACATCTACAACAGCTAATGTGCAGCTTGGTGGTGAAGATTAGTCAAGAAAAATCTTGTTCATTGTATTGATTCTTTAATGGTGATGTGGCATTGGTGGTTATTCTTTATGTTTGCTGTCAGTGTTGAATTTAGTTAATAGTTTATTGTTTAGTTAGTAAATAATCAGCTAAGTGAGAATATAACTAAAATAAAATTTTAAAGAAACTCATTATGGAATGACAATAATTCTGTTTTCTCTCTATAATAGCTCTTCTCTCTCCTTTTCCTTTCTATGAATGCTCTTCTTTCCTTATTCTTCTTCTTCTTCTTCCTTCTTTGTTCTCTCCTTCTTTCAATTCTAATAAGTTCTTATTTGTTAGTTGCTCCATGAGAAACACTTGACACAACACATACTGAATTAAAAAGTTTTATATCTTCCCATCAATAGGAGTTAATCCCCCACCTACCACATCGATTAATATTATGCATCCCAACCCACCAACCGTTAATGCATTAATAGCCAAAGCCATAAACCTAAAATTTTGAACCAACCTTATAATTAAGCCAAATTATAAATTATGAAGGCAATCAAAACAAAAATCTAATCTTATGATTAACATCTAAGAAGACAGACCTTGACTTGTCTAAGATCTAATCACCATTTAATTTTGAAGGAGTGTTCACCAAATTTAACTCTTACCCATGCGGTCATTTCATTGTTTTTGGCTCAGGTCCATGGCCTGCCCCTAAACCTCATATATATTTCATATATGATAATTAATGTTAATATCAATACATGTTTTACTAATTTAGCTTTGTGTTAATTAACATTCTTGTCCTAGAAACTAGCTATCGCTATATTATGCATCAACATGAATTAATCCCTCACTTACCATATTAATTAATATTATACAACCCACCCCACCAACCATTAATGCACTAATAGCCAAAGCCACAAACATGAACATCTGAACCAACCTTACTGTTAGTTTTAGCAAAATCCTATATTAGGAATTTTTAAAAAATGGGGGGATTTCTTTGGTTATAAAAGAACTCCTTCCCCTTAGTTATATCATCCCAAAGTTGCTTCTCTCCTATATTAAGGAAATTATATTCTTTTTCTCTCTTTTGTAATATTTGTTCAATTAGTGAAATATTATTTTGGTAGTGTCTGTAAACCGCAGGGTTTAGCTCGCGTCCAAGATTTTAGCAACCGCATCACTATTTGAGCTCAAGACTCTAGAGAACACACTAGCCACTGTCACAAAGACATGGCGTGGAGATGAGGAATCACCACTCAGGGTAATAACTGGGACAAATCAAAAAGGTGGTACTCGATTCCCTAAAAGAAAGCTAGCACCACAACCAGGAGATTCTAGATATGGAATACCAACTTCTTTCAGTCTTATGTTCATTTAGAATTACTTTATGAATTACTATTTTATTCTCTATTTACATGCAATTTCATATCAACCCTAAAAATAATCAACTCCAAGGCAAACTAGTCACGAAATATACAAGTAAATAATGCATTCAATAAATCACATAATCCCTAAGTTAGTCTAATCTACATGGATTTTAAATAAATGAGTTAAATCTACATGTTTTAAATTATAAGTGAACCTAAAGACCTAATTCCTTTTGATTTTAATTAGATGGACCTAAATATACTAATTTTAACAAAAATGGGCCTAATTCCACATGTTATGAAGGTACTTAAATTAGTGGGCTTAATTCTACACGTTTTAATTAAATAATGATCTTAAATCTATAAATTATGAAAAAGGTTTAAATTAAGTGAGCTAAGTCTAAATTAATTAAACTAAATTAGGTGGGCCTATGTCTAATTAACTAAATGGGCCTAGGGATATTTCTAACCTAAAATCTAATTAATTATAAACCTAAAAATATATTTTAATTAATTAAACCTAATTAATGATTAAGTGATATAGGCTAAAAGAATTACCTAAACTTAAATAAATAAATCAAGGCCTAAAATTGGCTTAAGGCCCAAAACACATAAAAATAATAAATAAACCCAAAAATAAATAATAACATAAAAGAAACAATTAAATAAGATCAAACAAATAATTAAATTTATTCCTTACTAAAACCCTAATTTTTATTAACATGCAACCTAAATTAATCTACTTCCTCCATTGATTTAAACAATTACCTAATTAAAACCTAATTTTACTAACCAATTAATCAAAATAAACATGCAACCACACATATAATTTTACTACTCCCACGATTGGGGCTATTACATTAATTCATAAAATAATTAATAAAATAAAAAAATAAAAAGCAATAAATAAAAATAAAGATAATAAAAATAAAATAAAACCTTAGAAACTAAGTCTCTACGAGGCTTTATCCATAGTTTTCTACGAACTTCTCATGAAATTCAATTCATCCCTCACATGATCACCATGCATTTTTCTCCATAATCACCATAAAAATAAGACAAAATAATGATTAATGAATAAATTATGAAAATTACTTGAAAGAATAATAATACAAATAATAATGTAAAATAATCAAGTAAATAAATAAGTAAATAAAGAATAGAAGAAGATGATATGCTTATGGATGATTTAGGGTGCTCCTCAGATTGATAGTTCACCATTCTTAACAAATCTTCGAATCTTTTTTTTCAAAAATTCTTCACGAGTCTTGAATTAATTGTTGAATCAAAAGGAATTTTTTAGTAAAAAATAAACTCAAGAAGAATAAAATTACGTTTTTTCTTTTTCTCTCATCTCTTCTCCTTCTTTCTCTTTTCTTTTCTTTTCTACACCCCTTTTTGCTTTTTTTTCTCTGTTTTTTCTTCTTTTTCCCCTCCTACTGCTTCCCTTCCTTTATTTTTATAGTAGAACCAGGAAGCCTAACCCTAATCCTAATGTGATTCTAATTCCTAAAGTGTATTTAAGAATTTTAAACCAGGTAGGATTGAGTTAATTAAGAAGTTTGAACCAATTAAAACACTGAATTGGAAATAATTAGAAATATAAAAAAAATGGAAAAATTCAATTCCGACCAGGATTTTGTAATTCCAATCGGAATTATACAATCCCGATCGAAATTGTTGTAATTCTGATCAGAATTACATAATTCCGATCAGAGGTCAGAATTATGTAATTCCAACACACTTTTTTTAACATTTAATTACAAAAAGGTCCCCGAAAAAATTTAAATTTTATAATTAGGTCCCAAAAAGAACTTTGCGATTTAGTCCCTGAAAACATTAAATCCTTCCTTTAAAAGCCCTTAGAATTTTTTAAAGATTAAGTATCAAAGACATTTTCATCATTGGAGTCCTTTGCTGCATCCATAACATATCATCCCGAAATTGGGTGTCTACAGTTGCCAAGGATGTAGGCATAATTGGCTGAACCTCATTAAATTTTAGTATTCTCTTTTATGTCTATTTAATAGTTATTGTCAGGTATAGTTATTGTTAATTATTTTGCTATTAAAATTACTTATTTTGGTAAATATTTATCTAAGAAGTGTGGTTTTTAAGTGGGACAATTATGACCCCACCACACTTTCCTGGGAATCTACTTTGGGATGATTTTTAGTACAATCATTTACACTCTAGTCACTTGTGCAATAGTTCTTAAGGTGTATTTGTTATTATTATGGAAATTATCCTAAATTCCATAACAATTGGTATTAGAGCTCTTGGTTTATTTTAGTATACTATGTGGTTGCAGCTTAGACTAATCTTCTACATCAAAAAAAATATCCTTTGGCTAATTGGCATTCTGCATTGGCAGCTATTAAATAGAATTTGTAACAGAAATGGCATATGGCATAAAAGTATCCACATTAGTGTTAATAGCTTCTTCATCTTCAATTTTAGTGAGAAATGTTATGACAAATGCAAGATTCATGGTGGAGATTTTTTATAGCATTGGTCATTTCGGCGTATGGCAAAGTAAGGTTATATATGCTCTCTTTTAGCAGGGTCTAGACATTGCTATTGAAGGAGAGAAACCATATGATGTTAAGGAGAAAGAATTGAAGGTGATCAATAGATTAGAATGTGGTACAATTCAATTATGCCTTTTTATAGAGCAGAAGTATGCATTTTCTAAAGAAAATGAAAGGCACTTGAGGAGAAATTCTTGAAGAAAAGTAGTTAGAACAAACTTTATATGAAAAAGAGATTATTTTGCTTTAACTATGTTCCAAGTACCACAATAAATGATCATATTACTAGCTTTAATCGATTGGTAACTAATTTGATGAATATGTACATGACTTTTAATAATGAAGATCTAGCTCTGATGTTAATGGGATCAGTTCCTAATGAGTTTAAGTAGCTTGAAACTACTCTACTTCATAGGAAGGTTATTATGTCTCTAAGTGAAGTAACTATAGCCTTGTATAGTTATAAATTATGAAAGAAAGAAAAGTAAGAAAATACAAGTGTTAAAGTAAAAGCTCTTATTGTTAGAGGCCATTCACGTAGCCAAAATAAAGGAAGGAGAGTGAGATCAAAGTCAAAGTCCAAAATGAGCAAAGATCAATATGCCTTTTATTGAGAAAAAGGGCACTAGAACCAAGACTATCCCAAGCTAAAGGAAAAAGGCAAACCTGGAAAGGGAAATGTTATTCAAATTTAAATGTAGTTGAGTGTGATGATGGAGATTCAGATCTTTCAATTACTGCTACACCATCAATCGGCTATATGAGTTCATTGTTACTAAATTCAGCTTATAGTCACAATATGACTCCTAATCGAGAATGGTTCTTTGACTTTAAAGAACTAAAAAGTGGAGTTGTCTACATAGTGAATAATGCCCCACTTAACACATATAGGATTGGTTCAATTTTCTTGAGCAATCAAGATGGATCAATTAGAACCTTAACAGGTGTTCATTATATGCCAGATTTGATGAGGAATCTTATTTCTATAGGAACCTTAGAGTCAAAAGGTTTTGAAGTAAGGGTGAAATATGGGATAATGAGAAACATCTTTAGTGCACTTGTGATAATGAAGGGGATTTAGAAAAGAAATAATGTGTATTACTTTTTGGGTAGTACAATTATTAGGAAAGCAGTAACAGTAGCTTCTACTGATGATCAGGAGTCAGAAGCAACTAGGCTATGCCATATGCACTTGGGGCATGCTGGAGAAAAATCCTTAAAATTGCTGATAAGTCAAGGATTATTGAAAGGAGCTCGAGTTTGCAAATTGAATTTTTATGAGCATTGCATCAAAGGGAAGAAGACAAGGGTAAAATTTAGAATAGTTATCCATGATACTGAGGGTATTCTAAATTATGCTCATTCAGATGTATGGGGGCCTTCCAAGAATGCTTCATTGGGAGGAAAACACTATTATGTTTACTTTGTTGATGATTTTTCTCGACAAGTATTGGTGTATACAATGAAGATAAAGGATGAGGTGCTAGGAATTTTCCTTAAATAGAAAAAGATGGTGGAGACTCAAACAGGTAGAAATGTCAAACGTCTTCACCTAGACAATAGTGGAGAGTTAAAAAATGATCCATTTTTGAAAGTTTGTGAAGATGAAGGTATTGTTAGATACTTCACCATTATTTATACACCACAACAAAATGGGGTGGTAGAGTGAATGAACCAGACATTACTAGAGAAGGTTCGATGTATGTTGTCCAACGATGGGTAAGGCAAAGAATTTTAGGCTAATGCTATAGTATATGCTTGTCACCTTATCAACTGATTAGCATCAACTACTATTGATGTTAAAATGACATTGGAGAAAGAGTTTGGAAAATCTACTACAGATTATGATTCTGTACATGTGTTTAGTTCCACTATATATTACCATGTTAAGGAGTCAAAGCTGAACCCAAAAGTAAAGAAGACAATCTTTATAGGGATCACTTCTAGTGTGAAAGGCTATTTTCTTTAATGCCTAGAAAAAAAAAAAGTAATCTTCAACAGAGATGTTGCCTTTGATAAATCCACTATATTGAGAAATGTGACTTCAAAAAATTGGAATAGAAAGATGGTACTCCCAAACAAGTAAATTTTAATGGCAATAGAATTCCCCAGCTAATGTAGCAACTGAAGATGACTCTCCTATAGTAGAAGAAGAGTCAAATAAAGAAGAGGTTCAGACCCAAGAACCTTCACAACAACATGAATCAATTGCATTAAAGAAGGGAAAGAGAACCATTTGACAACTTGCTCATTGTGCTAATATGGTCTCTTCTACATCACTAATTGCCATTGATGATGTTCCTACCACTTATAATGTAGAAGTCCAAAGTTCATAACATGAAAAGCAGAGGATCACTATGAATGAAGAAATATAGTCCCTTCAAAAGAATCAAACATGGAAACTAGCTACTCTTCTGAAGGGAAAGAAGGCAATTGGGTGCAAATGGGTATATGAAAAGAAAGATGGATTTTTTGACAAGGATAATGTTTGCTAAAAAGTAAGATTAGTGGCTAAAGGCTATGCACAGACAGAGGGAATTGGTTATAATAAAGTATTTTCTCTAGTTGTACAGCATTCCTCCATCAAAATTTTATTGGCTTTAGTAGCACAATTGGATTTGGAACTAGTTTAGATGGATGTAAAAACTACATTTTTACATGGAGACTTGGATGAGAAAATCTACATGACTCAGCCATATGGATTCAAAGTTGCTAGTAAAGAAAAGATGGTTTGCAAATTGGAAAAATCGTTATATGTAAGAAATCTCTGAGGCAGTGGTACAAGCGATTTGATAAGTTTATGATAGGGTAAAAGTACATGAGAAGAAAATATGATCATTGCTTGCATTGGTGCAAGCTAAAAGATGGATCCTATATATATCTTCCTTTTTATGTTGATGATATACTGATAGCTTCCAAGAGTCAGATAGAAATTAAGAAATTAAAGACTCAATTGAATAGGGAGTTTGAGATGAAGGATCTTAGTGAAGCAAAGATGATTCTTGACATGGAAATATCTAGAGATAGGAAATTGTGGAGGCTTTATTTGTCTCAGAAAGAATATATGAGGAAGGTACTAAAATATTTTGGCATTAATGAAAAGTCAAAACTAGTTAATACACCATTTACTCCTCATTTCAAGCTTAGTGCATCCATGTCATCGAAGAATGATGCAGAACGAGAACACATGTCAAAAGTACTATATGCAAGTGTTATTGGTAGCTTGATGTATGCAATGGTGTGCATGAGGCTTGATATTTCATAAGTAGTTAGGGTTGTGAGCAGGTACATGCATGATCTTGGAAATAAGCATTAGCAAGCTATGGAATGGACTCTATGGCATATTTTGAACACCATATATATTGGTTTGGTATTTCAATAAGATAGGTAAGATGGTCAGTGTGTAGTTGGGTATTATGATTTTGACTATGTTAATGATTTAGACAAGCGTTGATCAACTATTGGTTATGTATTTACTTTTGTAAAGGCACCAATCAGTTGGAAGTCTACCTTACAATCAACAATTTCTTTGTCTACTACATAGGTAAAGTATATGGTAGTTATAGAGGCTATAAAGGAGGCAATTTGGCTTCAAAGGTTGCTTAGTGAACTAGGAATGGAGCAAAAGCACATCAAAGTGCATTGTGATAGTTAGAGTCTATTCATTTAGTAAAGAATTAGGTTTATCATACAAGGATGAAGCATATCAATGTTTGATATCACTTTGTACGAGAGATTTTGGAAAAAGGTGGAGTCATAATCCAGAAGATTCAGACTATTGAGAATCTTGCTAATATGATGACTAAAGTGGTAACTACGGTCAAGTTTAAACATTGTTTATACTTGATTAATATTGTTACAAATTGAAAAATAAAAGTTGCAGACACTACTAAAGGTTGGATTTGTGAGAGAATTGTATAGGATTTTATTAAGATGGAGATTTGTTAGTTTTAGCAAAATCCCACATTAGGAGTTTTAAAAAAATGGGAGGAGTTCTTTGGTTATAAAAGAACTCCTCCCCCCTTTAGTTATATCATCCCAAAATTGCCTCTCTCATATATTTAGGCAATTATATTCTTTCTCTCTCTTTTTTAATATTTCTTCAATTAGTGAAATTTTATTTTGGTAGTGCCTAAGGATACAGGCATAAATGGCCAATCATTGTTAAATTTTAGTGTTTTTTTATGTCTATTTAATAGCTATTATTGGGTATAGTTATTATTAAATATTGTGCTATTAAAATTACTTGTCTTGGTAAAATTCTATCTAAGGAGTGTGGTTTTTAAGTGGGACCATTATGACCCCATCACTCTTTCATGGAAATTTACTTTGGGGTGATTTTTAGTACAATCGTTTACACTCTAGTCACCTGTACAATAGTTCTCAAGGTGAATTTATTATTCTTGGTGGAAATTAACCCGAATTCCATAACACTTACAGCTAAGCCAAATTATAAAACATGAAGGTGATAAAAAAAATATAATTTTAGTCTGCAAAATTATCTCTAACAAAAGTTTATGGTGACAATTCAAGGACATAGATGTCAAAATGTCTTGGCAGGTAAGCATTGATGTTTAAAAATGAACACAGAGGATAATTTTTATTTATTCAATCATGAATCTAATGTTATGATTAACATTTAAAAAGATATACCTTCGCTTGTCTCAAATCTAATCACCATTTGATTCTGAAGGAGTGTTCGTCGAATTTAACTCTTACGCATCTAGTCACTTCACTAGTTTTGGTTCAAGTCCATGGCCTGCCCCTAAACCTCATATATATTTCCTAGATGATGATTGATGTTAATATGTGTGTATATATATATATATATATATATTAAGAATAAATATCAATACATATTTTACTCATTTAGCTTTGTGTTAATTAATATTCCTGTCCTAGAAACTAACTATCGTTATATATTGAAAATAAGAATGGCAATAATGGGATATATATATCTTACCTATCCGATCACTTCACTGTTCTTGGTTCAAACTCATGGCCCGCCCTGAACCTTATATATATTTCTTAATGATGATTCAATTGTTATATCATGCATCCTTTTCCAGTTATTGAATTTCAAAAGAATCGATTTGTAATTTTGTTCAGGTCTAGGGCCTAGCCTAAACCTCATATATATTTTGGTTCTTTATATAAATATACCAAAAACTAAAAAAACTTTCAAAAATGTCGTTGACCAAAAATAAAATTTCAAAATTAACTTTTCTAACTTTTTCTTTCAAATATGGACCGCTTCTTTTACCATCCTTATTTTTAGGGTTATTTTTTACAGTATTTTTTTTTAATTTTTTTTCCTTTTTTGCTTTATACTTTTTTTCTGAACATTTTATTCGTTCTTTTTTTCAACATTGTTTTCTTTATATTATCTTCATCTATTTTTTCTCAATGTTTTTTTACTCAACACCTTTTACTAAAAATTTTTCTACTGTCTTCCTTTTTTTTCTCAATGATTTTTAGCTGAATATTTTTTTTTTCAAATTTTTATGGTATTATCTTTATTTTTTTCTCAAATTTTTTTTGCGCAACATCTTTTTGAAGGTGCTTTCTTTATTTTATTCTCAATATTTTCTTATTTTTTTGCTCAATATTTTTTCTCTTAAGATTTTTTTTCAAATTAATAATTATGAAATAAACATTTTCAATCGCTATTAAACCAAGTAATAAATAACTTCAAATGTTGTAACAACAATAAATAAACAAAAGTTTCTTATTTTATATTCTTAAAGAATAAGGGTTATTTTTACTTTAATTTTTTTATTAAAATGTCTAACAACTTTTTTTAAATAAAAAATTATTTGATATTTATTTGATCATCAATATGTAATAAGTTTACAATCCTTATGATGTTTTTATAACATCAACAAAAAAAAACCAAAAATTTTTTAAAAAAATTCAACAAACTACAACAACAAAAAAACTAAAAACAACTAAAATAAACAACAAAAAAAAAATTACAATTGTTAATTGTTGTTGATTTTTATTGATTTACAGTTGTTGATTTTTATTATTTTTTTATTTTTTTAAATTATTTTTTCATTATTAATAAGAAAATTAAGGAGTTATAACCCAAATTTTTATAAATTATGAAATTAATTTTTATGATTTGCAGTGTTAATAAATATTTTATTAATTAGTTATATTATGGTTATTTTTTGAAATTAAATTAAATTCAAGTGTTATTAATTATTTTGTATAAATATTAAATTGAAATTTAAAACTTATATATTATTTAATATTATTATTATTTGTGAATTATGTTAATGTAGTGTATTTTAATACATTTTGAATATCAAGTGGTGAGTTTAATTAGAAAAGAAAATATTTAAATTAAAGATATTTTTTTATTATTTATTTTGTCCTTTTCTCCTTTTTGATAAAAAATTTTATATATATATATATACAAAATTTTCTTCCCTCCTTTTTCTTTTTCCCATCAAGTATGTGACTTGATAGTAAAACCCTTAAATTAAAATAAGAATTTTATTCTAATTATCCCTAGCCATTTATTCATTATATATAAATATTAAAGTATTAAGGCTAGTATGAAGTTGACTGATGGTTATGTTTTACTAATCATGAATATGAGATATTAAGTCAACTCATAGATACATGATGAGAGATCATGTACTGGATTGACCCACTATGAAAATACTATATAGATTATTGTCATAAGTATTTCTCATCACAGTAATTTTATTTTGGTCCTTTGACCTTGAAATCATCACGGATTTCTACATAGCTATTTTATGTTTTGACACATTCTAACATTGTCTTTAACCGGATGATTAAATAGGATGTTGTTGGATATAAAATTAGTTATATGAGGAATGTTAGTGATTTAGAAGGGATTTATTCCTCATTAATATGAGAAAGATATCTATGGGCCCCTTGATGAGATAGACTGCAGGAAAAATGCATGGCCATGCTGAAATGAATTGATAAAGAGTTATCATTTTCAATCTACTTGGAATTAAGTCATAATATTGAACTATATAGGGATGACATTCTATGCCTTATGTTCAATTAAGATATCATGACATAAAGGGACGATAAAATTCATTGTAATTAGGTTATGTCAGATTATTGACTTCACATAACTTGGGTAGTCATAATGTCTTGCTAGGGGCCGTTTATGACTTGTAGGCCTAAATAGAGATTTAGGCCCACTACCAATGTTATGTGAACCTACAGGGTCACACACTTAGAAAAAGCCCAAAACGAATATGGGTTTAATAAGCCCAAAAATAAACTCTGTGGAAATAAATAATTAAAGTGTTTTATTTATTTATTTATTTATTTAGGATAAATGTTATTTTAAATAAATAAATAAGATATTATTTCTGATTTATTTTTTAAAAAAATCAGAATATAATAAATGGAAATTACCAAAAGGTCATTGGTAGGTGAAACCCTAATTTGGAGTCTATAAATATGTTATATTCTCTAAGGTTTCACACACTTGTTTTTCCTACCTCTAAAGTCATTTTCTTTCTTCTTAGAAAACAAAAACAGAGTTTTTCTTTTGTTCTTGATTTGTGAGACAATCAAGGAGGTTCCTAGCACACACATTTCAATTCATTTTGTGAAGGGCTATTCATGTGGATACCTATAGAGGACGCATCCTTTTAGAGATGTCTTGATCTGAATAACCAAAGCAAAAGGCTCGAGGTAAAGTGTCACCGGTGTGAACCTCCTCTCATCCTTTCAAAAAATCTTGCCTCTTCTATGTTTTGGTGAGATTCTTGAAATCCTAGATTTAATCAAGTAGTCGAATTACATGGATCCAGGTTTGTGAATGTGATAAATTTTTAATTTTTCCGCTGCGTTTGTATCATGAAACCCAACAAAAAGGATGGCACTTAACAATTGCATATGGTCTTTGGAGAGAGTTTATACACCAAAACAAATGGGAAGGCTAGAAGTTGATGTAATGATAGCCCTTCAAGCTAAAATCTCTGCATTAATAAAACAAATTGGCAACCTCACTAAGAATAATAATCCAGCCTCTTCAAGTGAAAATTGTAATTTTTTAGGTTACTCTAATACTTAATTTGGTGTTTGTGATATAGGTATGGTGGGAGATAGATGCCAGGAGTAAGTGAATTTTATCGGTAATCAATTTTTAGGAAGGCATGCCAATAATTCCTACTCCAACACATACAACCTAGGGTAGCAAAATCAAATTTTTTTTGGAGTAACAAAAATAATGCCACTGCATCTTGCTTCCCCAATAATAACAACTCGTAGAGGTAACAAGCACCATTAAGATTTTAGCACCCACTATAAGATAGGATGGCATCTATTGAGAACACATTAGATAAATGTTTAGATGCCATCACAAATAACTTATCTAGTCAAAAGGAGAACCAAAAGAGGATAGAGATTAAGTTTGATAACATTTCAAAGAATCACTCCTCTTCGATACACAAGGTACAATTAGGACAGCTTGCCAATTCAGTGGGTATAGGAGTACAAGGAAACCTTCTAAGTACTATAAAGTGAAATCCTAAGGAATTGAAGGCTATAACTTTAAGGAGTGGAAAAGAAGTAAAGACACAAGCTGAAATTTCCAAGGAGGATGAGAAGAAGGATAAGGAGCAATATGTCATGGTGGAGGATGAGGCAAAAGAGGAGAGTAAAACATAGCAAAAGAAAGTTCCTAAATATATACCTTCCTCTTTTATGCCAAAGCTACCATTCCTTCAAAGATTAAAGAAGTAGAAAGATGAAGAGTAATTCTCCAAGTTTTTAGAGATTTTTAAGAAGTTTCAAATCAATGTTCCTTTTTTCTGAAGCACTTGTACAAATGCCCAAATACGCCAAGTTCCTGAAGGACCTTATCATAAATATGCAGTATCAGGATGATCATGAAACAGTGCCTTGTAATATCCCGTGTTTTTAAATATTTTAATACTGCATCGGGATATGCAGTGTTAATAATTTATATATATATATATTATGATATTTTTACGAGTTGATATGTATTTAAAACCTATTTTAATTATTGTGTATTATTTATAGTGTTTTACGTAAAATTTTCCCGAGACTTTTATTTCTGGGGAAATTTTCACGTAAATAATTTATTATTAATTATTTTAAATATATTTTCGGACTTGCATGAACTCATACGTATTTTTACAATACTAAATAAAGCCTATGTGTAATTATTTATTTAATTAGGGTTTAATTAATATTACCCTAATATTTTATTAATTATTTATTTATTTTATTGTTATTTAATTATTTTTAATTAATATTAAATTTTAAAATATTAAATATTAAGTGTGTGGTGTATATTTAATGTGTGTAATTTAATATTATTTTGATATATAGTATAAAGTATATATATATACATATAATATATCAAAAATCAAACTTTTAGAAAAATTACCATTTTGCCCCCGAAGCATCCTCTTCCCCGATCTTCACCCTCATCGCCGTCCGACGCCTAAAATTGTCAATTTCTCATCATTGGTGTGCCGTCCGGTGTGCCACCACCTTCCCCAACCTTCCTCGCTGCCTGTAGCAGCTGTTTCTGGCGTCTGGAGGTCGATTTTTGGTCGGAAGCCGAGAGTTTACATTTCCTTCTTCCCCCGCGATTCTGACCACCGTTTTTGACACTGCTAGTCTCTTTCTTCTCCTTGAGCTCCGGTGATTGTGATTCTAGCTTTGGTCTGAGCTGAAATGGTCTTGATTTGCTTAGGTTTCGAATTTTTGATTTCGGCCACATTAGGGTTTTTGATTTTTTTTGAGCTTCGAATTGCTTAATTCATGAAAACTCCCTTCTCAAATGTTGATCCTAGTAGCTTAATCTTTATGTGTGAATTTTTTTAGAATTTTTGGAGATTATTTTGATTTTTGGGTATTTTTGAATATTTTAATATTATTTTCTAATTTTCGGAAATTAATTAAATAAATTATGAAATTATGTTTTATGGTAAATATAGGTATTGAAATGAATTATAGAAATTTATTTTGAATTTTTATGAATTTCTATGTATTTATTTTGAATTATTTAAGTTTATGTAATTTTGGAAAATTATGGTTAAATGTGTTTTTATTTGAAATTAATTGGTTAATTGAGTTTAATTATTGATATTATTGATAAATATGTTGAGAAAATTAATTTTGGATAATTATACTATTTTTGGTGAATTTTTGAATGAATTTTAGGATATTTATATATATAAGGGCATTTTGGTAATTTTACACAAAATTGGCTAAAAATGTCATTTAATTGGTTTTAATAGTTATTTAAGGTATAAAAATGATTTCCACAAATTATTTAGTATTTTTAACTAATTAAAACTATTTTTCGTTTCTAATAAAATGAGTTTTTATCGGTTTTTACTGTGTTTTAAGGCTAATTATGTAATTTCTATTTATAAAATGAATTTCTATGTTATAAGGGTATCTTTGGCATTTTTATAATTGTTCTGTGATTGTGGACCCCGGTCGGTAGACTGTAGTTTGGAGTCCGACCGAGGGGTTGTGGATGAGTGGTTATGCTTGTTTTTTGAAGTGTATTTCTTTGCAGGGTCGGCTCTACTCTTTGAGTAGAGAGATATCCATTTTACAGGGGAGGTTCTATCGAATTTTCGATAGAATTCTCGTAAAACGTGATGTCCAGTCGAACCATAATTCTGTTTCCGTGTTTAATATTCTAGATCGAGTTCTAGGATTTTCTGTTAGGTCTATTCTGATTTCTATCATTATTATTTGTTTAGTTGGGTGGAGACTGAGGCCTAGTGGACCAGGCCCGTCGGATCCATCTCGTGGAGCGCACTAAGTGTGAGTTACTATATTATATATATATGTTTAGGGTGCATGATTTAGAAAAATATGTTTTATTTTGATTATCTATGCATGAATAATTCAATTATTACCTAAGTTTATTTTGGTTTATTTCCTGTATATTTTGAATTATATACATGTTTTGTTAATAAATTATATTTAAAATATTTTTAAATATATTTCTAGCTTAATTTGTAATTTGATTGGATTCATTTGACGTATATATACTCGAAATATACCTGGTTTACTTTTGGTATATTTCTGATATATATATGGTTTATATTGTTATTTTATTTAAATTCATGCATCATTTATTTGTGAATGGATGTTTTACATTTATTAATGAAGGATATCAATAGAACGTGCTACCTAGTGGGCAGCACTAGGATCGAGTACGTATCGGTGCGCTTATAGCATTTAGGCTATATTACTAACCTATTTGTGGATATTGATTGGTTATGATTATTTGATATGTGAGATATGGTTTGGAGGTGTGATTGCTGGAGCTCAGTTGACCAAGTGTCTCGGGGCCAATCACACTGATAGTCAGACTGCTGGAGCTCGGTTGACTTAGTGTCTCGGGGCCAGTCTACTGTCCAAATGGAATAAGTGGATATATTTGGAATAAGTGAGCCTGTATGGCTAGAGTGTTGTCTAACACTGTTTGAGGTTGCGATATTCTAGGGTTCTATGTGATCCTTCATAAACGATGATTTTCAATGAAATATATATAAAATGATTTTATTGCATATGTGTGTATTTGCCTGTATATATACATATTAGATATATACTATTGATTGTATGCATTGTCATTTAGCATGCATGTATATATATTATAGTAATTCACTCAGTGAGGTCTGACTCCCCTCCGTTGACTAATTTTTTTCAGGAGAGTCATCATCTTCAGACCTCAGTAGCAGGCCTGTACATCGGTTTTCTTCCGCCCCGGCTTCTTTGTGTAAACTGCTTCTCTGAGTCTTGGATTTATTTTATCTAGACACTGCAGTAGTCATTAAATATTTAAAGAGATGTTGTATTATATATTTGAACTGGATTTGTATTAAAAGGTTATATATATATATATGTGATGATGAGGATTTGATTTAAATCCAGTTGGTGCAAATGTTATTTTGATATTTATGATTTTTATTTCCGCTACAATATATATTGTTGTTACTATTGCATGTTTTATTTTATTTTTAGGCTTGCTACGGGTTCCGGATTCGAAAGAATTCCCGTTCCCTAGCGTCGGTCATGGCCCCTGTTTTGGGTCGTGACATGCCTTTAATGGAGACATGTAGCTCTACCATTTCACATAAGATCCCATCATAATTAAAGGATCTAGAGAGTTTTATAATTCCTTACATTATTGGCACTAGTGAATTTCCTAGGTGTTTGTGTGATTTCGGGGCAAGCATTAACTTAATGCCTATTTTTATTTTCTAGAAATTAGGATTTGTAGATATAAAGGCCACCAACATCTTATTGTAGTTAATGGATTATTCCATTAAGAAGCCTCATGGTGTGATTGAAGTTGTTTTAGTAAAGGTTGAAAATTTTATTTTTCTTGCTGATTTTTTCATATTAGAGTTTGAGGAAGATAAATCTTATCCACTAATTTTAGTTAGACCTTTCTTTAACACGGGTAAAGCTATAATTGATATGTCTAAGGGCAAATTGAAATTAAGGGTAGGAAATGACAAAGTTGATTTTTTTCATGTCTAAATTAATGCATGAAAATTATTGCTATTGATGAATGTGTACAAAAAGTTAATTTTGCTTGTGAGTGGGGAAGATGAGATACTAAGTGATGAGTTAGAGAGTGACAGAGAGCATGTGCAAGAATTCACCAAACTTGGGTTATTAATGAGAAGTGATAATCCCATACTCCCTTTCATTGAAAAACCACTAAAAATAGAGCTTAAGCCACTACCCAGCCACTTGAGATATGCATTCTTAAGAGAGGATAATACACCACCCATTATTATCTCTAATAAATTAACTATTAAGTAAAAGAAGAAAGTTTATAAGATAATAAAGGGTAGAGTTAGAGCTTTAGGTTGGAAAATTTTGGACATAAAAGGAATTAGCCCCTCTATTATCATGCATAGGATTTATATGGAAGAGGGGAATAGGCCTACAGTTGAAACACAAATAAGACTTAACCCAAACATGAAGGAAGTAGTGAAGAAAGAAATTATGAAGCTTTTAGATGTAGGTATCATTTATCATATTTTTTATAGTGAATAGGTGAGTCCAATTCAATGTGTGTCTAAAAAGAGTGGGATGATAGTGAAAGAGAATGAAGAGGGTGAGTTAATCTCCAAGAGGGTAGTTGATGGGGGTGGTGACTGTGTATAGACTATAAGAAATTAAATAACGCCATTGGAAAAGACTACTTCCCTTTACCCTTTATTGATCAAATGCTATAAAGGATTATAGGACATTATTTTTATTGTTTTCTTGATGGATATTCTAGATATAATCAAATTTTTATTCTTCTTGAGGATCAAGACAAAGCAACTTTTACATGTCCTTATGGCACCTTTGCCTATCGATGAATGCCGTTTGGATTATATAATGCTCCTACAACCTTCCAAAGGTGTATAATGGTGATATTCTCTAATTTGGTAGAGGATATTATGGAGGTATTCATGGATGGATTTTCTATTTTTGATGATTCTTTTAATTTATGTATAGCTAACCTTGGTAGGGTACTCAAGCGGTGTGAAGAGACTATCTTATGCTAAATTGGGAAAAATTCCACTTTATGGTGGATGAAGGGATAGTCTTGGGATATGAAATCTCTAGCAAGGGAATTGTAGTAGATATAGCCAAGACAGAAACAATTGAGAAGTTACTGCCTCTTACAATAACAAAAGGAGTTTAAGGCCAGCGTTTTGTTAATATTTTTCACTCATTGCTAAGCCTATTACCAATTTGTTGAACAAAGATGTGCCTTTTGTGTTTGATGATGCTTGTTTAAGTGCTTTTAAGAGCTTAAAAGAAGTACTAGTCTCAGCCTCCATCATTACACCTCTGAATTGGTCATCACCATTTGAGATCATGTGTGATGTGCGTGATCATATTATTGGAGTAGTGTTGGGTTAGCAAAAGGACAAGAATTTACATGTCATTTATTATGCTAGTCAAACTTTAGTGGATGCACAACTAAACTACATAACCATAGAAAATGAGATGTTAGCGATAGTTTTTGTTATAGATAAGTTTTGTGCTTATTTTTTTAGCTCCAAGGTGATCATATTCACAGACCATTAAACTCTTAGGTACCTTTTAGTCAAGAAAGATGTCAAATCTAGAATCATTCATTGGGTATTTCTACTCTAAGAATTTAACTTGGAGATTCAAGATAAGAAAGGATCAGAGAATGTAGTTGCGGATCATTTATCAAGATTGGAGAGAGAGGAAGATCCTAGCAATCATCCCTCAATAGATTATAGCTTTCTTGATGAGTTTATTTTCACTTTAAAAGAAATTTTTACTCCTTAGCATGTTGACTTTATAAACTATTTGGCAAGTAGAGTGTTATTTGATGATCTCTCTTATCAAGAAAAGAAAATATTTTTGTACCAAATCAGACAATGTTTGCGGGAGGAGCCATTCATTTATAAAACATATGGAGATAGGCTTGTTAGAAGATGCATTCCTAAGTCAGAAGTGCATAATGTCCTCTCATAATGTTATGATTCGGTCTATCGAGGTCATTATAGTGCAACTAAAATAGCCTCAAAGGTGTTAGAGTGTAAGGTCATTATGGTGCAACCAAAAAAGCCTCAAAGGTGCTAGAGTGTAGGTTTCTTTTGGCCTACATTGTGTTAGTGGTATGCACTAGGTCAATCATTTAATTATGCATTAACTTTCTTATTTTATTAATAAAGAGGTATTTCATTATCATTTGATTTTATGATAATTATATGAATGGTTAATTCTTACTAAGGCTATCAAGTATATGACTTGATAGTAAAACCCTTAGATTAAAATAAGAGTTCTATTCTAATTATCCCTAGCCATTTATTCATTATATAAATATTAAAGTATTAAGGCTAGTATGATATTGACTGATGGTTATGTTTTACTAATCATGAATATGGGATATTAAGTCAACTCATAGGTACATGATGAGATATCATGTACTGGATTGACCCACTATGAGAATACTGAATAGATTATTGTCATAAGTATTTCTCATCACAGTAGTTTTATTTCGATCCTTTGACCTTGAAATCATCATGGATTTCTACATAGCTATTTTATGTTTTGACACATTCTAACATTTTCTTTAAACCGAACGATTGAATAGGATATTGTTGAATATGAAATTAGTTATGTGAGGAATGTGAGTGATTCAGAAGGAATTTATCCCTTATTAATATGAGAAAGATATCTATGGGCCCCCTTGATGAGATAGACTGAAGGAAAATGCATGGCCATGCTGAAATGAATTGATAAAGAGTTATCATTTTCAGTTTACTTGGAATCAAGTCATAATATTGAACTATATAAGGATGACATTCTATGCCTTATGTTTAATTAAGATGTCATGTGATAAAGGGACGATAAAATTCACTGTAATTAGGTTATGTCAGATTATTGACTTCACATGACTTGGGTAGTCATATTGTCTTGCTAGAGGCCATTTATGACTTGTAGGTCTAAATAGAGATTTAGGCCCACTGTCAATGTTATGTGAACCTACAGGGTCACACACTTAGAACAAGCCCAAAACGAATATGGGTTTAATAAGCCCAAAATAAACTCTGTGGAAATAAATAATTAAAGTGTTTTATTTATTTATTTATTTGTTTATTTATTTAAGATAAATGTTATTTTAAATAAATAAATAAGATATTATTTCTGATTTGTTTTTAAACAAAATCAAAATATAATAAATAGAAATTACCAAAAGGTAATTGGTAGGTAAAATCCTAATTTGGAGTCTATAAATATGTTATATTCTCTAGGGTTTCATACACTTGTTTTCTGCCTCAAAATTCGTTTACTTTCTCCTTAGAAAACAAAGATAGAGTTTTTCTTTTGTTCTTGATTTGCGAGACAATCAAGGAGGTTGCTAGCACACACACTCCAATTCATTTTATGAAGGGCTGTTCGTGTGGATACCTATAGAGGACGCATCCTTTTGGAGACGTCTTGATCCGAACAACTAAGCCAAAAAGCTCAAGGTAAGGTGTCACCAGTGTGAACCTCCTCTCATTCTTCCAGAAAATCTTGCCTCTTCTACGTTTTGGTGAGATTCTTGAAATCCTAGCTTTAATCAAGTAGTCGAATTACATGGATCCAGGCTTGGATACGTGATAAAATTTTAATTTTTTCGCTGCATTTGTATCCCGAATACTAACACATTATTCAAGGATACAAGAGAGTATGTGCTTTATTATGATAGATGTAACGCACAAGAAATATTTCTAAGAGACATAAAATGCCTCTTTCTTCAATTCAAGAGGTATAATTGTTTAATGTGTGGGGTAGCAATTTTATAGGGCCTTTTCCTTCTTCTTATAGGAAGAAGTATATCTTGGTAATTGTGGACTATATATCTAAACAGGTGGAAGAAATGGCTTCACCTACAAATGACACCAAGGTGGTACTAAAATTTCTTAAGAGGTTGTTTACTAAATTTGGAGCTCTTAGGGAAATAATTAGTGATAAAGGCTCCCATTTTTATAATAAATAGTTTGAGTCATTACTTAGGAAGTATGGAGTCCATCATCAAGTGGCAACTCCATATCATCCTCAAACAAATGGATAAGTTGAGGTAATAAACTGAGAAATTAAGAAAATTTTAGAGAAAATGGTTAAAGCTTTGAGAAAGAATTAGGCTATGAAATTGGATGATGCACCATAGATGTATCCCACAACATTTAAAGACTTATTAGACTCTCACCATATAGGTTGATTTTTGGGAAGGCTTGTCATTTTCCTGTGGAGTTGGAGCACCGAGCATATTGGACAATTAAATTTTTATACTTTGATGTGAAGGCTAGTGGTGAGAAGAGGCTATTATAATTAGGGGAACTTAATGAGATTAGGTTGCAAGCTTATGAAAATGCCAAATTATTTATAAAAAAAAGAACCAAAAAGTGGTATAATGCACACATTATCAAGAAAACCTTTAATGTTGTTGGTTTTTTATTGCTATTTAGCTCCCAATTATGTTTTTTCCAAGTAAACTAAAATCAAGATGGAGTGGAACCTTTCGAGTAACTCAAGTTCATTCTCATGGTGCATTAGAGTTTCAAAACGCCAAAGGGGAGACATTCAAAGTCAATGGGCATAGGTGCAAGATTTATCATGGAGGATTGATACCCAATGAGTAGGTGTCTCTAGCAATACTTCCAATATAGTGAAATTCTCAAGGTTCAAGCTAACGGCCTTAACTTAGAACTGTGATTTTTATTTTTCGTCATTTCTTTCATTATTTGATTTTTATTTCATATGTTTCCTTCTCTTTGTGTTTAGTTTTTGCAGTAGGAATATTTATTTTTAATTGCTTGCGATTGTGTTCTTACTTTAGTTGTTCATCATTTTTAGCATGTTTTAATTATTATTTTTTGAATTTATTTCAGTTTTATATTCCTATTAAAAAAAGATTAAAATATTTTGTTCTTTTACATCGTTTTCTTTTTAATTTTCAATGTCTTAGTTGAGAATTTTATTTTCATTATTTGCTTGTTCATCTATGTTTCCTTATGTGTTTATGCTTTTATTTTTCATTTTTTTGGTTGCTAATTATTCCCTTTGCATTAAAAAAAATTCTTTCCGTTTAGCCTGCCATCATAACACAACCCTCCATGCTAGTGAGGCCTAGGTGCTGCGACAGTAGCCAACCAGGTTGCCATCGTAGTCAAGGGCCAAGTTAGCACGAGGGCTACTGCCAGCTACGACAGTAGAGGTGCAGCCCCAAAATTTTTGCCACCTTATGTTGCTATAGCAGTAAGTGGGCTTCTATAGTAGCCGTAAAATGCCTAATTTTTTTTAAAATAAATTAAATTTATGAATGCCTTTTTTTTTTCCTTTTCAAATGTTTTCTATTTTTATTTTTCTTTCTTCCTATTCCATATTTCCTTTCCTCTTTTGTTTTTGTTTTCTTGTCTTTATTTAATTTTTTCCCCTTTCCTTTCTTCTTCAAATCCCTAACTTCTTCTCCCTTCCCCTTCCACCACACTCATTCCTCTTCACCTTAATTCTTTTAATTAACTTGCAATTTCACATACCCATCACTTATTTTCATTCTCCCTTTGCTTATTTTCCCTTTCTAACATTGTAGTTATTTAATTTTCAAGTTCATCATGTCAAAAGATAAGCATATGGCAAAGAAAAGAAAGGGAAAGAGGGAGGTTGCTTCTACTTCTTCCAATGATATTGAGGATTTTTCAAGTAAATACCAAGCGCCATTCCCAATATACTCTCATAAAGAAGGTAAGAAATTTCAATCCCTATCTAAAAGAAATTTAATTTTTCCTAAGTATTTTGATGAAGACACATTAAGTGTAATTAGTTTGAAAGCTGATATTTTGACAATGTGTGATCACTTAGGATGGAAAAATTCATTGGGCTTAAAGTAGACATTTATAAAGAATTAGTGTGGGAATTTTACACCACTTTGAAGGAAGTAGATAAAGATGCAAAAAAATTTTAATGTAGATTTTTTGGAAATACCCATCAAGTAGATTATGATGTCATGTTTTGGGTATTTGGTTTTCATAAGATTGGACTTTATGAGCCCCTCGTTGATTTTAAAGTACAAGATTTTTGGCAGGAGATTATAGGGTGAGTCCGTTATTTAGGTGGTCATTTATCCCCGAATGGGTTAATTATCAACCATCATTATCTCATCATGCATAAGTTCATTGACCATGTGATTTTTGAAAAATATGAGAGTAATAAAATTACTCATCATGAGCTTTTTATGTTGTGGTGTGTGCACACCAATGCTAGAGTTTGCATAACGTATTATGTTTTCCAAATACTTTTGGATGTTGCTGACAGTAATAAGGCTTTGCTTTAGATGGGTTATATAATTATGGCCTTAGCATTGCATTTTCATGCTTCCAACCCTTTTATTGGTCATATGGCTACCTTGACTCCTAGTACTCTTAACCATTTTTGTTATGTCATGTTGAGATTATAACTAACACAATAGAATTAAAAGAGCACAACACATGTCGATGTTATTTGCTAAGGAGAAATTCTGCCTATCAAGATGCAATTGACACATTCAATGACAAAGGGGTTAATGAACCAATGCTAATGAGGACATAGTAGATGGAATAATGCACAAGCAATTGATGAAAGGGAAAATATGGGTTAGTAATAAGTCTTAGCGTGGTTTGACAATTTAGAGATGCGTATGGACACTAGATTTGATGAACTCCAAGGTCTTGTTACTGCGTTAACCCAACAGTAAGTGACTCAAAAATGTCATCTCCATCGTTATTTCACGACATCAGACTATGAGATTTCACCTCTTTTGTCTTGTTCACCATAATGAGGGGACTTTCCTTTTCACTTTATTAATTTTATTAATTTTATTAATTTATTTTTTTCCTTTCCTTTTCTTTCATGCATGTTTCTTTATGTTTCTCACTTAGTTTTCACATTGAGGGCAATGTGAAGATTCAGTGTAGGAGGATTAACTTTTGCATTTATATATAATTAGTTGTTAGCACAACTCCATAAATATACAGATTATAGCATGTAATAAAGTGATAAGTAGAGTATCATTCCCACGAGGAAAGGGTACTGAACACTAATTGTCTATCAATTTACCTAGCTAGCACAAATCATTATAAATTGTAAGAATTAAAATAAACCATCTACTCTAATTAATCTAATTAAATAAATAGGGCTAAAATAGAGATTGGGTTTGTTTCATTAGTTAGGACTTGAATTACATAGTTAAGTTAATCTATTTCATTGATCACAATCAAGGGTAAACCATTCAAATTATATAAAGTCTCTTTCAAGATCATCTAAGAATACTAAAGCTAATTACAACTTATTTTCATGGTCACTCAATTAACTAAGGCTCATTAAGTTTCTTAGTGATTTATTACTCCCCGAAGGATTCATCTACTTTCGTAATCGAAGTTCCTAAGTTTTACAAGTCTATGAGCTGATAAATCATACAAACTTTCGTTGTCTCTAATTTACACAAAAACATGCAAATAATTAGGCCCTTAATTGAATATAAGACATTAAGCACAACTTATAAAATTGATTGAAAATCAAATCATTAATAAGAAATAAAAATCCCAATAAGTATTGACTAGCTACTCCAAAATTAAACTCTAATTAATTTAGCTACTTATAAGAAAAGAAGAAGAATGAAAGATAAAACTCATTGTTAAACTCTTTAATTCCATGTTTTGCTTCCCTTAGTGGTGGCGTTCCCCCTCGAATGGCTCCTTTGTATCCCCTTTTATAGGAAAAGTTTGATGGAAAACCTATTTGCACTTGAATTCTTAAAAAGAAAATTTTCTCTACTCGACATGGTTTCAAGCATGGGATGCGCAGGCTGTGTCATGTCCTTCATTTTTTGGCATGGCTTCCATCATGGCATGTTCCATCCCATATTGACCTTCTCGCAATTCTTCAATTTACACAGAATAAGACACAGCTTCTATCACGCCTTATCGCAAACCATGCTGCATTATTTCAACTTCAAGAATAAGATATGGGCATAAGCATGCCATGACATAACCCACGTCACACCAGTCCTTAGCTATTTGGGAATTCCTCTATAGACATTCCTATAAAAAGGGAAATACTTATTAATATTTAACAAAAACTCCTAGTTTGATAGAAATTAAACTAAAGACAATAAAATTCTAAATCAAGCTATAAACTAAAATTAATCCTAAATAAACCTAATTTCTACCTAAAAATAATTAATTATTTATTCAAGATTCATTAAAATTCAACTCAAAACATGTGATAAATTATGCACAACATCAGGTTTTAAATTTATGCTTTATTTGGAATTTTATTATGATTTTTATTTATTTGTTAAATTTTTAAGTTTTAAGGTTGTTGCATTTAGGATTTATACACTTGAATTTTTACACCTTATCCTTATAATGAGTATAGCATATTGAATATGGTTTTCTTGTAAATGTTTCATAATCTTTTGTTAATGCTTAATTTTTTATTTTTAAGTTAGATTGATAATTTGTGGGTAAGGATTTTTGAAAATTTAATGAACCTAATGCTTACTTGCTTTTAAGTGACCGAATTGTGTAAGTTGATAGTTAAGAAAGATGATTGTAAGTGATACTCAATTTTTTATTCTTAGTTGATCCTTGAGTCTAGCATATGAAACGGTAGCTTCATAAAAAAACATTCTCTTTTACTAAGGAGAAAATATTTAAAATTCAATCTTTGTATGCTCCAAATGTACTCTTATTCTCTAAAATAGAGTAAGCGTATCCAAAGGACCCACTTGACAGTATCCACATTTAATAGTGCAGGAATGGTGAGGGATTACTAAGAGTGAGAAGGTTGGTTAGAAAAAAAAAATCAAGATGGAACGTAAAACGCACTCATTTGAAAAATAAAATTGGTGTTGCTAGCTTTTGTGTGATAGAATTTAGGGTTTGCTAAAGGTTGAGTGAGTAGTATCTTTTGCTTTTTTTTTTCTTGATTGTCAACTTGTAAATTTTTTAGAATTTAACTATTAAGTTTGCTCTTTACTTGGTAAAGCTTTCATCTTTGACCTCAATTTATCAATTTAATTTTGATTTACATATTTTGTAGTAACTAAAGATTATAGGGGGTGGACAAGTCAAAGTTTGTCAATGTGCTAAATTCATTGTGAGGATAGGTATTTTCAAGTGTTTACTTGAGGATAAGTAAAAGCTTAAGTGTGGAGGTATTTGTTTGTGTGTAATTTCATTAATTATTAGGTTATTTTATTCAAATAATTAGGTAGTTTTATGCTTTAATTAATTTGTCAATGTTAGTTTTTTCAATTTTATTTTATTCTCATATTTTTTTAGGTGATTTAGGACTCTTTTGGAGTAATTAGAGGGTGTTTGGCATGATTAGGAGCATGTGTCTAAGTTATCATTGCATTAGGGGATGCATGGGTGGATTCTACATATGAAAATTTAGTGGAAGTATAGGCTAAGATAACAGCTAATAGCAAAGGAGAAAGGTTGCACTACTGCTAAGATAGCAGCCCTACGAGCTCAGACAACACTATGACGTCCAAAATGGGGCTGATATGAAGCTGAGACAGTAGCAAAAACACTACTGTCTCAAGCTGCCTATTTAGGAATATTGTGTCAACTTAAGTGGCCTATTTAAGGAGGACTCTAAGGGATTTTGAAGGGGATCAATTACCTATCAATTGGAGACAATTTTTGGGAGAAATCAACACTGGAAAGTGCAGGAAAAATTGCGAGAAGCTTAAGAGATATCAAGAGCCAAGATTGAAGAACACAATTCTAGTTTTTATTTTTTTTCCCTCCTTCTTTATTCTTGTAATTTTCATGGGTTATTTTGAGAATTTTATTGGATATTTCTCCAGCATGTTAGGCTAAATTCATGTTGGTTAGGGATTGATGACTTAACATGAATTAGTTTTTCTTCTAATTAATGAATTATTAGTTATTACGAACTATATTTATTGTGCTTATTATATGGTGATGCTTGATCACCATTAGCATAATTAAAATTATGATTTTAGGTTGATAGATCAAAACTTAGTGGATCTATAAATATAGACTTAAATTGCTTATAGGTAGAGATATCATAAGTTAATTAAATTCCAACTGGGTGTGGGTGAATAAATTTATAATTTGATTTAGGAGATTGAGTTCACAATGAGAGTTGGGATTTAATGTTCTTTTTTTAAGGTTGTGAATTAAAATTGGTTATTACTTGAGAAAGATTAATCAATAATTTAAAGTTACCTGGGATTTGCAAGACTAATAGGTTCATTATTTAAGTTAGCTAAGGATTGTGAAAAGATTCAATTCCTAACCACTATTTTCATCTATTGTTTGTTCTTTAGTTTAGAATTTAACTTGATTTTATAATTTTGTTTATTTTCTATTTAATTTTCTTTCAAAAATCCATATTCGAAAGCCTTAAATAATAAAGAATTAGGTTTATAGGTGATTAGAGAAAGTTCTCGTGGAAATGATATTTTTTATATTACTTGGAGATACTGTGCACTTGCAGTTTTACACCAACATAGCACTTACTTTTCTATTATTAATATATTAAAACACTTGTTTTACAAATTTCAATTACAACACTTTTTTATATTATGAATTTTTCTTGAATTTGTATAATGATATTTTCAATCATCTAATGTGATTTTTATATTATTTATAAAAAAATTATTATAAGAAAATTTAAAAAAAAAGATGCATATGATATTGGAAAAAAAACCTCCGTAAAAAGTAAAATAATTGCTATTTTTTTTAACAATTAGTGCAAGTTTTACAATGATTTAGACAAATTAATTAAAAGGTAAAAAATGCTTTAAAAAAATGGTTGACTATGCTAAATCTATTAACACATGGAAGCTCAAACTCAAGTAATTTTATAATCTTAAACATCAAACAATGAATTAGGATTAAAAAAAAAGTAATTTAAAAACTATAATTACTGAAAAAATAAGCATTCTAATAAATGATAATTGTGTAATTTATAATTCTAATAATTATGTAATTTATAATTCTAAAAAATAAAAAAGAGTTCAACAATAAATGGCTGGATCCACGTAGTTATAACACGAAAAAGTTTTGCCAAATATTAATTGATTATTTTCTCAAAAAAATATATTAATGGATTAAATGCGAAATATCTAAAAAAAAAAAAAAAGGTGGGCTGTTGGATAGAAAAAAAAAAAAGGGACTTTCGTATAATTAACGTCGAGCCACATGGACTCCGAATCCAACCAGATCAATCCATAAAGGAGACAAAGGGCTCCCAAGCTAATATCAACTGCTTGTGTAGGCACAATATTTCCCTTTCCTTGTGCTATATCTCTCCAAAAGTTTTTACAGAAATATGACTATTTATGCCTTCAAGATCAACTCCTATAAGTAGGTAAACTTTGAGCGTAACACTAGGAAAACAAAATATTAGCAAGCGCCCTATAATGGGTACTCGGAGTAGTTAAGAAAAATTCAGATAAGCGGCCTATAATAGCTTTCAGACAGTTTTCTCCCTTTTTCTTTTTTCTTTTTTTTCCTGTTTGTTGATTAGTTGCTCTCCTTCCATCTTCAAATTGAATAAGAACAAATTATATTTTCCTTCATGAAAGTTAACCTAATTTTTATTTTTCTCCCTCCTATTTGAAAACTGAACTCTTATCTCTCTTAATTTTAATTCCGTAAATTTTTAATTTCCTCTATTAACTTTTCCATTAGACTTTTTAAATCAAAATACATTTAACCTCCTATGTATTATAAAAATAAAATAGTTTAATCCCTAAATTTTGATAAAAAATCATTTAATCCTTCAATTTTTAATTATTTTAATTTTAAAATTTCAATGGTAACTAAATTTTAGACATGTATATATATTTCCATCAATATATTTTTTAACTATACAAAACACACACATACTAACTTAAAAGTTAAGTTACTTAATTCTATTAATTTTTGTCCTATTTAAAATTAGTATTATATAAAACTAAAATAATATATAAAATGAAATACCTTAAAAGAAGATGAAATTAATAAAATCAAACATAAAAAATAAATATAAAATAAAATTGATGCAAATTGATGAACTTATCAAAATTATAATTTGATTTTGTGATTTTGAAATGTTGATAAGAATAGGTGTAATTGTTGAAAATTTAGTAAAAATTGTAATTTTAAATTTGAAACAATTAAAGAAAAGAACAACATTTTTTATTTTATTAAAATAAAAAAGATTAAAGTGTTAGTTTTATAAAACATAGGAGTAAAAAGTTCAATTTTTATAAAATAGAGAGTAAAATGTTTTATTTATTAAGATATTAATGGAATAGCAGAAGTGTTGAAGTAACTAAAACAAAAAAAATGTAAATTTCGATTTTCTAAGGAAAAAAATTGTAAATTAAGTTAAATCTAATGTAATTTGCTCAATCAATAATAGTACTTGTTTGGTGTCCTTTACAAAGAAAAAATCGAAGTTGGCCTCAATTGCACTTCATACCAAAACACGACGTAAAGGAAAAAATTAAAAAACCATATAAGAAAAATGTGTTATTCCCCGGTGCAAATATATATATATATAATATTCTAACTAAGGTTTATTTAATGATAGATATTGATGCAAATTATAGATATTAATACATAAAAATAATTAATAGTTGTAATTAAATAAAAAATTAATTTAATAATTTTAATTTTATTTATATAAATATAAATATATATATATATATATATACTGTAGGAATTGCCAAGAAAAATTATTAGAAGAAAAAGTCAAGCAACTTGATTGGTGGTGAAAGTCTTCTATGGACCCACAGCAGGCGAAGAAAACTGGGTCATTAGAATAAAAGAAAAGTGGCTAAATCGTCAGCAGCATACTTGAAGCACTCTCATAACATCATAAGGTCTAAGGTCTTTGATTCAAGATTTATCCTACTTCCTTCCCAAAATTTGTACTTGACCAAAAACAAAAGAAAACTGACTAAATTCTTTATTATTTTATGAATTCTATGATAAAAGGGCAAATCCGCAACACCCCTTTGTCCATTTTCCAAATTTTTTTTTTTCTCCCTTTGATTGGGGGGACTTATTTTAAGCTTTAACAAGTCGTGCGAGAAATATTTTAAAAATTTGCAAACAGCACATAAATGTTTGATTGATTAAAATAATTAATAAATAATTATTGGGTCAAATAATAAATAAAAATATGATTTACATACTTAGAATAAAATATTTATAAATAAAAATTATAAATTAATAATTATCATTTTTTAGGTTAACTTAATTAAAAAAATTAAAAATTTAAAAGTATTTTTATTCATAGTAATTAATTAAATTTGAGTTATAAATTGTCAATAAACTTTATAATATTCACTTATTTTAATTAAAATTTAAAAATATTTTATTTATATGTATAGTTTTGAATAATGTCAATTTAATATTAAAATAAAATTTACATTTACATAATTAACCTTTATTTGTTATTTTATTATTAATTTTAAATTCTTACAATTTACAATTTACAATGTAGAATTCATAAGACTTTATAAATTTATTATTTTTGTAATATGATTTTTTTATGATTTTATAAATATTTAAATTTTTAAAATTTTATTTTAAAATAACTTATTTATTCATAAAAAGTTGTAAATAATATTTTTATTATTTAAATAATTTTTTTTGTGCAATAATTAATTTCATCCTATTTGAACTTTAAATATAAATTTAAGAACTAAGAAAAAATTGTCAATAAAAAGTAAATTGAGCCAAAATCATAGCAGAAGCGCATTTCATCATTGACAATACGGTATATAAAATTAAATTTTACAAGTTGATATATCTCTATAAAGTTAAACATTAAGTACAGAGAGTCAATGATTTTTTCACTACAACTACAAGAAAGTAGGTATATAGTTAGCCTAAAAAGTTTAAAAATTATATCAGCTAATAAAAAAAAGTCATCTAAATGTAAGAATAATTATATCATTTAAATTATTAAATTATATGATATTCATATTAAAAAAAATACTGAATGGTTGCTAAAGGATTAGGATCTCTATCTGTAATTATTAGGAAATATTTTTTTTTCAATTTAGATTTTAATCTATATATGCATTGACTTGTTCTTTTATCAAAAATCCAAAAGCGTGGTCTTTAGGTTTAGGATATTTTTCATTGGAAGACCCACAAGGTTTTATTTGGAACAAAATTTTCTCAAGTTAAATTCTTTTAATTTTCTTTTTACAATATTGTCTTTTAAGAATTTTAGATTGATTAAGCATTTGAACAATGTATTTGTGTTTTGACCAATAGGGAGGTTATACGAAAATTTTCTTTTATTTCAAAAAATATTTCTATAATTCAAAAAAATTGTATATTGATAATTGTATGATTTTCATAAACCAACTAAATATGGGCCTACATTTGTGGAATTACAAGCCTCCGCTTAAACTCCTTATGACGTATTGAGAAAGTGAAGAACGTTCACCCAAATTGGAGTCCATAAAAGTCATTATCATAAACCAAATTTGATATTTTATATACAGTGAGATTATTTAGTATATTGCTTTGTACTATAAAAAATTATTTAAAGTTACTATCCATTTCAATATATTTTTTTGTTGTTTTTTTATGAAAAAAAAAAATCTTTCTTAATTAAAAATTAATAGTATAATTTAACAAATAAATAATATTAATAATAGTACAATCAAAAAGTATCAAAATAAAATTTCATTCAAATTATAAAATTTGTTACTATTATTTTTCAATCACATTGACATAACTTTTTTAACGTACAACTCGATAAATGACTTTGATTAACTATAAATAAACTTTTTAATCTTCAAGTGAGTTTGATTATAGAAATATCACCAAAAAAATTTCACAATTGAGAGGTAATCATACTCTACAAAGGAAAAAAAACAATCAAATCTTATAAAAAATAATAGCTCTGTATAGGAAGATTCAAAAAATTTTAATAAAAAAACAAAGCAAAAGAACTATATTTATTAAATTCAAACAAATGAAATCAAATGGAAAGAAAATACAAGGGATTATCATTGATCTAAGAAATAATCAGCGATGGCTAAAAATAAAATTTTTTAATGAAAATTATAAAGAGAAAAAGTAGAGATAAAAAAAGACGAATTTTTGATATAAAACACAAAATGAAAATATTTTTTTGGTTGTTAAAACAAACTTTTGAGCTGCTATTTTTATAAATTATTGATTTATCAATATTTACTTAGTTAATAATTTTTTATAAATTATTAAAGAAATTTTCCAATGCATATTAATTATGTATCCATTATTCATTTTCAACTGCATAAACAATTAGTGGTAATTAAAATTATGTAGGAAAGAATAAAGAAAGTACCAACTAAAGTTTGATTACAATTTCTATAAATTAGAGGAGGAGGAGGCAACAATTTAATTATACGCCCGCAGATACAACATGAAAGGCTTTAGCATGGTGTTGTTAGGGCTTCTGCTGGCTTGAATGTTTATGACGGGTCCCATCCTAATGTGTTTCTTGAGAATTACTTAATAATAATGGTGATAGTACTTTACTACACTAGCCCTAAACCCCATAAGTTTCTGCTGTATCTTTTTATTGTATTTAATCAAGGTTGTGCTGGCTAGATTTTACACTGTCTTTATTTAAATCCTAATTAATTATTAAATCCCTATTACCACCAACCGCCCCTTCACTTAGCTTGGTGATATCGGTTAGGTCATAGGTTTGATGGGTTGGATTTCTAAAAATGATATCTTTTTAGATTTTTTATCACATTTAAAAATAGTCGTTCAAAAAAATTAATTATTAATATATGTATATATATTTAAAAGATCCACTAAATATCCTTTCTACCCAATTTTTTAGGATAGATTCTATCTCTGGTAAAATAAAAACGGTAAAAATCGTGTGTTGATCTTCTCAACCAAAAAAATATTGATAATTGTATAATTTTCGTAAAGCAACCAAAAATATGTTAATATTTTTTTACGTTCACTGTATTAAACATCCTCCAAAATTTTCTCTCGACGGCATGAAATCAATATTGGCCCTGTCAGCCATTACGAGAATATTGGGTATTACTATTTTTGGTTAATTTTCATAAACCGAGGAATACATCCTTGTCTGCCATTACGAGAATATAACTGGATATACAATATTGGCCTAACCACAAAATTTAACATTTTAATTTTAATTTTTTTTAATTTTAAAAACTAAATTTGATTTGAATGATTAGTGCTTAGCACCAAATTTTCAAAAAAATATAAAGTATTATGATAAGAAGTCTAATTAAGGCCAATGCTTTTTTAACCATTAGTGCGAAGAGTGTGAATTTCACACATTGCATATAAATATAATGTATCTAGAATAAGTAAGATTTTTCCATAATATTTTAATAAAAAAGCAAGAAAGAAAATTATGAGCAAACCAAATATTAGAACATGAATGGCACCACCAATATTTTATTTTGAGCGCAATACATTATTTTCTTCCTATTTATTCTTGAATACAATTTAGGTGGGTGTCATATCTTAAATTTGACTATTCCCAAAAAGGTCCAATGATGAAATAAACCATCGAGATGACTAGAGTCTGTTCATTACTAACACCTCTGAAGTGTGCAACTTTAAAAAACTAACCAACCCCACCAGTGTGCAAAATCGATCATTGAGCCATTAAGTTGTACTTCGACCTTATGAAATACGAATTATTGGAATAATGAGAAGCTTATTTCAAGAATTCTTTTCTCGGAACACTCAGCTCGTTGGGCCGATGTTCATTTTGTTAGATTGGGATCTAACTTCGTAAAAAAAATAAAAATCGATTTTGACAAAATGGACTTCGAAAACTCGCCCGGAAGGCTCCAAAACCTGTATAAGTGGTCTCGGAATGGTCCAACACAACCCAAGGATCAGTGCGTGTAGCTTAGAAGTGCGCATAAAGCCATAAACACTCATAAGTGTCATGTGCTAAAATTAAAGCCAAACTAAACAAAAAGGACTTTGGAACACGTCCGGAAGGCTCCAAAACCTTTGGAAGTGGTCTTAGAATAGTCCAAAACAACCTGAGGATTAGCACGTGTCGCTCAGAAGTGCATGTATACACTCTTAGGTGTCACACATTAAAATCGAGGCTAAATTAGACAAACAAACTTCAAAAACATGTCTGGAAGGCCCAAAAACCTTAGGAACGAACGTCAGAAAAGCTCACGTAAGCCCTGGTTGGAGCGTGTAACACATGAAAGTACGCGTGAGCACGCACATAGCCACGTGCCAAGCCCATGACCATGCGTTCAGCATATGATCGCATGCACTTTATGTGGCTATGCTCTATGTCCTAGGGATATGCATGTGACCACACCTATACCCCTTATTCCATACATTTTTCACTATAAATAGACACCTAAACACCCCATTTTGAGGGAGAGAGCAAGTGGAAACACACATACTCAAAAATCTATCCAATCGAAGGCGTTGTAACCCCATTCCAGATAGTTTTTGCTCTCCCGCTACCTTTTTCTTAGGTAATTAGATCTTTTTTTTTTCACTAAACCAAGCCTCGTCTTTGTTAAAGCATACTTTAAAGGTATACAAACTATGATCATTCTATTGTCATTTTGAACCTCTTGACAAGGAAAGCTTGATAATCCCTTGAAGCTAAAGCTTTAGAGCCCAAATACGCTCAGTTAAATATGAGGACCACACAATCATTTTAGCACATTTATTTTATCAAATTGCATTTTTTTTTATTGTCACCAACATTTGATAATATTGTTGTGCTTATGTGATGAGACTGGCAATTTTGCATGCTACATGAATAATCTATGCTTTATTATGCTCATTTCATATCATCATTATGCTCATTTCATATCATCATTATGCATCATCTAGTTCTGAAACATGAAATCACATTGTAAATATCAATATTGTGAAAAGTTCATATCTCAAAATAGAGTCATCATGTTTTTAGTCCAGTGATGACATAATGCATCCCTTATATTATCATTATATATCATCATAGCATAAATAATCACTTCGAACATATATGATCATCCATATTTTACTTACTCTTTCAAGTGATCAAGTGTCTATTACTTATCCCATTGTTTATGTGATTGAGCAAGCTATGTGAATAGTCTTATTTACTTTACAGACTCATTATATCTAAATCAAATTTATTTTTCTACAATCTCTTTTTCCTTTTATCTGTATTTTATTAGGAAAGTGATGTAATAGTAATATCTTCAGCTTTATTATCTTCTAATATATGATGAATTGTGTGAATACTTTGCAAACTGTTATTACCGAAATTAGGGTGTTACGGTAGCTAATCATCGAACATCGTATAATAAAAAATAGTAAAAAAAAGTATATGCGATTCCCCGAACTCAAAAATCTCTACTAAGGGCAATACTCATCGAGTGACCTGATGTTGTCCTTTTCTTTTCCTAATTTTCTAAAAATCAGGTGGTGACTCCACAAAATAAAAAATAAGCATCTCGTTTCTCTCGAGACTAATCATTTATCACTATTCGATAAAGTTGTCATGTCCCTCAGAAAGAAAAAGCCCCTTACAGAAATAATTCACCTCAAAATTAAAAACAAGAAACTAAAAAGGTCGCTCACAGTCGCAAATCCACTAAGGACTTCTAAGTAAGAGAGATCAACTCAAAAATAACTATTTCTCATTATGAAATACTCGATCATATAGAGCTCCTCACCACTGCATTTGCACTACACATCACATGTGCACCATTGGTCCCTAAAAGCCTCGATAATATTAAATGACATTGCTACCATAATCCCACTTGAGTCATAGGGTGACAAAGATAAAGTATTATCACCTTTAGTCTTTACTCGTACATTCATCGGACTCATCTGACCAGAGTCTGTAACCTAAGTCCTAAAGGGGGGTGACCGAGTTATTAAAAGAATTCTAAACTCACTGACCAGAGTCTATAACCCTAGTCATATGGGGGCATTCTCGTTAAAGGAAACCTTAGCCTTTCACCCTGGCTTAGCTCATATAGATAAACCAGTAGTAACATCCACTAGGATTCCATTAAGTTATACATGTTATCCCTATCCTAACATTATCTGTCTGACCTGATATTCATAAAATAACATGACTCTTCCAGTATCTATCATCAAATGATGTCATAATGATAGTTTTCATAGAATATTCATGCTTAGGACCACGTGATTCTCATCTACATCGTGCGAGCCTGAAGCATAGGGAATGATAAGAATCATGTACCTCAGCTTGAATACTTTATGTAAACTAATAAATAATAACATCCCTCAATTATGGAACATATGAGACATCGTCCATTTATCCTTATCAGATCAAATGAATGGGTTAGGAATCCAACTAGATTATGGACCTTTATGTCAGCAATCAAACTGTAAACTATTGAATAATACTTTCATGACTCTCAGTAAACATATCAAATATCAATATAAGGGCAAGAACTCAGACTCCATTTGATTGACCTTGGTCCTATGTATACGACCGCATGCGAGCTCTGCACATCATTTGAAGCCTGATAATTAACCTTCACATCTACATCATGTGATTACTTTAAACACATTTGAGTATCGTTCCTTAGTTTGCCCTTTGTTTTTTATCAACATAAATTGAAATAGCTTAGTTCCGAGAGCAGAACCATAATTCCCCAATGACTAAAGGTTCAAAACCTACCTAGGAAAGAGACTAATTAACCTTATGGAGAAATAAGGTTGGAAGCGAGAGCTTGCTTGTGATTGGTTTGTTCACTATACAAGAAAAACTAACTAGCTTTAATCATGCATACATAATATAAATGTAAATAACCATGCACTAACCACTGTTTCTTACAGGAAAAATCATCTTTCATTATAGGATTTTGCATCCACTCCATGCATGCATGTTCACCATTTTCTTTTGTAGGAACACATCATGCATCATTCATTTAGTTAACCTTAATAAATGATCAGGAATACAACATGAGTAATCACAAAGCTAAATCTTCTCGTCAAAGCGATGGAAAACTAAGAGCTAAGATCCAAGACCTACTTAAAGATGGCGTTATGGTCAAAAATCCCCAAACCCAAACCAGCATCATTAGACATTTCCTCCATAACCTTGATAAAGCTTACTGGAAGAGCTTGTAACCATATAGAATGCTATGCATTAAGACATTCCAACATGTATACCTCAACCGTGAACTCTTGAATGTTGTTGTGTCATTCTAGGACCTTTAAGAGCATGTATTCTGATTCAACACCGTAGAACTATGCCTATTGTATGAGGAATTTAATGTCATGGCAGGGTGAATCCCCACTAAGACTGAAGAAGTAGTGTTAACTAACCAAGATATCAAATACCCAGGACTTGGAGCTACTTTTCTTGATCTAAGCTCACAAAAGCTTAATGAATTAGTCACCAAATGTAAATGACCGATTCCCATACAAGTCCTAGCTACTTGCACCACTAAGAAGACTAGTACCTTAATTTGGGCACACTACCTTGCATGTTACCTCTTTGTGCAATATTTCACCTTCTCGAACGATGGGCTAGGAGATTACAAGATACTCCAGGTCATCGAAGGAATATAATGTAGAATGACTCCCTTCATACTGATTTTAGTAGAGACTATTCAAGGTTTAGATGACCTCAAAATAGGAAAAGTCTAAACTTCATTAGGAGCCCTTTATTACTTCTAATATGGTTGCTTGCTCGATAAACCTGTAAGTAACTGGATCAGATACTAACCTACGAATCACCTGGAAATACACTCCAAGGATGTTCACAGATGTTCAACCCATGTCACAGCCTAAGAATAGGTTGAATGCATGAAGGATATGCCAGAATACAAAGTGAGATGGATGTGTCCATGGTGAAAGCTAGAACATGTGACTCTCTGCACATATGTCAACTACGTGCCAATCTCAGGATTCAAGTCATGCATCCACTACTATCCAGCACTAGTAAAGAGATAGTTTAGCAAGAAACAACACATACCTTCTGAGCTTATAGATTTCCCTGGTGACAGGATACAACAAAGGTTTATGGATCACTTAAAAATGACACAGGGGAAGAAAATCATCCACCATTTTACTGCTAGTAGTAGGGACAATGTTACTTATAAGATGTATAAATAGTGGGTGATCCAAAGACAGAACCATTTATTAAGCAACTGATCCAGAGAAAGTTTCGCTACCTTAATTCCTGCACTTTTTCTTTGATAATGTAATGAACTTTAAAATTAATGCAATAAAATCAAAATTTGCTTGTTCGATGTCTTGCTTGATGGTAGTGTGAATTGCATTGATAAAAACATTAGCATATTTGACATTGATTCCATATGCACTCAATCATTTAACATTGGCACAAAATCTAAACCACGCATTCTGCATATTTTGAAAGATGTTACCTCCTAAGGGAAGAGATAAATTGAAAAAATATTAATAAAATATTCAAAAGTATTTGCCTAGATGTACAACGATATGCCTAGTATTGATAGAGACATTACTCAACACTTCATTCCTACAAAAAATAGGTACAAACTAGTAAAGCAAAAACTTAGAAGACTTAGACCAGAATGGGCCTAATTAGTGAAAGAAGACATCAAGAAGCAGATCAAGGAAAAATTCCTAGAGGTAATAGACTATCTAAAATGGTTAGTAAATGTGGTGATAGTACTGAAGAAAGATAGAAGGGCTAGAATATATGTCGACTATAGAGATCTGAATAAGGCATGCCCGATAGATGATTTCCCACTACCTCACATAGATATATTAGTTGACAATGCCACCATATGTGCAATGTACTCCTTCATGGATGGATTCTTTGGGTATAATCAGATCCTAATGGCCTTTATCAACAAAGCAAAGATAGCTTTTATAATAAAATAGGTACTTATTACTACAAAGTAATGCCTTTCGTACTGAAGAATACAGGAGCAACTTACTATAGAATGGCAACTGCAATGTTCCATAACATGGTACACAAAAAAGTTGAGGTGTACATCGATGACATGATGGTCAAAAACCAAGGAAGAACACCCGTCAAACCTCAAAAAATTCCTCAAAAGAGTTAAAAAGTACAGTCTCATGCTTAATCTAAAGAAATGCATATTTGGGGTCACTTCAGGAAAGATGTTGGGGTATGTTCAATCAGAATGGGATTGAAATGGATCTAGACAAAGCAAAAGTAATAAGAGAGATGCCAGTGCCAAGAATAGAGAAAGAAATTAGAGGGTTTCTAAGGAAACTACACTTCATCAGTAGATTCATCACTAAGTTGATAGTGGTGTGTGAACCGATCTTCAAGCTACTCAGAAAAGATCAGCCAGTTGAATGGAACAAACAGTGCCAGCTAGCATTCGACAAGATCAGGAACTACCTAGCCAACCCATTGGTTCTAAGACCACCTAAACTAGGGATGCCTTTAACCCTATATCTGGCCATTGAAGGAAATGTAATTGGTGCAATGTTAAACCAAGAGGGAGAAATGAAAGCAGAACACGCAATCAACTACTTAAGCAAGAAAATGCTATCGTATGAGGAGAAGTACACCCAAGTTGAATATATATGCCTAGCAATGGTATGGGCAATGAAGAAACTCAAACATTACTTTCAGTTCTACAAAATTCAGGTTATGTTTAAAATGGACCCAATGAAGTACCTCTACGAAGCTCCCTCTTTAGTGGGAAAACTTGCCAAATGGCTCATACTATTAATAGACTTCGATATGAAGTATCAAAAATTTAGCCATTACTCTTCCTTTTACTACTTTTCTTAGTTAGATACTGCATAACTAAGAAGGTAGTAAAAGGAAGAGTAATGGTTGAATTTCTAGCTCTTAACCCCATTCCAAACTTAGAAGAAATCCAACTAGACTTCCCAGTTGACCTCGATTCAGCCATCAAAATTCAAGGATGGCACATGTACTTTGATGGAGCGGTCAATCAGTTCAATGTAGGAGTCAGTGTCATATTACAATCCCCGAAAGGTGAAGTAGTACTAATGGCCAAAAGGCTTGAATTCAAAGTCATAAATAATGAAGTAGAATACGAGGCATGCACACTCGGAATAGAAGCACTAATATCCCTGGATGTTACAGAAGTCAAAATCTTTGGAGATTGCATACTAGTAATAAACCATGCCACGAAAGAGTGGGAATTAAAAGAGCAACACTTAAAGCCTTACCTAGATCAGTTGAGGTTATTTACCATGTCTTTTTAAAAATGTAGATTCATTCATCTCCCCATGAATCAGAATCAAATGGTAGATGCACTTACTTCCCTAGCATCAATGTGGGAAGGACCATCTAAAATGCCTATGAAGCCTTTAATCCTACTCAGATCTAGATAACCTTGTCATAAGAACTACAAAATAATGAAGACAAAAATAGCTAAAAGACCCTAGTTCTATGACATCCATAGATATTTGAAGGAATGAGCCTATCCTGATCAAGCAAGTAAAAGAGATAAAGCAATCATTTAATGATTAGCATAAAAATTCACATTGCACTAGGGTGTGCTATACAAAAGAACCTTGGACGATTTATAACTTTGATGTTTAAATGAAACTAAGGCTGCAAGACTAATAGAAGAAGTACACAAGGGTGTTTGTGGTCTGCATATGAATGGAGCAATCCTAGCTAAGAAACTAATCATACAACGGTTCCTTTGGATAATAATAATGGAAGATTGTATCAAATTTGTAAAGAAATGCCACAAGTGTCAGATCCACAAGAATGTCAGCCACCTTCCCCTAACAGAATTGCACTACATCTCCTCTCCATAGCCCTTCTCAGTATGGGGACTAGACATAATTAGGGAAATCCACCTAATAGCCTCGAATGGACACAAGTTCATTTTAGTGGCAGTGGATTACTTAACAAAGTGGGTCAAAGCAGAATCATTTACAAGGATAGGGCCTAAGCAAGTGGCCAAATTCATCAAAAGAAATATGTTTTATCGATATAGGATCCCCCATCATATCATCTTTGACAATGGTGTCTAATTACAAAGGGAAGTTAGAGAGTTATTAAGGAGTTATAAGGTGGAACATCATAAATCTTCTCCTTACTAACCACAAGCAAATAGGGCCATTAAAGCTGTAAATAAGAACATTAAGAAGATTTATCAAGAATGATTCATACTTACCAAGATTGGGTAGACAGATTGCCATATGCCTTATGAGGGTACTAAACAATAGTTAGGACTTTAACTAAAGCAACTCCTTTTTCGCTAGTATACAGATCAAAAGCAGTGCTTCTAGTTGAAACAGAAATCAAGTCTCTTTGGGTAGCTATCGAATTTGAACTACCAGAAGTACAATGGGCTTAATAGAGGCATGATAATCTTACCCTCTTAGATAGTCGAAGGCTTAAGGCTTTATACCACATAAAGTTGTATTAAGCTTGGCTAGCCAAAACCTTTAACAAGAAAGTGAAACACAAGAGTGTGAAAGCAAAAGACTGGATGTTAAAGTAAATGAGGTAGAACATTATAGACCCGAAAGGGAAATTCAGACCAAACTGGGAAGGTCCATACTTGGTCAACATGTTTTATCAAAAGTAGCAGTCCAGCTAATGGATTTTAAAGGCAACAAATTCCCCAAACCTATCAATACAAACCGATTAAAAAAGTACTATACTTGAAAAAGTACTATGTCTAAGGCACAAAAAAAAACTCATTGAGTTGAAAACCTAAAGACAGCAGCTCAAGCAAAAGTTAAGGACTTCTTGCTAGGTTGAAAACCTTACATGGGAAACTTAGGTAAAAGTTAGAGAAAGAGAGAAAATACTTAACTAGAAAACCTGAGAAGGTTAGTTAAGGACAGGGGTAACCTCAAGTTCAAAATTTGTATGAATGCATATGTTCTTTTCTTAAATGACTTCAACGAAATGAGAATGACTGCAAATTTATGCAAAATTTCTTTGAAAAATGAAACACATTTTATCATAATGAATTGCATTAAGCATGCTCTGCATTTTCTTTCATTACATGACCACAGTTCTTAACTCGCTCTTCGAGATCAACCATTATCATCAAAACCTCAAAAAAAAAAAGCCTAACTAGGTGTGGAAAGCTTTGAGAGGAGAAACCCTAGGCAAAAAAGGGAAGAAAAAGAAAACCCAGCTAAATGCGAAAAGCTCTGAAAGGAGATGCCTTAGTCAAAAAGGGAAAAATAAAAGAGGCAAGCAAGAGTGATACACAATAAGAAGCATATACAATCATCATCATATAAGTATTATACAACACATGCGGGACAAATGCCCAGATACAACACCTAGAGTCCACAACCTTGAGAAGATGATATAATAAGCAAACCACAGGGCAAAAGTCCTACACCTAGCTCCTAAACCAACTACATCGGCTGTGGCTGCCATCAAAATCAAACACCAATCCTACTCAAGCATCTTCTTTATTTGATTCGGGCTCATCATCATTCATCATAAAGGATGATAGTAATGACTCTAGCTCACTAATACGATCACAATAAGCAGTGTGCTCCTGCTCCCATTCATGGCTAGCGTGATGGTATTTAGCCTGCATGACATACTGCATATCATACATGCATACATAAAACATGTGTATAAAATAAATAGGTACAATAAAAAAGGCATACCCTTTGAGTGGCCACAAAGTCCAAAAAATGTTATTGCACACTCCTTACAATAGTATACCAATACTGACTAAAGGAGACGGGAATCTATAAAAGTGAGCAAATAAGTCAATCACTACTCACCAAATAAATGAAATAAAGGCAAAATAAGTGAAATAAAACATGAACATGGGTAGTGTTAAGAGGAGCAACACCCAACTGAGGAAAGCCAGGGCAAGGAAAATTAAAATGCACTACTCTATGAAAGATATCCATCCTAAGCAAAGCCAAGGATGGCTAAACCATTAAGTCCCCAAGAATAGTGTTATTAGAAGCCATACTGCTACCATGGGCAGTCACCTTAGTATAGAACGTGCCCTTATTCTCTTTAAAATGGGACCCATATCTCTTCCAATGAGATCCTCACCACTGCAAAGAAGCTCTCATAACTCGTGTCAATTATAATTTATTACGAAAAAATTTTGTTACATGCTTATAAAAAATAGGAATAAAAGCCTATCAGATCAAAGGAAGTAACTCTCAATGATCCGCGTGATGGCTTGATCCTCGAATATAAAGGATGGGATGCATCTACATGAGGAGGTGGAGGTGGAGGTGGAGGTGGAGGAAAAGTGCCACTAGCCACAATATCAATCAGCTAAGGGATCAATAAATCAACATAAGGCAAGCCTGCACACTCTAAGAAACTCTCAGAGGAGCATCCCATCATGGCAGCAGCAAGCTCATCACTACTAAGCTCATGGCCTTAGAACATGTCACCAAGGGGAGGAATAGGGACTGTCCTTGCAAATGGAACATCCCACCAATGATGGACTCACTCGCCCAAATACCACACTCTACTAGTAAGGTCAGAGAGCAACACTCGTCTCTCCATTAGTTGTTATACAGTCACCATCTCTGCCATCCAATTTGACTTCACTAGCCACCAGTGAAGCAAGATCTGCTCAAAAGGTAAGAATGAGCAAAAAATCTTTGAAACACAAACAACCAACACAGTAAGAGTCAAACATACCTGATCAGGGGACAGCTTGCACATATAGTCCTGAGCCACTACGTAATCCTCAATCAAATCAGTAGTCCTCATGATCCAATAAGAATAATGAGGAAAGTTGCCCTTTAGGAAATGATCGAAGGTCGAATGAGGGAGAACCCTGAACTCATAAGCCCAAATTTGTTAGAACTAATAAGTCTAAACTAACAAACTAAAGATAAAGAGCAAAAAAAAAACAGACACGAGAACTCCTACTCATATCCATCACGAACAAGCATCCATAGATCCTTGAGCCACCTCAACATGCTGCATTAAGGCTTGAGTACATGTGGGCAAAAGCGGCAGTACCCTAGCAATACCTTGACAAGCCATCCAGATCCCTCATAATAGGCAAAAATTATAGACTACCCATACCCGAAGGGTTCAGGAAGATGACATCACTCAACAAGTATAATAAAAAGTAGTGAGCCAACTGCGATATTGAAATAAGATCATTGGCATGGAAGAAACAAACTTAGTGTAACGAGTGAGGTACAGGCAACTAGACTTTATAAAAATGGCCACCCTAAGCAGCTCCATGGTAAGGCACCTCCTCGCCACTGTAAAAGAGCACTCCTCCTCACTAAAGGGAATGGGCTCTCAAGAAAAGCTCAAGCCTATAATAGCAGTAAAGTTTAAAAGAGTGATGGTCATTGCCCTAATAAGTAGATGGAAAGTATGCATCGTGTCCATCCATCGCTCTACTAGTGCATACATAGTAATCTAACTTGACGTATACAAGTCATAAGATAATGCAGCAACAACTTCATCAAAGCCATTCCTAGTAATCATCTGCTTCATGCACAATGGAAGACCCTGATAATATTTGCTGACCCTGTTGAAACTATCAGGCAGTACAGTAACGAACCCATGAGGCTATAAATAATAGGTATGCTATCAAACATTTGCACAATTAATAGATACTAACACATATTTTTCTTTCTGTTATTTAATAAGAGCAATAACAAAAGCTGAAAGAAAAGTACCACGACAAGCACTAGTAGACAATCATAATAAGAAAATAAAGCAGGAGCATTCACAATAAAACTATGACTTAATAGACAGTTATAATAAGTACTATAGAGTTATAGCTATAATAACATCATACAACAAAATAAATAGCAAGGTAGCTAATTAATAAGCTTTATAAGGACTTACCTAATGACAATGATGAGCCCAAGCGTGATTCTCTAGACTGTAAACCATAGGAATTAGGTCTCCTTGAGAAAGCTTAGATAGCTGAGGACCTTGAGTGCCAAATAGACCATCAATATTAGTCCCTGTAGTGCAAGTCCCAGCTCTAGTGGCCTCTGTGAAGTTACCCTCCTCATCTAAAAAGATATCCTATAGACCCTTTGAAATGTCGGGGAACTCCATCTTATGTAGAGAAAAACAAAGATTTAAAAGCAAAATCATAGAGCAAAAAATACCTGAAACTTGAAAAGGGTCAAGAAAAGATGAAAAACACTCAAAAGAAGGTTAGAAGAAGCTTCCCTAAACCTCAAAAATGCATGTCTTTAGTAGACAAGAGGGGGGGAGGCATGTGATCATGCACTCCATATATGTAGTCACGTGTACTTCCCCCCTCCACATGCTCTCATGCAGTTGTACATGCACACCGAGACTTTGCACACTCATTTCTCTAGTCCTAAACCTCCATTTGAACATAAGACATGCACTGAACCCACATGATAGTACATTAATAAGGACTACATCTGTCTAAAGACATTGCATGTGGCCTCATCACTTTTAAAAACTCAACACCTCCCAAAAAAAAAGAAAATAAGGAAGAATCATCAAAAGGATACCTTGCTCGAAATCATCAAAATAACATCTGTAACACAATAAGTAATGACATCATCATTACTGCATCATCACTACATTATCATTATATTATCACTACATCATCATTACATCATCACCATATTATCACCAAATAAGAATAAAAGAAAAGGACACATTACATTAATCACAATGATCACAACAATCTGTTTGCTAACACCTGAAGAGGTTATAGTGGAATAATTCTTTTTGCCTGATACCAGAGGAGGCTATAGTGGCATGATTTTGTTCGTTGACACCTGAAGAGGTTATAGTGGCAGTATTTATCTATTTATCTGATACCTAAAGAGGTTATAGTGACAGCCTGTATGCCTAACACCTAAAGAGGTTATAGTGGCAGTATTTATTTATTTACCTGACACTTGAAGAGGTTATAATGGTAGTGTCTGTCTATTTGCCTAACACCTGAAGAGGTTATAGTGGCAATATCTATCTATTCGCTTAACACCTAAAAAGGTTATAGTGGTAGTATCCTAACAATCAAATCACAATAGCATAACACTCAAGTAAGTACCTCTCTCTTCAGAAAATGATTTTTTACATCATTGCATTTGCTTCACGTGTATTGACACTAGTGCTACATGACTATACAACACACTCGAAGTAGGGGGCAACTATTATACCTCAAATTTAACTTTCCCTAAAAAGGTCCAATGATGAAATGAACCTTCGACATGATTAGAGTTTGCTCGTTTATAACACCTTTAAAGTGTACAACCTTGAAAAACTAACTGACCCCACTAGTGTGCAAAATTAATCATTGAGCCATTAAGTTATGCTCTGACCTTATGAAATAAAAATTATCATAACAATGAGAAGCTTATTTTAAGAATTCCTTTCTCATAACACTCAGCTCGTTGGGCTGGTGTTCATTTCATTAGACTGGGACCCAACTTTGTGAAAAAGATGAAAATCAATTTTGATAAAAATAGACTTTAGAAACATGTCTATAAGGCTCTAAAACCTCTGGAAGTGGTATCGAAATGGTCCAACACAACTCAAGGATCAGTGCGTGTCGTTAAAAGTACACGTAAAGCCATAAACACCCCTAGGTGTCACGCGCTAAAATTGAAGCCAAACCAAATAAAATGAACTTTTAAAACACATCTAAAAGACTCTAAAACCTTTGAAAGTGGTCCTGGAATAGTCCAAAACAACCCAAGGAATAACATGTGTCACTCAGAAGTGCACTTATACACCCCTAGGTGTCATGTGCTAAAATTGAAGCCGAATTAGACAAAACAAACTTCATAATTGCATCCAAAAGGCCTAAAAACCTTAAGAACCAACCTCATAAAAGCTTTCATAAGCCCCGATTAGAGCATGTAACACACGAAAGAGCGCGTGAGCATATGTGGCCACATTCCAATCATGTGACCACGTGCTCAGTGCATGACCACACACACTTTGCGTGGCCATGTGCTCCATCCTAGGGATGCACGTATAGCCACACCTATACCCCCATATTCCACACATTTTTCACTATAAATAGACACCTCCACACCCCATGTTAAGGGGGGAGCAAGTGGAAACCTGCACACACTCAAAAATTTATCCAATCAAAGGCACTAAAAACCCCTTTCTAGATAGTTTTTGCTCTCCCACTACCTTTTCTTAGGTAATTAGATCTCTTTTCCACCAAATCAAGCCTCATCTTTGTTAAACCATGCTTTAAAGGTATACAAACTAGCATCATTCTATTGTCCTTTTAAACCTCTCGACAAGGAAAGCTTGATAATCTTTCGAAGCTAAAGCTTCAAAACCCACACAAGCTCTGTTGAATTTGAGGACCACACAATCATTTTAGCACATTTATTTCATCGTATTGCATTTTATTTTATTAATGATAACATTTAGGAATATTATTATGCTTATATGATGAGATTATTAATTTTGCATGCTATATGAATAATCTATGCTTTATAATGCTTATTTCCTATCATCATTATGCACCTTTTAGTTCTAAAAAATGAAATCACATCATCAATATCAATAGTGTGAAAAGTTCATATCCCAGAATAGAGTCATCATGTTTTCAATCTAGTGATGACATCATGCATCCCCTATATTATCATCATTTATTATAATAGCATAAATAATCACTGGGAACATATATGATATTCCATATTTTGCTTACTCTTTCAAGTGATCAGGTGTCCATTGCTTATCTCATTGTTCATGTGATTGAGCAAGCTATGTGAATGGTCGTATTTACCTTGCAGACTCATCATATCTAAATCAAAATTACTTTTTTGTAATCTCTTTTTTCCTTTTATTTGTATTTTATTAGGAAAGCATTGTAATATTAATATCTTCATTATCTGATGAATTGTGTGAATGTTACATAAACTGTTATTACTAAAACTAGGGTATTATAGTAGCTATACATCAAACATCATATAATGAGAAATAGTAAAAAAAAAGTAGATGCAATCCCCCTAACTCAAAAATCTCTACTGGGGGCAATACTTGTTGCATGACTCGATGTTGTCCCTTTCTTTTCCCAATTTTCTAAAAATTTTATGGCGACTCCACAAAATAAAAATGTTGGGTTTCATGATACAAATGTAGTAGAAAAATTAAAAATTTATCACATTCCCAAACCTGGATTCATGTAATTTGACTACTTAATTAAATCTAGGGTTTCAAGAATCTCACCAAAACATAGAAGAGGCAAGATTTTCTGGAAGGATGAGAGGAGGTTCACACCGATGACACCTTACCTCGAGCTTTTTTCTTTGGTTGTTCGGATCTAGATGTCTCTAAAAGGATACGTCCTCTATAGGTATCCATACAAACAACCCTTTATAAAAATGAATTGGAGTGTGTGCTAGCAACTTTCTTGATTGTCTCATAAATCAAGAACAAAAGAAAAACTCTGTGTTTGTTTTCTAAGAAGAGAGAAAACATTTTTGGAGGCAGGAACAACAAGTGAGTTAAACCCTAGAGAATATAACATATTTATAGACTCCAAATTAGGGTCACCTACCAATGACCTTTTGGTAATTTCCCATTTATTATATTCTGATTTTGTTTTAAAAAAAAATCAGAAATGATATCTTATTTATTTATTTAAAATAACATTTATCTTAAATAAATAAATAAAACACTTTAAATATTTATTTCAATAGAGTTTATTTTTGGCTTATTAAACTTATAATCGTTTTGGGCTTATTCCAAGTGTGTGACCCTGTAGGTTCACATAACGTTGACAGTGGGCCTAAATTTCTATATAGGCCTACAAGTCATAAATGGCCTCTAGCAAGACATTATGACTACCCAAGTCATGTGAAGTCAATAATTTGACATAACCTAATTACAGTGAATTTTATCGTCCCTTTATCACATGACATCTTAATTAAACATAAGGCATAGAATGTCATCCTTATATAGTTCAATATTATGACTTGATTCCAAGTAAACTGAAAATGATAACTCTTTATCAATTCATTTTAGCATGGCCATGCATTTTCCTTCAGTCTATCTCATCAAGGGGCCCATAGATATCTTTCTTATGTTAATGAGGGATAAATTCCTTCTGAATCACTCACATTCCTCACATAACTAATTTCATATCCACCAACATCCTATTCAATCGTCCGGTTAAAGAAAATGTTAGAATGTGTCAAAACATAAAATAGCTATGTAGAAATCCATGATGATTTCAAGGTCAAAGGACCGAAATAAAATTACTGTGATAAGAAATACTTATGACAATAATCTATTCAGTATTCTCATAGTGTCATAGTGGGTCAATCTAGTACATGATATCTCATCATATACCTATGAGTTGACTTAATATCCCATATTCATGATTACTAAAACATAACCATCAGTCAATATCATACTAGCCTTAATACTTTAATATTTATATAATGAATAAATGGCTAGGGATAATTAGAATAGAACTCTTATTTTAATCTAAGGGTTTTACTATCAAGTCACATACTTGATGGCCTTAGTAAGAATTAACCATTCATATAATTATCATAAAATCAAATGATAATGAAATACCTCTTTATTAATAAAATAAGAAAGTCAATACATAATCACAAATGATTGGCCTAGTGCATATCACTAACAAAAAAAATGTCTCGTTCCTCTTAAGATCAATCATTTATCCCTATTCAATAAAGTTGCCATGTCCTTTAGAAACAAAAGGCCCTTTATGGAACCAATTCACCTTGAAAATGAAAACAAGAAACCAAAAAGGTTGCTCAGAGTAGGAAAACAAGTCTTGCTACTTTCTTTCACTAATTACCTGAAGTGAAAACCTAATGCAACCTTATATATGTTTATGATAACCCATTCATGCTTCCTAGTGTAAACACAAGCCCTAATAGTAATTCCTATCATCAGTCTACTTCTATAACCACTCAATGCCACCTTCCAATTTAACATAAATGAAGACTTTAATTCTTCAGGTTCTAAAGGCTTTATTGGTGAGACTCCATTATCCCTGCATCACTTTGACAAAGGGCACCCACACAACCCTAAGCTCCCTACAAATGAATTGTTTTTGGAATGTGCCAAATTGATTTCCTCTTATTATTGGACCTGTCAAGTAATTATGAGACACATTAAAGAAAGTAATAAATGGTAATTATGCCAATTGCATTGGTATCTCCTTGGAAAGTTGATTCATAGAAAGATCCAAAGCTTTAAGCTCTTTAAAGTTCCTTAGGAATGTCAGAATATTACTAGAGAGATTGTTGATGGAAAGATTTAGCAATTGTAGTCATCTAACATTTGCAATATCTTCAGGGATTACTTTTTCAAAACTAATTCTTGAGAAATCAGTAGCTGCAAAGAATTCCTAGACCCTCTTATATGTCAACTCCATGCCTTTGTTTGTGATTGTAATTGAGTAGCTAAACAAGTTATACCACGTATAATCTTGTATTTGGAAACTTATGTTTGCTACCATGTACTTCAACCGTTCTTCATCCATACTTTTCATAGCCACCCAATTCTTGACGTTCTCCAATAGTAGCTTACCTAAAAAGTTATTATCAAAAAGATTAATTATTTGTAGGTGATGGAAAGGGAGATTGGTTTCAGGTTTCCCAAGTGCACCAAGCAATCTATTAGATCTTAAAATTAACATTCTAAATTCTAGAAGAATACCCAACCAAGAAAGGAAGAAACCACTTATGTGATTATTTCCAAAATGGAGAGACTCTCGCTTGGTACAATTTACTAGTGATCTTAGTATCAGAATTTGATGTGGGTTAAATTAAATACCCTAGTCTTTAAAACTAAGTAAAGAGCAAGTAGGGTGTTAAACATTAGGGAATTTGGAATAAATTTTATACTAATCGTACAAATACTCGGATGGATAGGCAAATGATATTAAAATAGTATTAAGTTGTTCTCACTAAGTTAAAGTTATTAAATTACTAACTACTCTAATTAAATTGAATAAACTAACAATAATTTTAAGTAACGTATATTGGAATTACAATTCAAAATTAATCTAAAACTATAAAAATTAATAATTATATAAATATGCATATATTGATTGGAGAATATAACCAATAATCCTTAAAAGCAACTCTCGTTATCAATTAGGGGTGTTCTCATATAGAGTCCACATACACTTTTATAACATTGCAAACAAAAATCATCAAGTTCTATGCCAATTCTTAAACCCCTCAAAATGAATTTCTTGTCTCCAAGTATTTTTCTAATGTTTAAGTAATTTCAATTGCATTTTCCACTAAAATGTCCCAATTCTCGTTATGAACAATTGATTAACAAGTTACATATAGTGATCAAGCATACATAACATAATTCAAAACTCAACTGAAATTAAATTAACCATGGATTATAAAGGATAAAAATGTAGTTCATAGATTAATTCATCATTGTAATTCTACAAAAAAAATGAATTAGCCAAAATACATAATATTTAAAGTTAAAGAACAATAAGGAAGTATTTTAAACATCTAGTAACTAAATATAAAAAAGGAGAAAAATTATATGGATGAACTCTTTACTGCTCTTTAAGATGCTACTTGATTTTGAATGCTCTTTTGATGTCTTCCTTAACCTTTTGGCTATGTCTTCTCTTCACACTTCAATTTCCTCTTAATAATAAAATTAGAAAATTATATAAACCATAAATTTACTAAAGAATTATGCTAAATTGCATTATAACACTTCCTATCTAGTTTGTCTTGGCTAATATCCATCATTTTGAATGCATAGTCACTTGTAAATCTATTGAGAATGTTGCCAAAGAGGCTGTTGTTGTGCAAATCAATGACATACATTAAGTACCTTAAGTTTCCTAAGAATTATAGAACTGAGCCACTCATGTTATTATTTGACTTATCAAGAATCAAAATTGAAGTCAGTTGTACAAAATTGATGAGCTTTCCCCAAAGAATTTGTTGTTTCCAGTGATGTAGATGAAGATGGAAGGCGATGGAATTGGAGGTGATCCTTGCAACTTGTTAGAGGTTAAATTTAAGACATATAATTTGATCCACATAATAAAAATGAGAGGCTGCTTAAAACCTATCAGTAAATTAGAATTTAAATTCAGAATGCCAAGACTTTTAGTAGTCTGATATCCAGTTTGGTATAAGTTCCTCAATTCTATTATGAGAGAGATTTAAAAACTGCACATTATTTTGGCCTCATAAGAAAAATGGGAACTTGCTTAAATTGCAAAAACTCAATCCTAAGTATTTAAACTTTAGCAGAGTAAGATTGACAATATTGGGGCTACTAATCACAGACAAATGGTTCATCGATAATTGGAGACTATCAAGATTTATTGAATTAAGAAACGAATCAAAACTCAAATTGCCATTGAGTTTAGTGTTTTATAGTTCAAGAACCTAAAGATTAGAAAGCTAAAATATAGAGTTTGGAATTAGACCTTGTAATTTGTTGTCAGAAAGCTAAAGCATAATCAATTGGGTAGGGTTTCCTAGCCAAGATAGAGGGCTTTTTACCAATTTAGGGTAAATTTTTTTTTCCTAGGGTGGTTTTCAAACTATTTCCCAATTTGGGGTAAAAAAATAATTAAAAAAAAACATCATTTTTGCTATTATCAATAGCATAAATGCTAAATGAAAAAGAATTTCCACCAATCACGTTGATTAAGTACTTTTAAAAAAAAAAATAAAGTGAGGCCTACTGATATTACATTCATTATATATATATATATATATATATATATTTAATTTAAGTATAAGTTAGTATATATATAGATATAGTTATAGAGAAAAGGACTCAATTATAGCAAATAATTGTCTTTGATTGAACAATTGAAAGCTTCAGGATTTATAGATAACTTAAGCATTTCATTAAGGACCAAAAGGAGTATTTAAATATTATTTAATTAATTTTTTTGGGTATATTGCGAGGAGCTTCCATAGGAAAGAAAGAAATAAAGAAAGAAAGAAAATAAAAGAAAAAAAGGGGAAAAGAGGGGTAATTCATTTCCTCTTATAGAAGTTAATTTCTCAAGAAAAATTGATAATCTAAAATACAATTAAGGCTATAATATTCATCCTAGAAGATTTTGGTAATTTATTTGGTAAGTAATTTTAGTGTTTTGGTTGATTTAATTTAGGGTTCTTAAGTTGCAGATTTCGGGTCCTTAAAGTCTAGTTTATCAATCTTTGTAATTTGATCATATATTGAGTTAGAAAGCTCCAAATTAAGTTTTATTTGATGATCTATAACCTTTAAATAATTATCTAAAATTTTTCCTCTTTGAGCTTGGTCTGATTTAGTATCTATGTTAGGTTAATAAGAGAAAACATTTTATTGCTCAGTTTGCCAATTTTTTTGAGCTGGTTAGAATTCGTTACATATAACTCTATTTGTGGGTGTCCAATTGTGTGAAATTTTTATAGCATGTTATATACATATAGATCTAAGAGTGATTAAAACTTTAGCTCAAAATTTCTTTTCTATAAGTCCTAGAAATTTTTAAAGTTAGCTCTGAAAGCAGCCATTTTGATTATGTAAACTAGGTTTATAGAGTTCATGAGTTAATACTAGTCTAGATACTTTTAGTATATCTTGAGATAGGAAACTCAAAATTGAGTTTAATTTAATTTTAAGAAAACTTGAAAGAGTTCTCTAAAATAATAATTGCAATTTCTTATTAAAAATTAAACTCATTTTAATTTAATAATATCTCATTTTAAGTGCATAATTTTCCATTTTTTGCATAATAATTAATAAATTTACCATTTATAAAATATTAGGTTATTTAAATAAAATAGAGACATTATCATGCATTAATTAAATAAATTAGGAGTTTCGTATTTTCTGTCTAATTTTTGTATTTTTCTCACTGAGTTTTTATTTTGTCTGTAGGAATTAAAATACATAGGCATGCAATATGCATCACAATTATGCAGAAAAGTCAAACACATCTGTGCATTGATTATGCATGGCCATGCAATGTCAAGCATGGACGTGTCAAAATTTGAATGAAAACATGCACGGCCATGCAATGTCAAGCATAACCGTGCCAAAATTTGCATGAAAACATGCACAGCCATGTAATATGGCTGTGCCAAATTTTGCCTAAAAAAACCTAAATTTATTTAAGTAGATTAAAATCTAATATGGGCTTAAAGCCCAAAACACATAAGAATAAACAAATAAGCACAAAACACATAAGAATAAGCAAGCCCCAAAAAACAAATAAAACATATCAAAACAATTAAATTAAAGATCAAACAACTAATTTAATTAATTTCTTCTAAAACCCTAATTTTCCTTAACATGCAACCTGAATTAATCTACGTCCTCCACTGATTTTAATTAGTTACCCAATTGAATCCCTAATTTTACTAACCAATTAATTAAAGTAAACATGCAATCAAACATATAATTCCATTATTCCCACTATTGGGGCTATTATAATAATCTATTGAAAAAAATAATAAAAATAATTAATACAACCCCAAAAATAAATAACTAAAATAAAGCAACAAAATAAAAACAAACCCTAGAAACTATGTCTCTACAAGGTCTTATCCATGGCAATCCATAGACCTCTTATGGATTTGATTCTTCAAGTATGATCATCATGTGTTTTCCTCCATAATCACCATTAAAAAAATAAAAATTATCATTAGTGAATAAATTATAACAATAATAAAACCAAATAAAATCAAGAAAATCAAGAAAAGAAGTAAATAAATCAAATAAAATAAGAAGAAAGAAAAGATTATGCTTATGGATTATCTTAATGAAGTGCTCCTCAGATTTGTAGAATCACTATTCTTAATAGGACTTCAAATATTATTCTTCAAAAATTATTCAAAGATCCTTAATTAATAAAGCAAAAAAGAAATTCATAAAGAATAATATTTTTTTCTCTTTTTTTTTTCTCTTTTTTCCTCTCTTTTTACTTCGTTCTTTTTTTTTCTTTCTTCCCTTTGTTTTTTTTCTTTTTCTTTCTCCCTCTCTCTATCTCCTCCCCATTTTTAGAGCCAAGGCCCTCCTTATATAGGGATACATCTTGAAATCCTAGTTATAAATTGATTTTTAAAAGACTTCTATTTCCTTAAAAACATTATAAAAATAATTTTAGGAGAATTTCAAACCAATTAGGACACAATTTATCTGGAAAATTCGAGATTTATCTAGAAAATTCAAGAATTTGCAAAATAGTCTAATTCCAATCAGAATTACATAATTCCAATCGGAATAGGGTGATTCCGATAACCCTTTTTTGTAACTTTTAATTACAGAAAGGTCCTTGAAAGAATTTAAATTTTGCAATTAGACCTCTAAAAAAGCATTGCAATTTAGTCCACAAAAACATTAAATCCTTTCTTTAAAAAAATGCAATTAGACCCTTCAAGTTTCAAAGTTTCAAATATTGAAGACCTATTCATGACATTTTCATCATTGAAGTCTTTTGTTACATCCATAACTCATCATCCCGAAATTGGGTATCCACAGGGAGTTTGCTCTCTTCTCATCTTGTGTTTTGATTATTTTAGCTATATCCATTTATTGTTTTCTTATTCTCTATATGAACATGGTAGCTTAATCTCATTTTGTACTAGAGTTATCTAAATAACCTGGACATGTATTGAACTCACATTTCTTTTTAAATATATTCTCAATTCATGTCATATTTATGGTTTTTATTTTTATGCTTCATGAATGATGAAATTATTTAAGTAGGTATATTGAGACCGAGAGGAGATTTATACCTACAGTGTTTATAATGAGTCATCCTATGCTAAGAGTATTGAGACCAAGAGGAGATTTGCACTTAGAGATCTAGAATAAAAACTATTAAATCTTAATTTGAGTAGAGATACCGGTTAAGAGTTAATATTGCATTTTACCTTCAGTGTTTAAGTTTGTTATGGATCTATTGATTAGAGTTTTGTAAGGCAAGAGTCCTTTTATTCGAATCAGTATTTGAAATAATAAGCTCACCTTGTAAATGCTTGAGAGAGATTTATGAGAATTGCGGTGGTAGCATCTTAAACATGACTATTAGAGAGATTATATAAATTAGATTCTGAGTCAATACAAATCTAGGTGAAAAGGAAAACTCTAGTACATACTATACACACTGCTTATTCTTCATAAAAATTAATTTAGTTTTAATTTTAATTATTTTCCAACATAAAAATCGATCCATTTAAACAAGCAAGTAAATCAAGTGAACTAGTACTTATCCTCTTCCCTGTGGGATCGATATCTGGACTTACAGTCCTATTTTATAACTTGACCAGTATACTTGCGAATTCACACTAAGTTTTTGGTACCATTGCCGAGGAATGAGTTTAATACGAAAAGTAGCTTGATATTGTTTGATTTAAACATTTTTTTTATTTTTAGCTTTATTTTTCTTTTCTTTCGCAGGAACTAGGTGTATGCGCAGAACTCAAAGCCTTGATAAAGAGCTTGAAGCATTCGATCCTGAAATTTATAAACATTTCATAGAAGGAGAAGAGAGCAGTAAATAGCCATGAATCAAGGAAATGAGCCTGATGACACCAATGGTGGAGGAGGAGGAGCCAACAACATCAACAATCAAAATAATGCAAATTGTCTCCTCAACCAACCCAAGAACCCTATGGCCAATAGGACCATGAGAGAGTGTTTGAACTCTAATATGTAGCAAGATCAGAATCCAATTTTGCCTTTAATGATTACAACAAATAATTTTGAAATCAAACTTAGTATGATTCAAATGATCCAAAGTTCACAGTTTCATGGACTACCCTCAGAGGACCCCATTGCACATATGCATTGATTTATGGAATATTGTGGAACTCTATGGATGAATGGAGTATCTTTAAAAGCCATCCACCTTATTCTATTTCCTTTCTCTCTCACAGACAAGGCAGCTAGGTGGTTTGCTAGGTTACCTCCAAACTCCATCAGAACTTGGAATACGATGTACATAGTCATTTTCAACAAGTATTTCCCCCCTGCTAAAGCTCAAAGAATTAGAAGTGAGATTAATTATTTATACCAGAGAGATGATGAATCACTTTTTGAAGCTTGGGAGTAGTTCAAGGACTTACAAAGACAATGTCCTTCGCACTTAATTCTTACTTGGGATTTAGTGCAATCTTTTTACAAGGGCATTAATTCGATGGTGCCTGTGGAGGCTCTATCATGAATAAAACTCCATAGGAGATTATTGATTTGTTTAAGGAGATTGCTATAGTTAAACACCTGTGGAACAATGAATGAGCCATAATAACAAAGAAACAGGGTGTTATGGGACTTGATGGGTTAAGTATGGTCACTGCCAAGCTGGATGTTTTAGCCCATGGACTGAAAAAGATGAATGTTAATGCCCTGTTGATAATTTCCACTTTAAATTGTGAGTTGTGTTAAGGGGAGCATGAGACTAGTGAGTGAGTTCTAACATAAAACATGGAGCATGCCAATTATGTACAAAACCAAAGCAACCCATATGGAAATACTTACAACTCATCTTGGAGGAACCACCCTAATTTCTCATGGAAAAATCAAGGGGAGCAAGGGCAAAATAGATAACCACCACCTGGTTTTGGAAATTCAACTTTTTAAAACCTGCATTAACCAGCTCAACAGAATAAAAACTCATCTCTTAAAGGCAAGCTAGAAAAGTTCATGGAGATGATGGACAAAAGCATGACTCTTCAAGAAGATTCAAACTGCAAGCTAGATGCGAAGGTGGAGCATATTCAGAAAGATACTCAATTGATGTTTAAGAACCATTCTTCTTCCATTCATAATCTAGAAGTGCAAATGGGCCAGATAGCTAATGCACTGACATCATGTAACCAAGGAAACCTACTAAGCAACACTGAGACAAATCCAAGGGAGCAAGTGAAAGCTATAACCCTGAGAAGTGGTAAAGAAGTGGAACTACCTATAGAGCCCAACTCAAGCAAACAAGGCAAGGCCACTATCAAAGAAAGCTTTAGTGAAACAAAAAATAGAGGAGAATCTAAGGGAACCAAAGAGAGTAAAGAAAGAGTGTATGAGCCACTTATTCCCTTTCCATAGAGGTTAAAGAGAACAAAGCTTGATCCTCAGTTTTCAAAATTCTTGGACATGCTTAAAAAGATCCAAGTTAACATACCCATTGTTGAGGCCATTATTCAGATGTCGAAGTATGCAAAATTCTTAAAGACTTAATCTTCAATAAAAGAAGCTTAAAGAACTAGAGATGGTGACTTTGACAAAGGAATGTAGTGCCCTAATCTTAAACAAAATTCCAAGCAATCTTAGGCATCCTAGAAGCCTAACCATCCTCTATAAGATAAGGAGTATGCAGTTCCATAAAGTATTATGTGATTCGGGCACTTCCATAAACCTTATGCCCCTATCCATTTTTAGGAAACTGAATTTAGAAGTGAAGACCATGAATATGATTCTTTAACTGGCAGACCATACTACTAAGAAACCATTAGGGATTATTGAGGATGTGTTAGTAAAAGCAGGCAAGTTTGTATTTCCTTTTGATTTTATTATTCTAGATTTTGAAGAAGATGAGGAGGTGGCTCTGATCTTACGGATGTCATTATTATACACTACCAAAGCATTGATTGATGTGCATGAAGGAACTCTTACATTGAGAATAGGAGAAGAAAAATGTGTATTCGACATTTATAAGGCAAATAGACAGCTTGTTGATGGAGTCTTTGTATACGCTTGGATGTAGTAGATAAATGTGTGGATAAAATTTTCCATACTCAACTACAAGCAGCTGAAGATTCTCTACAAGTAGAAGAGAGTTCAAAAGAAACTCATGAACTTAAACCTTCTCAAACAGACCATCCTTAGAAGCATACACCATTGACTTTAAATATCCAACCCACACAGCCTTTTATTATTTCACCACCTTTACTTGAATTGAAACCTTTACTACCTCACCTCAGATATACCTTCCTAGGAGACAACCAAACTCTGCCAGTCATTATCTTTTCTAAATTCACCTTTAAACAAGAAACCTTACTTATGGGTATGTTAAGGAAAAGGGTGAAAGCTATTAGGTGGAAAATTTCTGACATCAAAGGAATAAGCCCATCCTACTGCATGCATAAAATACTGATGGAAGATGGATGCAAACCTATCAATGAATGACAAAGGAGATTGAATCCAAATATGCAAGAAGTGGTGAAAAAGGAGATCATGAAGCTTCTTGATGCAGGTATTATATAACCGATCTTAGACTTTAGTTGGGTGAGCCTTATTCAATGTGTGCTAAAGAAAGGAGGGATGACTATAATAGAGAATAATGGATGAGAGTTAATCCTAACAAGAGTTGTTACTGGCTGGAGGGTGTGTATTGATGATAGGAAGCTCAATAATGCCACAAGAAAAGGCCACTTTCCCTTGCCATTCATTAACCAAATGCTTGAGAGAATTGTAGGACATACTTTCTACTACTCCCTTGATGGCTCCTTAGGCTACAACCAAATTGTGATAGCTCCAGAGGAGTAAGAGAAAAAAACATTCACCTGTCCTTATGGCACATATGCCTATAGGAGAATGCCTTTTGGATTATGCAATTCCCCAGCCACATTTCAACATTGCATGATAGCCATCTTTTTTTATTTAGTTAAGGATATCATAGAGGTCTTCATGGATGACTTCTCAATTTTTGGAGATTCAATAATTTAGAGAAGGTATTGACAAGATGTGAGGAAACTAATTTGGTGCTAAACTGGAAAAAATGCCATTTTATGGTGGATGAAGGAATAGTGTTGGGACATAAGATTTTAGTAAGGGGAATAGAGGTTAATCAAGTCAAAATAGAGAAAATTGAAAATATCAGTTGTCCAACCAATGTAAAGGGTGTTAGAAGCTTCCTTGTGCATGTCGGCTTTTATAGACACTTCATCAAGGATTTTTCTAAAATTTCTAAACCTCTTTCTTAGTTACTAGAAAAAGATGTTCCTTTTAAGTTCAATAATGATTATAAATCTGCTTTTGACAAGTTGAAGAAGGAACTCACATTAGCACCCAATGTGGTACCACCAGATTGGAGCCTACCATTCGAACTAATGTACAACACTAGTGACCAAGCCATAGGAGCTATTTTAGGATATTAAGAAAAAAGGTTGCATGTAATATACTATACTAGAAAGACTCTCTCAGAAGCACAACTCAACTATGCCATAAAAGAGGAGATGTTAGCTATTATGTTTGCTTTTGATAAGTTTTAGCCTTATCTTCTAGGATCGAAAGTAATAGTGTACACAGATCATATGGCTATCAAATATTTATTATCTAAGAAAGATTCTAAGCCAAGATTGATTCAATGGGTACTTCTACTTCAAGAGTTTGATATGGTGATTAAAGATAAGAAGAGGTCAAAGAACTTAGTAGCTAACCACCTCTCTCACTTAGAAAAAGGGAATAATGATGAAGCATCCATCAAAGAGACTTTTCTAGATGAGACACTATTTGTACTTGCATTTATCCCCTGGAATGCAGACTTGGCTAATTTTCTCTTATGTGGGCAACTCCCTAAGAACTTCTCATATCAACAAAGAAAGAAGCTCATGCATGATGCAAAAAGCTATGTGTGGGATGATCCTTATCTATGGAAATTATGCAATGATGGCTTAGTGAGAAGGTGCATTCTTGACTTAGAGATATATGATATGCTACACAACTATCATAGTTCTTTTTATGGTGGACACTATGGACCAAATAAGACAGTAGCTAAAATACTTGAAAGTGGATTGTATTGGCCTTATGTGTTTAAGGATGCTAGAAACTTTGTCATGAACTGTGATAAGTGTCAGTGCAATGGGGGATTTTCAAGGAAAGAGGAGATGCTACAAATTGGAATTCTAGAGGTTGAACTATTTTATGTATAGGGTATAGAATTTATGGTACCATTTCCCTCCTCTCTTAGGAATCGATACATTCTTGTTTGTGTTGACTACATGTCAAAATGGGTTGAGGCTTAAGCTTGTGTTACTAACGATGCCAAAGTGGTATGCAAGTTTTTGATAAAGATCTTCACAAGGTTTGGGACTCCTCGAACCATTATAAGTGATGGAGGAAGTCATTTCTACAACAAACAGTTTGAAGTCCTTCTATCAAGATATAGTGTAAAGCATAAGGTCTTTACACTGTACCATCCATAGACCAATGGACAAGTTGAAGTGAGTAATAGAGAACTGAAGAAGATTCTAGAAAAGATAGTGAATAACGCTAGGAAAGATTGGGCACTTAAGCTTGACGATGCATTATGGGCCTATCAAATTACTTTTAGTAAGGCTTGTCATCTTCTAGTAGAGCTCGAGCATAAAGCGTAATGGGCTATCAAAGCCCTGAATATGGACTACAAGAAAGCAGGGGAAAGGTGGCTTCTATAACTAGATGAATTGAAGGAAATCAAGAATATGGCTTATCAGAATGCCAAACTTTACAAGGACAAGACTAAAAGATGGCATGATGCAATGATTAAGCCAAAGCACTTTGAAAAAGGGGACAAGGTTCTTTTGTTCAATTCAAGACTCTAACTCTTCCCTTGGAAGCTGAAGTCTAGATAGTCTAGTCCCTTTATAGCAGTGGAAGTATTTCCTCATGGAGCAGTGGTAATTCAAAGCAATAAAGGTGAACCTTTCAAGGTGATTGGATGTATTTTGGGGAGGAAATATCATAACTCATAAGTAATAAGGACTTACAAGAAGCACCTACAGCTAAGACATGTGCACCACAATGACCATCACCTATAATGAAGATGAAGGAGACTCTGCCTTCACCAGAGAAATAGAGAACCACATAGCCACGGTCAAGCTTAGGACCGAACATAAATAAAGCACTTCTTAGGAGATAACCCAAGTGTTCTATTATTTACTTATTTAATTTAATTTAATTTTAATTATGTTAATACCCCTAAGGAGCTTTATTCTTCATGTAATTTTCTACATACCTGGACATACATGCAGTAGAGATCCTTCTTAAGTCATCAATGATGTTCATAATACAGAATATTGTAGCATTTAAAAATAAATTGGGCAAGTTTTCTTTACTTTTGTTTTTATTTATAAATTTTCGTAATTGTTTGTGTGCTTAAATATTTGATTGACTTTGAAAATGTTTTGAGTGAATTTGAATGATAATTTGAAATTGGGGACATATGTTACTATTGCACAATGTATGCATGCAAAAGTAAGGCCAAGATTCCTAAAAGTAACATGGGCGTGCCACAAAATGGCACACCCATGTAATCAGGTACCAAAACATGGTTGTGCCATTTTTTTCCTTCATTCAACATGATTGTGCCCAACCCAACATGGTCGTGTGATGTTTATGCCTTCAATAAGCATGGCCATGCCCCACCAAGCACGACCGTGTCATTTCTGTATTCAAAACGTGCATGGGTGTGCCATACCAAACATGGCCATGTTAATTATTCTCTTGCATTATGCACGGTTGTGCCTCACCTAGCATGGTCGTGTCATTCTCATACATACATTGTGCATGGCCATGCCTCAACTAGCACAACCGTGTCATTTTTATGCCCACTTTGTGCATGGCCATGCTCTAACCAACACGGCCATGCAATTCTCATGCTCACAATGTGCACGGCCATGCCTTACCTAGCACGGCCATGCAATTTTAATGCTTACAAGGTGCATGGTTATGCCTCACCTAGTACGGCCATGCAATTTTCATGCTTTTAATGTGCACGAGAGTGTGCATGAACCATGCATTCACACATAACCTAGGCATGAAAATTCATTTCACCTTGGCATGTGACTTTTGTCTTTTCGTTTCTTAATAAAATAATGTACTTTGTCTTTTTCTTTTAATGTATTTTTATGTCAGTTCAATGTCAAATAATGAAATGTTGAATTTTTGTTTAATAAATATGTCTTTTTATGTGACTTTTTCATTTTATATTTTATTCTCTATTATTTTATTTTTCTTTTTGTTTTCTTTTTTTGCATTTCAGACATTTCCTTCCACTTGCAATGCAGCACATTGAGGACAATGTACAATTCAAATATGGAGGAGTATTTACTTACTTTACCTTTTAGTATTTTATTTTATTAATTTTGAGTTAATTTGTCGTTTATTTATTTTATTACTCGTATGTAAAAAAATAAAATTAAAAAAATTTTAATGTCAAAAAAAATTTTAAAAATTAAAAAAAATTTATATATATTTATATAATAATAATAATAATATCCTACACTTTTATTTTTTTCTAACTTGTTATAATTATAAGCTTTGTATATTAAAATTAAAATTAACTAGTTTAGTTAATACAGTATATGTTAATTCTTGTAGTATATAGTTTAAAGTTTTGTTAATATTTGAGAATTAGACTTTTTAACTTTTAATCAATCTAAATATATACCTTTCTTTTGTTTTATTTAAAAAGGATTTTTGGATGAAATTTTGTAATCAAGAGATTTGGATAGATTTTTATTATTAGGAAAGCCTTTTTTTCTATATATGATAATTCAACTGAGTAAAAAAAAGGATTAGAGGAGCAAAGAGCTTTAAAAAGCCTATAATAAGGTCCATTCTACTCTAATGCTCAAATTAAGTAGGAGTAATCCAAAGGTACCTAACGGCAGTATTCATACTCAATAATACAGGAACGGTAGGGAATACCAAAGTTAGGAAGGATTCTAATCCAACATAAATAAATTAATTAAATTAAATTAAATTAAAAATTTAGCTGGTTATCATATTTAGCTTAAGGGTTGACTAATAATTTAAATATGTTTGACCTTCCTTGGTTTATAAGTTTTAATTCATCAATTGTTATGAATAATTCATTTGAGAGGTATGCTTCACTTGGTAATATTAATAGTCTTTTTCTCAATTTATTAACTCAATTTTGCTAAATAATACTTGTATTAACCAGTTACTGTATTGATTAAACTACCCTTAATTTTATTTTAATATGCTTATTTTATTGTTATAATAAGATTCTTGCTTGGGGACAAGCAAAAGTTCAAGTGTGAGGGTATTTGATAATTGCATTTTCTTATTAAAAATTAGACTCATTTTAATTTAATAATATCTCATTTGAAGTGCATAAATTTTCATTTTCTGCATAATAATTAATAGATTTAGCATTTATAAAATATTAGGTTATTTAAATAAAATAGAGACATTATCATGCATTAATTAAATAAATTAGGAGTTTTATATTTTCTATTTAATTTTTGTATTTTTCTCACTGATTTTTATTTTGTATGTAGGAATTAAAATACATAGGCGTGCAATATGCATCATAACTATGCAAAAAAGTCAAACATGGGTGTGCATTGATTATATATGACCATGCAATGTCAAGCATGGTCATGCCAAAATTTGCATGAAAACATGCATGGCCGTGCCAAATTTTTCCTAAAAAAATTGCATGGCCATGCAAAAATTTGCCTAAGAAAGTGCATGGCCATGCAATGCCACTATGCAAGCCTAGCCTAAATTCTACCCCGAATAAAAAAAAGCATGCATGTATCACATGCAACCCTAATTCTGAGGATATAAAAACACAATAAACTTGTGGAGTAGCCAAGAAGAGGGGAGAAGATAGAAACAACTAAAGAATAATAGACAGAAAAATAGAGAATAAACAGAGAGAAAAGTACAGAGAGGACAGAGAGTGAAGTTCATTCATCTGCATTGGAGTATAAGTAGACAACAAAGAGATCAGCAACGGGGAACTACATTGACAAGGATTAGGGAGTTTGCTCTCTTCTCATCTTATGTTTTAATTATGTTAGCTATATCTATTTATTATTTTCTTGTTCTATGTATGAACATAGTAGCTTAATCTCATTTTGTACTAGAGTTATCTAAGTAACCTGGAGATGTATTGACATTTCTTTTTAAATATATTGTCAATTCATGTCATATTTATGGTTTTTATTTTTATGCTTCATGAATGATTTAATTATTTAAGTAGGTATATTGAGACCAAGAGCAAATTTATACCTATAGTTGTAATGTTTATATTGAGTCATCCTATGCTAAGAGTATTGAGACTAAGAGGAGATTTACACTTAGGGATCTAGAATAAAAACTATTAAATCTTAATTTGAGTAGAGATACCGGTTAAGAGTTAATAGTGCATTTTACCTTTAGAGCTTAAGTTTGTTATGGATCTATTAATTAGAGTTTTGTGAGGCAAGAGTCCCTTTATTTGAATCAATATTTGAAATAATAAGCTCACTTTATAAATGCTCGATAGAGATTTATGAGAATCGCAGCGATAGCATCTTAAACATGACTATGAGAGAGATTATATAAATTAGATTTTGAGTCAATACAGATCTAGGTGAAAAGAGAAACTCTAATACATACTATGCACACTGCTTATTCTTCATAAAAATTAATTTAGTTTTACTTTTAATTGTTTTCCAACATAAAAATTGATTCGTTTAAACAAGTAAGTAAATCAAGCGAACTAGTACTTATCCTCTTCCCTGCGGGATCGATATCTGGACTTACAGTCCTATTCTATAACTTGACCCATATACTTACGGATTCACACCATAAAAATTTATAATTTTGATGAATATCTAATTATGTTTTAATAGTGTTCTAACAAACTTGTACCTTTTATTGCTCAATCTATCTTAGTAATTGAGCTACTTGTAATGCCACCTTTATAATTTTATTTGTGGTTATCAAATGGAAGTGAACTTTTTATTCAAAGTACTAGAGACAAAGACCTAGATCTAGTTAAAATTCATTTTCTACATATTTGAGCGATTTTTATAATTTAGGCCTAAATATAACTATTTTAAAGTCCATGAAGCTTGTTTGTAGAGTTAAGCTTAATTGCATTTTATGCATTTCATTTGGGGGCTACATGGTTAGAGTAGTATGTGCGATTATTATATTAATGATTTATAAGTGAAATTGTATCTTTAGTTGCTAGAGAAGGCAAGGGATATGCAAGTGCAATTTAAGCAAATTCGATGAATAGGATTTGTGTGTTTATAGGCTATTTTGGTGAGTAGATGTTCAAGCTTTTTAAATATTTTTATAATAGTAAGAAAATGAGTTTTTAATGATGTTTTATGAATTTGAAATGATGTGTAATAAATGTTTCAATTCAGTTTGGTTACCACTTGAATTACTTGAAGTATTTAAGCTTTGAAACAATAATAGGTTCAAGTGTGCAAGTTAAATGTATTATTAATACATGCTTTGTTTTGTAACTTGATTTGAAGTCATTTTATTTACTTAGTCATTTAAATAAATTTATGCTCTACATGGTTTCTCTCTTCTTTAAAATATGATGAAATTTTTTAATTTTGAATGCTTATTAAACTATAAATGATATAATATTTTTTGATTGATTATTTCATGAAAATGGCATTTGGATTTGAGTATTACCACCCCATATGAGTTGTGTAAATGTGTTGAGGTGATATATGTATAGTTGAGATTGTGTTGGTTGCTATTGCACAATAAACAATAAGGCACTTGATTGCAGGACAATGAAATGAGAAGGGTCATTCCATGCTAATGTAGTTAAAGGGTTAGCCTTCAAGTGTGCTTAGAGAGTGAGTTTATGATGGCCTATATGTTTTGGTTGGGTTGTAATGCTTATTATAGTTATGGTTAATACATTTGAAATGTTGTATTGATGTTTAAAAAGGCATGTGTTTTACTTGGCTATGCTTTACACAAGTTTAAAAATGAGAAAGAATTTAATGTTTTAAGTGGATTATAATATGATTTCTAATACTCTATTATTATCATTTTAGAAGTTAAATGTGTTTGGTTTATCCAAATTATTTTTTGCCTGATATATCTATTCATTGAGTATTTTTGTACTCATTTTACTTTGTTTTATAAACATTTTCATATAGTAGGGCTTGATAGTTGGTGGACAGATAAGTGAGTGTGAATAGAAGTTTCAGAATAAGGTTAGCCAACATCCTCATTAGATAAGTCTTATTCCTTTATTTCTTAAGCTTGTTATAGAAGTATTGTAAAAGAGTATATTTTTAAGTTTAAATAATGGTGGCTAAGTTAAATGTAATATAATTGTGGAAATGTGTTTTATGTTATATCAATGATGTTTTCACAATTAATATTTTAGTTTACAAGGATTATTATTCATTGATGAGTATGAGAAATGCATTATTTTGAGCACTCAATGTGTTAGGATTAGGTGTTATTTTAGTTTCATTTATCTTTCTTTTATGGATTTTTTGTTTAGTTTGCATGAATGTGTGCATGGTTTGTGTTTATGTTCATTTTTAGTATTTTTTATTTTTTTATTATTTTTATGCATATAGGTGTTAAAGAATAGTAAAGGAAAGATGCATAAGGCTTATGATCATTCTAGAAGAGTCAAAGGAGCTTGCAATGGGGCATTCAAAGTTGAATAAAGCATATTAAGAAGAAGAAGCAGTGCACATTCGTGCACAAAATACACACGGCTATGCAACCTATTGTCAACAAATTCAAATTTCAAATTTAGTTGCTAATTGAGGGAGATTTGATGGAGATTCATAAGGAAAAAATTAAGGGGTTTGAGGCTAAGGTTTTATGTTCGGTGTAGACTTTAGAAAAGAGAGGATTAATTTTGTTATTTTGCTAAGTTTTTACATTACATTTTCTCTTTATCATTTTGGAGAGAACAAAGACTTGTGCTTGTTCATGTTGGTTTTAAGGATTGAGCAAGAGGATTGAAGAATAATAGACTTGCTATTCCAAGGGGTTTCTTTTATGATTTTGATATTTTTTAATTCTACTTTGATTAATGACAAAGTTTATTTTTTTCTATTCTTCATATTTGTCTTTATAATTAACATGAAGGGCTAGGTTCTTTGTTAGGGTTCTTATTTCAATACAACTATGTAATTATTACAATTAAACCTAAGCCATTAATCTTAATTCTTTGGTTGTTGTTGTTGAACTTTATGTCTTCATAGGATTGATCACCCTTTAATTGAATTTACATAATGAAACTTGATTGAGAGATAGGTTTCTTTGGATTTAAATAATAAACTATTAGATACTTTGTTAGTTGAGAGACATTTAAGCAACTAATATTGATTAAGGGTTGGTTCTTAAACCAAGTTAAATGAATACTTAATAAGTGAGAGTTGTAAATCTAAGGTGTCAATTTGCTTGATTAATTGTAGGGTTATTCGAGAGGAAAGCCTATGATTCTTTAAATGCCTTCAAATTGGATTAAGGTTAGGTATTAATTGATCTTAAGAAATAGTTGAATTGATAATAAAAACCCTAGCTCTTTAAATTGATTGTTATTTAATTTAGATTTCTTTTGTTTAATTTTAGTTTAATTTAAAATGCCATTTTTCATTGTTTAAACAAATAAGCATAATTAGTATTATAGTACTCAATTTGCAATCTCTATGGGATCGATATTTAATTACCTTGTACGATTCCATATACTTGTGGATTACGCATCAAGTTTTTGGCATTATTGTCGGGGATTGCCAGAATATATATTATTGAGAATTTTATGTTGTTTGATTTAGACTTTCTTTTAATGATTATGTGTGTGGTTTTTCAAGGATTTAAGTAGTGCATGCACATAAAATGTGGTGTAAGCAAGCAAGGAGCCCAGTTAATACCACTTGATTTAGAGCTTGAGAGGACAATTTGTAAAAGGAGGAGATAGAATAGTAATAGAATGGATGGAGGGAAAGATGTAAAAGATTTGCCTCCAGTAGAATAAGGAGCGCAAAATGGGACAAATGGACAAAATAAGCAAAATGGCCAATTTTTGGAATATTGCACAACTTTTAAGATGAATGGAGTAGAGCTTGAAGCAATTTGATTGATCCTCTTTTCATTTTCATTGATAGGTATGGCTAAGAGGTGGTTCACAAGCTTACCACCCAACTCCATAAACACATGGTAGGAGCTTTATACAACTTTCTTTAACAATTATTTTCCACCAGCTAAAGTGCTCAAATCAAAAATAAAATCAACTCTTTTTTATTAAAGAGAGGATGAGAGCTTCTATTAGTGCTGGGATAGATTCAAGGATCTTCAAAGACAGTGTCCACCACAGTTGATTCCTTCATGGAATTTGGTGCAATCATTTTATAAAGGAGTTAATCTAGCAGTTAAAGTGAACATAGATGCATCAAAAGGAGGAACCTATTGGGTTTTGAGATTCTATACGAAATGGAAAAATAAATTTTGAATAACAAACCCTAACCCAAATCTAAGTAATTTGATTAATTGATTAAATTTAGGGTTTTCATTTTCTTTCTATAAACGCAGAAGATGCAAGAAATCTAGAAGGAAGAGAGGAGGTTCACTCTGGTGACACCATACCTCTAGCTTTTAATTTAGCAGTTTGGATTTGAGACATCTCTAAAAGAATCCATCCTCCATAAGTGCCCACACAAATGGCCCTTGATTTTGAAAATGAATATTTATATGCTAGCACCTTCTCTTGATTTCTCATAAATCAAGAATTATAAAGAACTCTATGCTTTGTTTTCTAAAAGAGAGAAAATGAATTTAGTGGCAGAAAAAAATGAGAGTGTACAAAACCCTAGAGAATATAACACATTTATGGACATTTAAATTAGGGTTTCACTTACTAAACAACCTTTTGTTAATTTCTCACTTATTCTTATTCTGATTTTATTTAAAATTAAATCAAAAATAATATTCTATTTATTTAAGATAACCTTTACCTTAAATAAATAAATATTTTATTTATTTATTTCCACAGAGCTTATTTGGACTTGTTAAACCTATATTCGTTTTGGGCTTATTCAAAGTGTGTGACCCTATAGGTTCACATGACATTGGCAGTGGGCCTTAAATCTCTATTTAGCGTACAAGTCATAAGTGGTCTCTAGCAAGACATTATGACTACCCAAGTCATGTGAATTCAATAATCCGACACAACTTAATATATAATGAATATTCTAGTCTCTTTGTCACATGATATCTTGATTGAATATAAGGCATAGATTATGTCATCCTTATAGAATTCAATCATATAATTTCTTAATTCCAAGTAGACTGAGAATGATAACTCTTTATCAATTTAATTTAGCATGGCGATGCATTTTCCTCAGTTTATCTTATCAATGCGCCCATAGATATCTTACTCATATTAAATGAGGGACAAATTCCTTATCAATCACTCACATTTCTCGTATAACTCATTTTATATCCAACAACAACCTATTTTATCATTCAATTAAAGATAATGTAAGATTATGTCAAAATATAAAATAGTTATGTAAAAATCTATGGTGATTTCAAGGTCAGAGGACTAAGCCAATATTACTATGATGAGAATTACTTATGACAATTATCTATGTAGTATTCTCATGATGGATCAATCCAGCACTTTATTTTTCAAATAAGTACCTATAAGTTGACTTAATATCTCATATTCATGATTAGTAAAACATAATCATCAATCAACACCATACTAGTTATAATACATTGTTATGACTAGGGATAATTTGAATAGAACTCATATTTAATCTAAGGGTTTTACTATCAAGTCACACACTTAATGACCTTCGTAAGAATTGACTATTCAGGTAGTTATTATAACATAAAATGATAATTAAAAATGCCTTTTTATTAAATAAAATGATAAAGTCAAAACATGGTCATACATGATTAACCTAGTGCATATCACTAACAATCTCCCACTTCCACTAGGCCCAATCTTTATTAAAAACAAAACCCATGGACCTAGTATGACTCCCATGCTTAGGGTATGGAAGAGGTTTAGTTAGTAGATTGAAAAAATTATCATTTGTAAGTACTCTACATATCTTCACGTCTCCTCTCTTAATGATTTCTCAAATGAGATAATAACGCCCGAGTATGTGTTTGGATCTCTGATGTGATCTGGGCTCATTAGGTTGAGCTATAGCTCCATTATTGTCACAATATAAGTTCACTGGATCTAATATACTAGGAATAACACCTAGTCTAGTTATGAACTTTTTGATCCAAATAGCCTTCTTAGCTACTTCTGAGGCAGCTTTATACTCAACTTCTGTTGTAGAATCAGCAATGGTGTCTTGCTTGGAACTCCTACAGCTCACTGCACCTCTATTCAAACAAAACACATAACCTGACTGTGATAAAAAATCATCTTTGTCAGTTTGGAAGCTGGCATCTATGTAAACATTTAAAACTAGCTTATCTTCCTTACCACCATATAGTAAAAATGCATCCTTAGTTCTTCTCAAGTACTTAAGGATATTTTTAATTACTATCCAGTGAATTTCACTTGGGTCTAACTGGCATCTGCTCATTATGCTTAAGGCATATGAAACATCAGGTTGAATATACAATATTGCACACATGATAGATCCAATAACATAAGCATATGGAATCTTACTCATGCAATTTCGCTCATCTTGTGTCATAGGACACTAAGTCTTACTGAGACTCATATCATATGACATTGGCAAGAATCCTTTCTTAGAGCCTTGCATGCTAAACTTGTTTAATACCTTATCAATGTAAGTGCTCTGACTTAGGCTAATAAGCCTTTTAGATCTATCTCTATAGATTTTGATGCCTAATATATAAGCGACTTCACCCAAGTCTTTCATTGAGAAATAATTCCCTAACCATGATTTAACATTTTGTAAAATAGGGATATTATTTCCAATGAGTAGTATGTCATCAATATATAACACTAAAAACATAATTGCACTCCCACTAACCTTCTTATAGACACAAGGTTCATCTTCATTCTTAATGAATCCAAACTCTTTAACTACTTCATCAAAATGAAGATTCCAACTCTGAGATACTTGCTTTAGTCCATAAGTGGACCTTTGAAGCTTGTATACCTTTCTAGAATTCTCAAGATTGACAAAACCCTCTGGCTGTGTCACATACTCATCCTCAAGCAGGTTTCCATTAAGAAATACTATTTTGACGTCCATTTTTTGTATCTCACAATCATAGTATGCAACTACAACAAGGAGAATTTGAATAAATTTCACTATGGCAATTGGTAAAAAGGTTTCATCATAGTCTATACCATGTGTTTGTTTAAAACCCCTTTCAACCATTTTTACCTTAAAGGTATACACATTGCCATCCATGTCTATTTTCTTTTTAAAAACCCATTTGCATCTAATAGTTTTTAAGCCATTAGTTGGGTCAATCAAGGTCCAAACTTGATTATCATACGTGGATTACATTTTTTATTTCATGGCTTCTAGCTATTTCTCAGAGTTAGGACTTTTTATGGCCTCTTGATAGGATGTGGGTTCACTTTGATCCATAATCAACACATCATTATCATTAATTATGAGAAATCCATATCTTATAGGGATTTGATGTGTCCTACTAAACCTCCTTAAGCCTTCTAGTACTTGTGCAGGTTCAACAGTTACTTATTATCTAGCTGTTGTTCCATACTTAGTACAATGCTATTTTATGGGTCTTGAATTTCTTTAAGTTGGACTGTGCTCCCACTAAATCCTTTGGAAATAAATTCTCTTTCCAAAAATAAGCCATTTCGAGCAACAAACACTTTGTTCTCAAAAGCATTATAGAAATAATATCCTTTAGTTTCTTTAGGATATCCGACAAAAAGTATTTATATCATATTTGGGAGCTAGTTTATCTAAGATTTGATGCTTCACATAAGCATCACATCCCTAAATCTTAAGAAAAGACAAACTGGGAGGTTTTCCAGTCCACATCTCATATAGTGTCTTTTCAACTGCCTTTGTAAGAACTCTATTCAAAATGAATGCAACAGTTTCTAAAGCATATCCCCAAAAAGAGATTAGAATATTAGATTGACTCATCATTGATCGAACCATATCTAATAAAGTCTAATTTCTCCATTTAAACACACCATTCCATTGTGGTGTACTTAGAGGAGTCAATTACGAAATAATCCCACAATCTCTAAGATGATCTATAAAATCTTAGCTTAAATATTCACCATCTCAATCATATCTTAGTGTTTTAATATTTTTACCAAGTTGGTTTTGTACTTCATTCTTGAAAACTTTGAATTTTTGAAAAGATTTAGATTTATGTTTCATTAGATAGACATAGCAATATCTACTAAAATCATTTATGAAAGAGATAAAGTACTGGAAACCTCCTCTAGCAATTGAGCTTAATGGTCCTTATACATCTGAATGTATAAGGCCCAATAAATCATTAGCTCTCTCACCTTTTCCAATAAAAGGTGTTTTCGTCATTTTTCCTACTAAACAAAATTCACATGTTTCAAATGATTCATAATCAAATGAATTTAAAAGCCCATTTTAATGAAGCTTTGAAATGCATTTCTCATTTATGTGGCCTAAACGATAATGCTAGAGATATGTAGTGTTTAAATCATTAGATTTAAACTTCTTTGTATCAATGTTATAGATTGACTTTTTATTAGTGTCTTTAACATTTAGAATATAAAGACCACCAGTGCATGGAGCAAATCCATAGAAAATGTTACCATGATAAATATTGCATTTATTATTCCTAATAATAAATTCAAAACCTTTCTTGCCCAAACAAGAAACAAAAATAATATTCCTACATATAGTAGGCACATAATAACAATTTTCCAACATTAAAACTAGTCCACTAGGCAAATTTAACTCATAAGTCCCTACAGTGAAAGCAACAACTCTTGCTCCATTGCCAACTTGTAGGTCCACTTTGCCTCTAGCCAATGATCTACTCATTTTTAGACCCTGCACATTAGTACGAATGTGAGATCCTGATCCAGTATCTAATACCCAAGAATCAGAAGTAGACAAATTAATTTCTATAACATGAATACCTGAAGAGCTAGTCACACTACCCTTATTCTTGTTCATATTATTCAAATATAGCTTGCAATTTCTTTTCCAATGACCTGGCTCATTACAGAAAAAGCATATTACCTCCTTCGGTGGCTTTGTTTGGGGTTTAGCTTTGAACTTGGGCTTGGGCTTTGGTTTTGGCTTCTGAAAGCCTTTAGGAGCCTTGCCCTTTCCAACCTTTTTGATACCCTTTCCTTTATTGACCATTAGAATATCCTTGGTGGAATTCTTGATGTTCTTTTCAATAGTTTTAAGCATCCCATGCAACTCTGAAATAGTTTTGTCCATACTATGTATAATGAAATTCATTATGAAACCATCATAAGTTTCATGCAAAGATTGGAGAATGATATCAATAGCTAATTCTTATTCAATCTTGAGACCAAGCTTGTCCAAGTGTTCAAGATGACCCTTCATCTTGAGAACATGAGGACTAACAAAGCCACTAGCAATTAACTTATAGGAGAGCAATGCCTTAATGGTATTGAACCTTTCAATTCTAGCTTTCTCTTGGAACATTTCCTTGAGATGGCCTAGCATAGTCTAAGCCTTCATTTCCATTAGTTGCTTTTGAAGCTCAGACTCCATGCATCCAAGCATAAGACAAGTGACATTAACTAAATTATTGAGATGCTTACTATAAGCATCCTTTTATGCTCTAGGAGCATTAGCAGCTCATTCCTCTAGGATGGATTATCAAGGATATATTCCTGTCTTTCTTGACTAAGAACAATTCTTAGGTTTCTGTACCAATCAAGAAAGTTAGTCCCATTTAACTTATCCTTCTCAAGGATTAATCATAGTGACATGGTAGGTGTAGTGTTTGATGTCATTATCTATAACAAATATATATATATATATATATATATATATATATATATATATATATATATATATAGTACATTCAGTTTTATTATGAAAAAGGCATAAGAATACTCCCACTAAATTTTCATAAATTATAAAACCCTTAAAATAATTTCAATAATTGAAATTTCTTAGTGGGCTAAGATCCATATTTCACCCTACTTCAAGTAAGCTTTGGCTTATCACTTAAAGTATGGCTATTTAGGTAGGTAACACTTTACCAATCACATCTCATGTAATTCTTGGATAATTATAGGATATCACATGTACCAGCATATCCTATCACATGCCTTAGGTCAAAAAATGCTTTGATAACCTAGTTAAGTCTAACCAACTCAAACATATGGATATCACCATTATCCATCTTATCTTATTTAGATGGCTTAATACATAATGCTTTGGCATAACCTATATATAGCAATCCTAATCTTGATAAGTGTTTATTAATGGGAGGCATTTTAATGACTTAATATTAAATGAGAGTTTAGTTAATTTTATCTTATTTAGTTATTGTTATATTGCATCATATACATGGCATCACATGCATAACATACTAACATAATAACATAAATGTAACATAGCATGGCCCATAACTAAGTTGATCTTCATAAGCCAATATGAAGATCAAAGGTCAAACCTAGGTGATAGTACTAATACAAATTTATCCTTTAAATTGGATCTCCATCTTCTACCATGGACCTCCTCCTTAGGCTCCCACCTTGGATCTTCATCATGGGCATCCAACTTGAATTTGCATCTTAGGTCTTGATTTTACATTACATGTTGTAATTAAAACTATTCTATTACTATCTGATAAAATAAAATAAAATAATTACAACAAATAAAATGACTCGTAGGCCGTATTTAAAAATTACAATCCAATAAAATAAAATCCAATCACATTGGTTCAAGGGCCATGCTATGCATCATGCATTTAACAATAAACACATATTCCAAAATAATTCAATTTACAAATTAATTAAATTATTATGTTCAAAAACAAAATGCATGTCGAGTCCATTTAGGGTCAAGGGGTAGCACCCCTAGTGGCGGTCTCGCTAGCCAGTTAGTGGATGGGGGTCAAAGGGGCAACACTCCTTTACAGGGGTTCAGGGGCAGCACCCCTGAAGGTAAATGATTTACCTTAACTCTTTGAATGAGTTATTGCCAATACCCTAAAATGGTAATAATTTTCGTAATCAAATTACTGTCTAATTGATCTTTTCAAAATAGATCTTTTTTTTAGCATTTAAACAACTGCCACCATTATCCCTAATTTATTCATAAATCATATTACAGAATAATTAATCTGTTCTAAATAGATTTATTCTATATAATATGTTTAAAACTTAAATACACTACCCTTGATAGAAATCTTTATAATCAACATATTCATGTTTCAAGATTAAACAAAAATTGAATTTGCTGTTTAAACAGAATACTTATTTTGATTTCTTAAAAAAATATACATAATACAGAAAATCATAATTTTGTTCATTGTTTAATCATATTAAATGATTATAAACATTAATCAAATTAATGTTTAATGTTGTTTTCATATAGATTATAATTAATCGTCACAAAATTAAAAATGTTTGGATAAAATTTTAGAAAACTCCTTTTCAAAAATGAATCACTCAAACACACATATATACATAATCAAATTAATCAAATTACAAGTGGCTCTGATACCACTATTAGGTTTCAAGATTCCATATGCAACAAAAAAATAAAATTTGAATCATAAACCCTAATCCGGATCCAAGTAATTTGATTAATTGATTAAATCTAGGGTTTTCATTTTCTTACCATAAACGAAGAAGAGGCAAGAAATTTGGAAGGAAGAGAGGAGGTTCACTTTGGTGACACCCTACCTTAAGCTTTTAATTTAGCAATTTAGATTTGAGACATCTCCAAAAGAATCCGTCTTTTACAAGTGTCCACACGAACAACCCTTGATTTTTAAAATGAATATTTATGTGCTAGCACCTTATCTTGATTTCTCATAAATCAAGAATTAAAAAGAACTCTATGTTTTATTTTCTAAAAAAGAGAAAACAAATTTGGTGGTAGAAAAAAAAAATGAGAGTGTATAAAACCTTAGAGAATATAATATATTTATAGACATTTAAATTAGGGTTTCACTTACCAAACAACCTTTTGGTAGTTTCTCACTTATTCTTATTCTGATTTTATTTAAAATTAAATTAGAAATAATATTCTATTTATTCAAGATAACCTTTACCTTAAATAAATAAAGATTTTATTTATGTATTTCCATAGAGTTTATTTGGGCTTGTTAAACCCATATTCATTTTAGACTTATTCAAAGTGTGTAACCTTGTAGGTTCACATGACGTTGGCAATGGGCCTTAAATCACTATTTAGGCCTACAAGTCATAAGTGGCCTTTAGCAAGACATTATGAATACCCAAGTCATGTAAAGTCAATAATCTGACATAACCTAATATACAATGAATATTCTAGTCCCTTTGTCACATGATATCTTGATTGAATATAAGGCATAGATTATGTCATCCTTATAGAATTCAATCATATAATTTCTTGATTCTAAGTAGACTGAGAATGATAACTCTTTATCAATTTAATTTAGCATGGCCATGCATTTTTCTCAGTGTATCTTATCAAGGGGCTCATAGATATCTTACTCATATTAAATGAGGGACAAATTCCTTCTCAATCACTCACATTTCTCACATAACTCATTTTATATCCAACAACAACCTATTTTATCATTTAGTTAAAGATAATGTAAGATTATGTCAAAATATAAAATAGTTATGTAGAAATCCATGGTGATTTCAAGGTCAAAGGACAAAGCCAATATTACTATGATGAGAATTACATATGATAATTATTTATATAGTATTCTTATGATAGGTCAATCCAGCACTTTATTTCTCAAATAAGAACCTATGAAATGATTTAATATCTCATATTCATGATTAGTAAAACATAATCATCAATCAACACCATAATAGTCATAATACATTGTTATGACTAGGGATAATTTGAATAGAACTCATATTTAATCTAAGGGTGTTACTATCAAGTCACACACTTGATGACCTTAATAAGAATTGACTATTCAAGTAATTATCATAACACAAAATGATAATGAAAAATGTCTCTTTATTAAACAAAATGATAAAGTCAAAACATGGTCATACATGATTGACTTAGTGCATATCATTAACAAATCCATCATGTCAAAGACACCTGAGAATGCTTTAGTGGTTTGTGAAGAAATGGCTAACACCCAAAGCCTATGGTTTAATGAGAGGACTATTCCAAAGAGTGGGGGATCAATGGAAGTTGAAAATATGACAATGCTGAATGCAAAAATGGATGCTTTATCTAAAATGATAGATAAGATGAGTGTTAATGCAATTTCTAACTTGTCTTTTTCTTGTGAATTATGTGGGTGGACATCCAATGATTGAATGTCAAATGTTGTAAGGACTATTAATAGAGAATGTTAATTATGTGAATAACTTCAAGGGATAGAAGAATCAAGTGCATAGAAACACCTACAATTCTTAGTTTGAGAAATCATCTAATTTCTCTTGGAGCAATCAAGGAAACAACCTGTGGAGGCCACAAGCACCACTAATTTTTGGAGGGAAAAATGCACAACATCACTAACCTAATTTCTAGAATGAAAAAGGTTCATCTTCAAGGACTTCTTTAAAGAGTAAGTTGGAGAAGTTCATGGATGTGATGACTACCAAAATGAGCCAACAAGATGAGGCTATAAAGAGGTTAGAGGGTAAATTTGAGCAAATGTACAAAGACACATAACTCATGCTCAAGAATCATTCTTCCTCTATTCATAATTTAAAGGTGCAAATGGGGGAATTGGTGAGCTCTTTGTCAATGAGGAATGAAGGTTCATTACCAAGCAACACTAAAAAGAATCCAAAAGAGCAATTGAAGGCTATTACCTTGAGAAGTGGAATAGAAATTCAACCCCCAAAAGTAATTGTGGAACATTAAAAGGAAAAGAAGAACGAAGAGGAGAAGGAACAAGAAGATAAGTGGGTTAAAGTGTAAGTGGAAAAGGAACAAGAACTTGAGGATAAAATAAGGAGAAAACAATACCACCACCAGTGAAGCCATATAAACCTCCAGTCCCATATCCTCAAAGGTTGAAGAAATAGGAACATGACTAGTAGTTTACAAAATTTTTAGAGAAGTTCAAGGCACTCCACATTAACATGGCTCTTGTGGAATGTCTTTCTCATATGCCAAAATATGCTAAATTTTTTAAAGAGCCTATTTCCAAAAAAAAAACAAGTTGCAAGAGTATGAGACAGTCACATTCACAAAGGAGTGTAGTGCAATTATCTTGAATAAACTTAAAAAATTACTTCCTTTAAAAAGGATTCATCCAGGGAGTCTCACTATTCCATTTTTTATTGGAAATTTAAATTTTCAAAAAGTTTTATATGATTTAGGAGCTTTAATTAATCTTATGCCTTTGTTTGTTTATAGGAAATTGGGGCTAGGAAAAGTAAAATCCACAAATATCTGATTGTAACTCGCAGATAGGACCGTGAAGGAACTAGAAGGCATTGTGGAAAATGTGCTAGTAAGGGTTGGGAAATTTATTTTTCCAGTTGATTTTTGTAGTCCTTGACTTTAAAGAGGATGAGGAGGTCCCATTAATCCTTGGTATGCCTTTTTTATACACTGTAAGAGAAATCATTAATGTTTATGATGGAACTCTCACATTGAGAGTGGGGGATGAACGTTGCAAGTTTAATGTTTATCAAAGCACGAAATAACCCTATGATAAAGAATTTTTTATGAAAGTTAATATTATTGATGAATGTGTGAATGAAGTCCAATGACAGAGGTTGGCAAAGTCTGTGGAAATTGAGAATATTGAGAAGTGTTTTCAAGTACAATCCTCCCAGGATGAAGTACACCTCAAACACCAACCCCATATCCAATTACCAAATACTGAACCTACACCACCTTCAACCATAAAACCACCAAAATTAGATTTGAAACCTTTACCCCAATATTTGATGTACACTTTTCTAGGAGAAGATCAAACACTACTTGTAATTATATCCTCTAAACTTAATAAAGATCAAGAGGATTTGTTAGTGGACATGCTAAAGAGCAGAGTAAAAGTAATTAATTGGAAAATTTTTGACATTAAGGGCATAAGTCCTTCATATTGCATGCACAAAATCCTAATAGAGGAAGGACACAAGCCAACCATTGAAAAAGCAAAGAAGGCTCAACCTAAACATGCAAAAAGTGGTAAAGAAAGAAGTAGTTAAGCATTTTTATGTAGGGATCATCTACCCAATCTCAGATAGTTCGTCGGTGAGCCTGATTCAATGTGTACCAAAGAAAGGTGGAATAAATATTATGAAAAATGAGGAAGGAGAGTTGATTCCTATAAGAGTTGTAAGGGGGCGTACATTGATTATAGAAAGTTGAATTCATCCACAAGAAAAAACCACTTCCCATTACCTTTTATTGATCAAATGTTGAAGCGGATAGCAGGACATGCTTTTTATTATTTTTTGAATGGGTATTCAGGGTACAATCAAATTGTAATAACTCTAGAAGATCAAGAGAAAGCCACGTTTATATCTCTTTATAACACATTCGCATACAGGAGGATGCCATTTGGATTATATAATGCTCATGCGACATTCTAGAGATGTATGATGGCCAATTTTGTAGATTTGGTAAAGGAAATCATGGATGTTTTTATGGATGATTTTTTAGTCTATGGAAGGTCATTTAAGGGTGTCTGAATAACTTATAGCAAGTTCTCACATGCTGTGAAGAAACAAACTTGGTGTTGAACTGGGAAAAGTGTCATTTCATGGTAGATGAAGGAATTGTTCTAGGACACAAGATTTCAGCCCAAGCATTAAAGTTGATAAAGCAAAGGTGGAGACAATTGAGAAGTTTCAATATCCCACAAATATGAAGGGAGTCATGAGTTTTCTTGGCTATGTAAGCTTTTATAGGTGGTTCATCAAGGATTTTTCAAAAATCTCAAAACCCCTTTGTAAGTTACTTAAGAAAGATTCACCTTTTGATTTACTGATGATTATAAATTAGCTTTTGACAGATTAAAGGAAGCCCTTATTTCAACTCCTATAGTGATGGCATCGGACTGGAATTTACCATTCGAATTAATGCATGACACAAGTCATCACGCAATAGGAGCTATGCTTGGTCAAAGAAAGGAGAACAAACTACATGTAATCTACTATGCAAGTCAAACCTTGACTGATACACAGTTGAATTGTGCTACTATATAAAAGGAGATTTTGGTAGTCATTTTTGCTTTTAATAAGTTCAGATCATATCTTCTTGGCTCTAAAGTGGTTATGTACACAAATCATGTAGCATTAAAGTACCTAATGAATAAGAAAGATTCTATGCCAAGGCTTATTAGATGGGTGCTATTGTTGTAAGAGTTTGACATTGAGATTAGAGATAAGAAGGGATCTAAAAATGTAGTAGCTAATCATCTTTCAAGGTTGGATGTAGAGCAAAAGGAAAGGGATAGTCTAGAGCCTATCAAAGAGTTATTTCCATATGAGATACTTTTAACCATAAAGAGCATGGGTGCTCCTTAGTTTGCTGACATAGCAAATTTAATGTCAAGTGAAGAAATGCCAAAAGGGTTCACTCCTCAACAAAAAAAATAAGCTAATTCATGATTCTAAATTTTACATTTAGGATGAACCATTTTTGTGGAAATTGTGCAGTGATGGTATGGTGAGAAGATGTGTAGCAACGAAGAAGTTGGGTCAGTCATGTAACATTGTTATGGATTGGTCAATGGTGGACATTTTGGGCCATAAATAACCATTTTTAAGGTTCTTAAAGTAAGGTTCTATCAGCCTACACTTTTTTAAGATGATAGAAACTTTATGATTCATTGTGATGCATGTTAAAGGAGTGGTAACATTTCAAAGAAGGATGAAATGCTTAAATTTGGAATCTTAGAGGTTGAAATATTCAATGTATCGAGCATTGACTTCATAAAGCCATTTCCTTTTTCAAAGGGTAATAAGTACATTCTTATTTTTGGTGACTATGTTTCCAAATGGGTAGAAGCTCAAGCATGCTCAGTGAATGATGCAAGAGTTGTTTGCAAATTCTTAAAGAGATTATGCTCTCAATTTGGTATGCCTAGAGTAATTATAAGTAGTGGGGGAACACATTTTTGCAATAAAAATATGGAAACATTATTGGTCAAATATGGGGTGAAACATAAAGTAGCTAAACCTTATCACCCTCAAACAAGTGGAAAAGTTGAAGTGAGCAATAGGGAGTTGAAGAAAATTTTGGAAAGAACAGTGAGTAAGTCAAAAAAAGAATTGGCAAGGAAGCTTGACAATGCTTTGTGGGCATATAGAACAACTTACAAAACACCTATTGGGATGTCTCCTTTTAGGTTGGTTTATGGTAAAGCATGTCATCTTTCTATTGAACTTGAGCACAAGGCCATTTGGGCAGTAAAAGCTTTGAATTTTAATTTCAAAAAGGTAGCTAAAAAGAGATTATTACAGTTGAGTGAGCTTGCAGAGATTAGAGAAGTTACCTATGAAAATTCAAGCACTTACAAATAACGCACAAAAAAGTGGCATGATGCAAGTGTTAGAGTAAAGGGATTCAAGGAAGGAAACTAAGTGTTGCTTTTTAATTCAAGGCTCAGATTATTTCCTGGAAAGTTAAAAAGTAAATGGTCAGGACCATTTACAGTGACTCACTCATACCCTTATGGAACTGTGGAATTGTGCAACACGAGAGGAGAAACATTTAAAGTGAATGGTCAAAGACTAAAGCTGTACCATGGAGGCACATTTGACGATTTCCATCAAGTTGCATACTTGAAGGAATCAAATAAGTGAACAACATGGAAGTCTAGCTCATGGACCCTTAAAAGAGCACTTCTACGAGGTTGAACCAATATTGTTTTTATTTTTATTTTGTTTTAATAATTTCTTTTATATTTTTGAAAATTCAGTTTAGTTTTGATGTTTGTTTCCTTTATAATTTTAGGAAATGAAGGAAAGGAGGAGCTCAAGAAGAGGTTTTGTAAATTTAATTATGTGGAATGTTTTTTAGTGAGATGTACAAGTCATAATTGTGATGCATTGCTTGATTATGTTGTTATACACTTTATGTAGCAAATTTTTGTCAAAATGTATATTTAGGTCGCATGGCCATGCTTTTTTTTTTTTTTTGCACAGCCATGCACCTTATGACGTTGTGATTCTTAACATACAGGGCACATGGCTATGCACTCCATTACACACGACCGGGCACCTTATGTCATTAAATTTATTATTATACAAGTCGCACGGTTGTGCACCCTGATGCACATGGTTGTGCACCTGCTCTATCCTAATTTTCCAAGAGACATAAAATCTCATTTTATAAGAAACTCTACCATTTCTCAACATTCCCTACTTCCCAAAGACCTAGGACTTCTAACCTTTATCAAATTTCCTACTTCCCAAACCTTAGATAACCTAACCCTTCCCACTTTCCACAAACTTTACCCAAATCCCACTACACCACCTCCCCTATATGAACAGACACTTCTTATTCACATTTACTCACCCTTCATTCTCTTTATTCTCTACACCATCTTCCAATACCCTATGTTTTTTCTACACTTCATCTTCCTCATGTCACCATGGAAAGAGACCAAAGGAGAAAAAGTATTGCTGAGAAGAAGTTCACTCCTCCTCTGAAGAGAATAAGGCTTCGTGGAAGCTTTAATAATCTAGGTGGTGCTAATAAAGAAAGGACAGTAAAACCCTTCCCTAATCAAATTCAATTTAGGCATGATGGACATAGTAATAAGTTTGAGCAATTAATAGGTAGAAAGATTATGCTTAATAGGTATGTGAGTACTACCTCTTTGGTTGAAATTGGGTTGCTATATGAGGTTAATTTATATGTCAATAGAATGGGATGCAATGAATTTATCTTGATGCAAAATCCCTCTTATGCTCCACCCACTTATGAGTTTCTCTCTTCATTTAGTTTTAATGAACACACTCTCATGCTTACTTTTTTTATTAAGGAATGAAGATCACACCTTAGGATTGTTTGCACTTAATGATGTTTTTCATTTTCCTAGGAAGCAAGATGCTCATGTTGCATATGATAGGAATGAGTTTTGGAGAGAAATAACTAGAAAGAGAGGTGCTTTATATGAAGCTAGGTCGGCAAAAGAATCCAAAATTTGATCACCCGCATTGAAATATTTATATAGGTTCATGGCACAATCCTTGTTTCTTAAGAAAGAGGGGATTCCATGGTTACCACCACAGAGCTTAACATTTTGTATTGCATAGTCAATGATATAAAACTTAATGTGTGCCATGCTTTAGCTAGAAAATTGAGAGATGTTGCTTCAAAAATGATTGGGGCTATCAAAGTAGGAGGACTAGTAATCACCATAGTAAAATACCTAGGCTTTGACACTGAAAATATGCCATTTGAGAAGGTTAAAGGTCATCATTTCATTAATACTAGCATGATGGAGGCAATGAGCTTGGTTTAAGTTCATCATACAAAGAGAGCCTTCCTTATCCAACCCACACCTCTAGAAGCATAAGAAGAGGAGGAGGAGGAAGACCAAGATGCAATTCTAAATAATTTCGTGGCAAGGTTGGACAATTTAGAGTTGCAAGTTGGAGTTATAGATTAAATGTGGGAGAGCTGAATGCTGAAGTTAGGAGAATGGGACTTACTTCAAGGCAAATGAATAGCACATTGAGCATGCTAAATCATAACCTTAATGCCTATTTTAGCTCATAGAATTTTGTTCCACCTCCATTCCCTCATCATGGAAGAAGAAGAATCCTTATTTGAGGGTGAAGGCAAAGAGTGGTTTTTAATGTTATTTGGTTCTAGCTTGAACAATGTTTATTTAATGTTTGTTTTAAGTTGTTTTTAGTTTTTGTTTTATGGAACAATGTGTTCTTAAGTTATGTTTTGTTATATTTAGTTAAAGTGTTCCAATTTGTTTTTATTTAAGTTGTTTAGAGATTTTTATTTTATTAATGTGATTATTTTTGTTTTGAATTAATTTCTCTCTTATATTGTTGCATTGCATATATAATGCTTGTCTCGTGCCTTATGATAAGAACAGGTTACAATGAGATAAGAAATAGAGCACCAATGTAGGTTTATCAAATCCTAAAAGAGTGATTTCTATAATTAGGTCACACAGCCGTGCAACTTTCGCACACTGTCGTGCGACCTTATGACATTTTTCCTATTCTTTTTTTTATCAACTGCTTATGCAATGACGACATTGCACATTTTAAGTGTGGTGGAGGAATCAAAACTTTTCAAATTTTAAATTTTAAATTTTAAATTTGTTTCCTATTTTATTTTTTATTATGATTTTATTTTATATTGATTTGTGTTTCCTTTTTAAATTGGGATTTTTTGTGAGCTTAACTTCCACTTTAATTCCTAATTCCTATTTGATTAAGGAAATTTTGACCTGATGATTTTATTTTCCTTTTTGTATAAAATTTTAAATTTATTTCTTTTCCTTTTTGTTTTAGGAAAAAAAAATCTTTTGTATTCTATATTCCTTTTCTTATTTAAACCCTTCTTTTGTTTTGTTTTGTTCTTGTTCTTGTTCTTGTTATTTTCATTGTCTTGTGTTATTTTATTTCTTTTCTAACATTATTGTGATGGCTAGAACAAAAGCTTTATATCAAGGAAGGAGGCTTAGTGATGGCAAAGGTAAGTCCAAAGACATAAGGAATGATTATGAAGCTTTCTTTGCCATTTATTCTAAAGAGGAAGGTAAGAGATTCTGCTCCTTAGTCAAAAGAAATTTCAGCAAGCCAAAATATTTTGATGATGTGGTACTTTTAAACATAGGGATTAAGGGAACTATAGATGTTTTTGCAATAAATTGGGGTGGTCTAAATTGGCTATAACCCAATATGATGTATTCTTTGAGCTAACTATAGAATTTTACACTACATTTAAGATTCTTGATACAAATTAAGGGGTTTTTTCTTGTAGGTTCTTTAGGAAAGAGTACTATTTTAATTATGAAATCATGCCTACTATCTTTGGTTTTACTCAAGGAGGTGTTTGTCAACCTCCATTTGATTATAATATGAGTAGTTTTTAGCATCAAATCATTAAAGGTGATAGAGTTAGTGAGGGTTAAGTAATGACTAGTGGTTTGATTCAAGATCACTCATATTTAATTCTATATAAATTCATGACACACTTAATCTTTGGAAGAAATAATAGCACTAGGGTTTCTCCTAATGAGTTATTTGTGTTGTGGTGCTTGAAAACTAACGTAAAAGTATATAGTACATATTTTGTTTTATGTTCTATGGGGCGTGTTGTGCAAGCTAGGAAAGCATTATTGTCAATGGGGCATATTGTCACTGGTTTGGCATTATATTTGCCAAACACTAGTTTGAGTGTCATAACCCAAACCGAGAAGCCATGACCAACGCTAAAGAACGGAAATTCTTTCAAATTTGGAACCCATAGCAAGCCTTAAAAATAAAAACACATGTAATAATAATATAAAAATACATAAGAATTAAAACTTTAAAGAATATAAAAACAAATCTTTATTTTATAACATAATAGAATATCTCTTCATACAATATTCGGATTCAAGATATATAACTAATACAACACACTACTATCACAATAACACTACTATTGCAATGATTACTAAAAAATAAGAAAATGACAGTTTAGTGTTTACACAAATCAGCCGGAGAGGAAAGAGTCTTGCAAAGAGTACTACGGGGGAGGTATGAAGTAGAAGATCCGATAAAAAAATATTAAGGGGAGTCTGACCTCACTGAGTGAATTATTATAATATATATACATGCAACCTAGAGTCATATATAGTCAAGCATTAGTGTAATAATATATATACATGCATCTCATACGGATGTGAAAATCCACTTTATATAATAATAGATGCATAAAAGTTTATTTGAGTGAAGGATCAAAGTAGAACCCTAAAATATTATGCAACCTCAATCATTAAGTCTCACTAGCCAACAGGCTTACTTAATTCCAAAATAATTCTCTTTTCCATTTTTGGACAGTAGACTGGCCCCAACACACTAAGTCAATCGATCTCCGATAGTCTCATTGTTAGTGTAATTGGCCCCGAGACACTAGGTCAATTGAGCTCTGGCAATCACATTACTCTCTCACCACAATTCTCAATAATCAAGTAATCAAGTCTTACATCAAATAATTTCATAATTTCAACCCTAAAATCTATTGCACTGGTACATACACAGTCCTATTGCATCCCACTAGGTAGCACGTTCTACTGTTATCCTTCAAATAAATCTGATAATTATTAAAAATAATAAAATTCATAATTTAAACATGATAGCATTCATTTTTAAAGAAATATACCAATTATATACTAAACATTTACTGAATATATACCAAAAATATACTAAACATTTACATAATCATTTAGTAAAATAATTCATATTTCAATACATTATAAAAATATGGATGCTCATAATTGTGTATCCCACATGCAATGCATATATAAGATAATAACTCACAGTTGTGCGCTTCTCTAAATAGAGTCGAGTGGTCTAGTCCAGTTGGTCTCGGTCTCGGCACAACTATAGAAAATAAATACATAATAATGATATTAGAATCGAACTACTAATTTTATACTTCTAAAAATTCTAGAGAATGACTCGATCTAGGACACGACTCGACCAAGAATCAAAAACTCAGGATTGACCCGATGTCATGTTTACGAGAATTCTACCGAAAATTCAACAAAGTTTTTTCCATAAAATGGATGTATCTTTACTGAAAATAGAGCCGATCCTACAAGCAAACACACTTCAAAATATACAAATGCACAACGTCTCGGGTTGGGCCCTCGAACTACGTAATCCGCCCAACCGAAAACCAAAATACACAACAATCAATAATTTAATAATAATATATTAAAAATTATTAAAATCCATAAAAATCAATAAAATACATCAATTCAAGTTATTTAAATAATAAATACCTTAAAGCTAATTATTTTCAAATTAGTTAATAAATCTCAAATAAACTATATAATATTAATAAAAATCCATTTTTCAATTATTTGAAATTAAATAGTAAAATTCACAAATAATCATTTAAATGGTTAAAAATTCATTTAATCACACAAACAGTAAATAAACTTATTATTCAAATATAATTATGGGAATTATTATTAATTAGTTAAAAATAGTAAATAATTCGTAAAATTTATTTTAATACTATTCATTATTTCAAAATTATTCAAAACATACTAATTAACAATAATTTCAAGTAAAAAACCAAATTTACTAATTTATGTTAATTTTTCCAAAAATTAATTTTTTACATAAACTTTTGAAAATTTGTAATAAATATTCGGGTCACAATTTCCATATACTTCCTTCACAAACTATAATCTAAATAATTTAAACAATTTATTAAAAATATAAAAAAATCAGCGAGAGTCACCGGAATAGTGACTCACCGAAAAACCAAAACACCAAAATTCAAAATGATTTAAAAAAATCATATAAAAATATTTTTGAGTAGCTCTAGCTTTACACAACAGCATTTGCAAAGGAACTAAGCATGAATCATAGGAAATCAAGGTCAAACAAATGAAAAACCTAAGTTGACTAAACTAAAACTTGAAGATAACTCACTAACTGGATGTCCTAAGCTTGAACCAAGTTGAGAATGAGCTTGACCAGATCGAGAGGAGTTGAACAAGCCAGGGATCACTAGTTGAAACCACCGAAAAGCTATCGGCATTACTATAGCTGATGTTGATGTTTCTCTAGTTTCATGCCAGAAATAAGGAGAGGGAAGGTAGCTGGCATGGGTGGGAAGTGAAAGGAGGAAGGGGTGAAGTTTGGTGGTGGTCGATGGTGGCTAGCGGAGGCTTGAGGTGGTGCATGATGGGTCTGCATTTTGTGCAAAAGGAAGAAGAATAAGAGGAAGGAAAGGGGAGGGAAGAGGAAAGAGAGGGAGGAAAGAATGGGAAAAAAATCTTTTATACATTTTTTTAAAATAGGAAAAGAGAAAAATTCCCATTATGTATGTATATATGTATGTATGTATATATACATATATATATATATACACCTAATAAAATATTTAAAATGAAATAAATTAATACTATTCACAATAATAACAATAATAATATTAATAAATAAATAAATAATCATATACAACGCTAAAATTAAATTACACAAATTAATTATAATATATAAAAATTTAAAATATTTATTGACATTGCATATCTTAAAATAAATTTAATAATTTAAAATATTGGGTTATAACAATCTTACCCCCGAATTTTAAATAAAAGAATAGACAACAAGAATTCATTGAGGAAAAAGGTAAGGGTAGGCCACCCGCATCTCAGCCTCAATTTCCCATGTGTGCTCCTCCATGTTATTGCTCATCCACAACACTTTGACCATCGGGATCTACTTCAAACGCAACTGATGAACTTGATCATCCACTCTCGCGATTGGCTCTTCCTCGTACATTAGGTCTTCATTCACTTCCACACTCTCATGCTACAATACATGCAAAGGATTTGAAATATACTTCCTTAGCATCAAGATATGGAACCCTAGATGTACTTGAGACATATTCGGAGGCAAAGCCAACCGATATGCAACCATGCCCACTCTCTCCAGAATCTCGAACGATCCAATATATCTCGATGCTAATTTCCCCTTCTTGCCAAACCTCATCACACCCTTCATTAGTGACACCTTCAAAAACACATAGTCTTCAACCTGAAACTCCACATCTCTACGCTTCGGATCCACATAGCTCTTTTGTCTACTAGTTGCGGTCTCTAATCTTCTTTTAATCATAGCAACTTTCTTCACTGCATCCTGAATAATCTCAGGTGTAGTCAACGCTCTCTCTCTCTCTAATCTCATCCTAACATAAAGGAGATCTAAACTTCCTTCCATATAGATCTTAATATGGTGCCATTTCAATACTGCTATGGTAGCTGTTATTATATGCAAACTGTACTAGTGGCAAATGATCATTCCAACTACCTCCAAGATTTAATACACAAATCCTCAACATATTCTCAAGTGTCTAGATTGTCCTCTCAAATTAACCATTTGTCTGAGGGTGAAAAGCAATACCTAAAATTAAGCCTAGTGCCCATTGCTTCCTGTAACTTCTACCAAAATTGAAAGGTAAACACTGAACCTCTATCAAATACAATGGACACAAGTACTCTATGAAGGCACACAATATGCTTAACATCCAGCTTAGCCAACTTACCTATAGAATAAGTGGCTTTAACTGGCAAGAAGTGAGCTGATTTGGTTAACCTGTCCATAATCACCTAAATGGAATTGTATCCATCCTTCGAATGAGGTAACCCTACCATAAAATCTATAGCAATTCTCTCCCATTTCCACTCAGGAATAAGAAGAGGCTAAAGTTTCCCATAAGTCTTCTAATGCTCAACTTTCATTTGCTGGCAAGTTAAGCACTTAGAAATATAATTAGCTACATCCTTCTTCAATCCATCCCACCAGTACAAATCTTGGATGTTATGGTATATCTTAGTAACACCTAGATGTACACTGTAAGCTATAGAATGTGCTTCTTGAAGGATCTCCTCTTTCCAATTGTCCACAACAGGAACACATAATCTACTAGTAGTCTATAAAACACCTTCATTATCAAGTGTAAAATCAGTGAACTTCCCTACACGAACATTCTCCTCAAGCTCAGCTAGAATAGGATCTCAGCTCTGAGCTGCCTTAATCCTATCTCTCAATACTGATCTAACTCTGAACCGGGCAAACATCCTCCTGATATACTAACCATCATCATCAAACCTTGATCCATTAACTCATGCAACTCTTGGATCAAAGGTCTCCTCTCCACACTAATGTGAGCAAGACTACCCGAGGACTTCCTACTCAAGGCATCTGCTACCACATTAGCCTTGCCTGGATGATAAAGAATATCACAGTCATAATCCTTTAGGAGTTTTAACCATCTCCTCTGCCTCAAGCTCATATCTCTCTACTGTAAAATATACTTCAAACTTTTATGATTTGTGAAAATCTCACAAGTCACCCTGTACAAATAATGTCTCTAAATCTTAAGAGCAAAGATCACTGTAGCCATCTCTAGGTCATGAGTAAGATAATTCTATTCATGCTTCTTCAACTACCTCGAAGCATAAGCTATCACCCTACCATTCTGCATCAATACATAACCTAGGCCGACTTTGGAGGCATCACAATACACAGTAAATTTATCTTCTCCATTAGGCAAAGTCAGAACTAGAGCTGTGGTTAACTTCTCATTCAATAATTAAAAACTATTCTCATAAGCATCTGACTACATAAATTTCATATTCTTTTGAGTTAGGCAAGTCATAGGAGTTGTAATTCTCGAGAAATCTTGCATAAATCTCCTATAATACCTAGCCAAACCTAGAAAACTTCAAATCTTTATGACATATGTCGATGTGGGCCGCTCAGACATTGCCTCAATCTTTTATGGATCAACCTTAATACCATCTTTAGACACTACGTGTCTAAGGAATGTAACACTCCTTAACCAGAAATCACACTTCGAGAATTTAGCATAAATTTGATATTCTCTCAGTGTCTATAGTACTGTCCTCAAGTGATATACGTGCTCTTCCATACTCTTTGAATACACTAATATATAATCAATGAAGACTACCATAAACTATCTAAATACCATGTTCATTGGATCCATAAGCGCAACTAGTGCATTAGTCAACCCAAAAGACATCACCATAAACTTGTAGTGACCATATCGAGTGTAGAATGTTATTTTGGGAACATCGGCTTCACTATTCTGCAACTAATGATAACCTCAAGTGAATCTTGGAAAAGAACTGTGCACCCTGAAGTTGATTAAACAAATCATCTATCCTCGAAAGAGGATACTTATTCTTCACTATCACTTTATTCAGTTCTCTATAATCTGTGCACAGTCTTATTGTACCATCCTTCTTCTTCATAAATAGGACTGGTGCACCCCAAGGAGAGACATTGGGTCTAATGAAACCATTGTCCAACAAATCTTGTAACTACTCCTTTAATTCCTTCAACTCTACAAGAGCCATTCTATAGGGTGGCATTAAGATAGGGGTTGTGCCAGGACCACATTTATACAAAACTTGATCTCTTTATGAGGTGGTAAACTTGGCAACTCCTCAGGAAAAATGTCAGAAAACTCACAAGCTACTGGAACATCTGTGAGAGACAACTTCTCCAATGAAGTATCCCTGACAACCTTTACTTAGCATCTTCCTAGTCGTGATAGCAAAAATGAGATTCTATGGTGCAAAACTCTTATCACCCACAAACTTAAACTCTTCTTCATCCAAAATTATAAAAATCACCTCTTTACTCCAATAATCCACAATGGTATAGTGTTGAGATAATCAATCCATACCAAGGAGCAGATCGAACTCCATCACATTCAACAACACTAATTCCATTAGTAATTCTCTGCCTCTCACTAACACTAGACAACCAGAAAGAACCACGTCAATGTCTAACAAATCACTTAAAGGAGTGGAAATAGATAAAGGAAAAGTCATCCTCGAAGCTTACCAATATGATTTTGAAGCAAAAACAGGGGACATGAAAGAATTTATGGCACCTGGATTAATCAAAACTCTAGCATCTAAGTAATAGACTGGAAGTATACCTACAATAATGGCATTGGATGCCTAAGCATCCTACTGGGTGAGGGTGAAAAATCTAGCTTGACCTCTACCTCCTTGCTGGCTGGTGGAAGCCTGACCAAAACACTTAGCACCTCTTCTACTAACTCTGCCATGCCCCTGCTGAGCCACAAGCTACGTCATACTTGGATACTGAACTTAAGACAACTGATAAGGAGCTAAAGCTGAACTGGAGATAAACTACTGCGAAAACTGCTGCTGGTAGCCAGAATATGGACACGCTTTAGCAAAATGTCCTGTCTGTCCGCATCTGAAATAAGCTCTAAGAGTCATGTAGTATGATCCCTAATGGACTCACATCTGACAACCACTGGCTGCTAATCCCATGTTACCGTAACCCGAACTCTGACCACTACTACTGTTGGTAGCTTCAAAATTGAATCTAATAGGTCTACATGATCCACTACGGCCATGTTTGCTACTCCTATGGAGTCTCTGCTGAGGTCTCTGGCTCTACTAATAGGATCCTCTCTATCGACTACTAGAGCCAATCTGCAAAGTGGTGTACTAAGTACTCTACAATCCTCCTGCCTGTACACCTCCCAACTAATAATAATTAGGCATAACTCCTTGCCTGACCAATCTGAGCTCTATCTCTTTGGCCAAATTTATCATAAACTCAAGAGTAAGGCCTATAGTAGGCATCCTAGCAAACGTAAAACCCAGTCCGATAACATATGTCATAACTCTGAAGTACTGATCTCTTATCAGATCCTCTACATATCAACCCAGTCTGAGGAACTCTCTAGTGTACTCCTCTACTGATCTATCACCTATGGCAATACCCACCAATCGAAGTCTATCACTCATTCACATAGGCTCTAGACATAAATGCCTCATAAATCTCTCTCTAAACTAAGCCTAGGTGAGTATCATCATGTGAGGCTGGATGACCTAAATGAACCAATCCAGAGTTGGCCCCTCAATAAACAGCTCAACTATTATGATCCTTTGATACTTAGTGTGAACATTCTGAGTCCTCATCTTTATGGCATGCAGAAAGTCTAAAGGGTCTATAGTCCCGTTGAATGATATCCTGCCAACTATGGCATAAAACAACGTTGCCTCAAGGTCAGACATGCCCTATTGATAAACAGGTTGCATCTGTTGTGCAACTGGAGGTATAGCAGCTTCCTCAAAATCCTGCTCTATAAGTTCCTTATCCTGTAGCTCTCTCTATCTACAGTGACCTATCGCTCCTCAAGGTCTACCTTTACCTCTGCCTTTGCACCTAATTGGTGGCTCTGGAGGTAGAACCTCATCCTAAAAGGACTCATCATCCTCGACCTCAATGACCAATGGAGAGACACATGCTCGGCTCCTCATTTTGAAGAGACAAAACAAGCAAAATTTAGACAAAACAGACATCCTAATGATTATGCAAAAAACTAAATCAAGGTAAACTTATCAAAGACATAGTCAAACCTAATTTACTATAGTAGCTTGAAAGAAAACACGACTCTGATAACCTAGGTCCATAACACTAATAACCTAAGCTCTAATACCAACTTTGTCATGACCCAAACCGGGGAGACATGACCAATGCTAGGGAATGGGAATTTTTTCAAATTTAAAACCCATAGCAAGCCTTAAAAATAAAAACACAAGCAATAATAATATAAAAATATGCTATAATTAAAACTTTAAAGAATATTAAAATAAATCTTTATTTCATAACATAACAAAATATCTTTTAATACAATATTCGGATACAAGATCTATAACTAATACAATACACTACTACCACAATAATACTATTACTGTAATGATTACTAAAAAATAGGAAAACTACAATTCAGTGTTTACACAAATTAGCTAGAGAGGAAAGAGTCTGACGAAGAGTATTACGGGGGAGGTCTGAAGTAGAAGATCCTGTAAAAAAATTATTAAGGGGAGTTAGACCTCACTGAGTAAATTATTATAATATATACACATGCAACCTAAAGTCATATACAGTCAAGCATCAGTATAATAATATATATATACATGCATATCATACAGATGTGAAAATCTACTTTTATATAATAATAGATGTAGAAAAGTTTATTTGAGTAAAGGATCAAAGTAGAACCCTAACATATTACACAACCTTAATCATTAAGTCTCACTAGCCAACAGGCTTACTTAATTTCAAAATAATTCTCTTTTCCATTTTTGGACAGTAGAATGGCCCCGAGATGCTAAGTCAACTGAGCTCCCCGCAGTCTCACTATCTGTGTGATTGGCCCTGAGACACTAGGTCAACCGAGCTCCTGCAATCACACTACTCTCTCATCATAATTCTCAATAATTAAATAATCAAGTCTCACACCACATAATTTCAACCCTAAAATCCATTTTTGAAGAAATATACCAATTATATACCAAACATATACTAAATATATACCAAGTATATACCAAAAATATATAAAACATATACATAATCATTTAGTAAAATAATTCATATTTAAATATATTATAAAAATATGGACCTACATGCAATGCATATATAAAATAATAACTCATAGTTGTGCGCTCCTCTAAACAGAGTAGACTGAACTGGTCCAGTAGGCCTCAGTCTCGGTGCAACTATAGAAAATAAATACATAATAATAATATTAGAATTAAACTCTTAATTTTATACTTCTAGAAATTCTAGAGAATAACTCGATCTAGTAGGACACAACTCGACCAAGAATCAAAAACTCAAGATCAACCTGATGTCATGTTTTACGAGAATTCTATAAAAAATTCGACAGAGTCTCCACTGTAAAATAGACGTCTCTCTACATAAAGTAGAGCTAATCCTGCAAGCAAACGCACTTTAAAATACACAAATGCACAACGTCTCGGGTTGGGCCCTCGAACTACACAATTCGTCCAACCGAGAACCAAAATACACAACAATCAATAATTTAATAATAATATATTAAAAATTATTAAAATCCATAAAAATCAATAAAATACATCAATTCAAGTTATTTAAATAATAAATACCTTAAAGCTAATTATTTTCAAATTAGTTAATAAATCTCAAATAAATTATATAATATTAATAAAAATCCATTTTTCAATTATTTGAAATTAAATAGTAAAATTCGCAAATAATCATTTAAATAGTTTGAATATGTAATAAAAATAGTTAAAAATTCATTTAATCACAAAAACAGTAAATAAACTTATTATTCGAATATAATTTCGGAAATCATTATTAATTAGTTAAAAATAATAAATAATTCGTAAAAATTATTTTAATACTATTTATTATTCCAAAATTATTCAAAACATAATAATTAACAATAATTTCAATTAAAACACCAAATTTACTAATTTATGTTAATTTTTCCAAAAATTTATTTTTTACATAAACTTTCAAAAATTTGTAATAAATAATCGGATCACAATTTTCATATACTTCCTTCACAAACTATAATCCAAATAATTTAAGAAATTTATTAAAAATATAAAAATTTTCCAGGAACAGTGACTCGACGAAAAATCAAAACACCAAAATTCAAAATAATTCAAAAAAATCAAACAAAAATATTTTTGAGTAACTCTAGCTTCACACAACAATATTTAAAAAGGAACTAAGCATGAATCATAGGAAATCAAGCTCAAAAAACTGAAAACCCTAAGTTGACCTAAACTAAAACTTGAAGATAACTCACTAACTAGACGTCCTAAGCTTGAACCGAGTTGAGAACTAGCTTGCCCGAACTGAGAGGAGTCAAACAAGCTTGGGATCATGAGCTAAAATCACCAAAAAGCTATCAGCGTTATTGTAGTTGTTGTTGATGTTTCTTTAGTTTCATGCCGGAAATGAGAGGGAAGGTAGCTGGTGTGGGCGGGAAGTAAAGGGAAGAAGGGGTGAAGCTTGGTGGTGATTGGTGGTGGCTGGTGGAGGCTCGGGGTGGTCCACGATGGGTTTGCAATTTGCGCAAGAAGAAGAAGAAGAAGAAGAGAGGGATAATAATAATAATAATAATAATAATAATAATAATAATAATAATAATAATAATAATAATAATAATAATAATAATAATAATAACAACAACAACAACAACAACAATAACAATAATATTTTTAAATAATAATCATTTTTGAATTAATTCCTCCAACTAATAAAATATTTAAAATAAAATAAATTAATACTATTCACCACAATGACAATAATAATATTAATAAATAAACAAATAATTATATACAACACTAAAATTAAATTACACAAATTAATCATAATATATAAAAAATTTAAATATTTATTAACACTTCATATCTTAAAATAAATTTAATAATTTAAAATATTGGCTTACAATATGGAGCCATTAGAAGCTGAATCCCTAGATAAAGACTACCATATTCAAGCTAAAATCATCACAGAGTTTAATGAGTTTCATGATATCACTTTAAGGAGATGCTATTTGTTGCAACAAGCGACAATGCAACATGGTGAAGTCCTTTTGCCTCCTAACTCAATGAAGGAAGAAACTAATGAAAGTGAGAGCCGAGCAAATAAGAGAGGGAACATCAAACAATGGAGTGAAGGAATCATGAAGAAGATCAAAGAGCTAATGGACATCTTTGACAATAGGATTGGGAACATGACCATAGATTTGTCTAATGATATGAAAAAATTTAAGAGGCATTGTGAATCAAGGGCTATAAGGCTACAAGATCAAATTGAAGAAATCTTCCGCATACTCCCTTAAAGCAAAAGGTCTAAAATGATTAATGAGGTAGCAAAAGTTGTTCTTCTCACTCCTTTGACTTCTCTACCAAGTGCATCAAAATGAGGGAAGTACACTATTCTTTAGTTTTTATTTATTTTATTTTCTTTTCATGTTTGTTTTAATTTAAGAGTCATGAATGTTTGGCTTAATTTTTGTGTTGTTCATTCATTACTCTCACACTTGAATTTTAGCAACATATTCACATATAGAACCTTTCTTATTAGTCTTAGTTTTCTTGAAGAATTGCTTTAATCTTCTTTTAATGATTTGTTTGGACTTTTTAAATTAGAAGAGTGATTTGTGGTTAGGAATTTTTATATTTTAATGAAATTAATGCTTACTTTTCTATTGTACAAATGAATTTAAATGCTTGATGTTTGAGAAAAATATTTGTAAGTAGGAATTTGAATTTGACCTTAGTATGATTAAATTCTCATGTATTTTGGTTTATTTTCTTCTAAAAAAAGAAGTAATGAGATGGAGCGTAAAATACACTTATTAGGAGCTAAATTTGAAAAGAATATCTTTAAATGCTCCTTCTACTCCAATGCTCTTTTTTAGAGTAACAGTATCCAAAAGACTCTTTTTGGAGGTATCCATACTGAGTAGTGCAGGAAAGGTGGGGGATGCTGAGATTAGGAAGACTTTTAATGAATAAAAGTTTTTAACCTTATATGTGCTGAATTTTTAACACCCTAAGTGTTAGAATGATTCCTACTTGCTTTTATTTTTCTTCATGTCAATTATTTGCTTTTATGATTTCAATAGAAAATATTGTTTTTCACATGGTAACAATGCATTCTTGACCTTGGGTTACTATTTTAATTTTTAAATTTTTATGATTTTTATTAAAGGAAGATTGAAGTAGTTTGTCAAGTTAAAGTTAGTTAATGATCATGATTCTTTAAATGAATATGTGTATTTGAGCATTACTTGAGGATAAGAAAACATTAAAGTGTGGGGGAATTTGATAAGTGTGAGAAATGCATTATTTTGAGCACTCAATGTGTTAGGATTAGGTGTCATTTTAGTTGCATTTATGTTTCTTTTATGGAGTTTTTGTTTAGTTTGTATGAATGTGTGCATGGTTTGTGTTTATGTTTATGTTTATTTTAGTAGTTTTTGTTATTTTTGATTATTTTTGTGAATATAGGTGTCAAAGAATAGTAAAGGAAAGATGCATGTGGCTCATTATCATTCTAGAAAAGTTAAAGGAGATTGCAATGGGGCATTCAAAGCTATTTGGATAAAATTAAGGAGAAGAAGCAGTGCACGACTATGCACAAAATACACACGGCCATGCAACCTGCTGTCAGCAAATTTGAATTTCAAATTTAATTACTAATTTAGGGGGATTTGATGGAGATTTATAAGGAAACAAATTAAGGGGCTGGAGGCAAGGATTTTATGTTAGGTGCAGACTCCAGAAAAGAGAAGATCAATTTTGTTATTTTTCTAAGTTTTTACATTACACTTTCTCTTTATCATTTTAAAGTGAACAAAGACTTATGTTTGTTCATGTTGACTTTGGAGATTAAGCAAGAGGATTGAAGAATAATAGACCTATTGTTCTAGGGGTGTCTTTTCTGATTTTGATATTGTTCAACTCTATTTTGATTAATGACAATGTTTATTTTCTTCTATTCTTCATGTTTTTCTTTTATAATTAACATGAGTGGTTAGGTTCTTTGTTAGGGTTCTTATTTCAATTCAACCATATGATTATTACAATTAAACCTAAGCCATTAATCTTAATCCTTTGTTTGTTGTTGAACTTTATATTCATAGGATTGATCATATTTTGATTGAATTTGCACAATGAAACTTGATCAAGAGATAGGTTGCTTTGGATTTAAACAATAACCTATTAGATGCTTTCTTAGTTTAGAGGCATTTAAGCAACTAATATTGATTAAGGGTTAGTTCTTAAACCGGGTTAAATGAATACTTAGTAAGTGAGAGCTATAAATTTAAGGTATCAATCTACTTGGTTAATTATAGGGTTGTCCAAAAGGAAAGCCTATGATTTTTTAAATGCCTTCAAATTGGATTAAGGTTAGGTATGGCTTAGGTATTAATTGATCTTAAGAAATAGTTGAATTGATAATAAGAATCCCTACACTTTAAATTGATTATTATTTAATTCATATTTCTTTTGTTTAATTTTAGTTTAATTTAAAACGCCCTTTTTCGTTGTTTAAACAAACAAGCACAATTAGTATTACACTACTCAATTTGTAATCTCTATAGGATCGATATTTAATTACTACTTGTATGATTCCATAAACTTGCAGATTACGAATCATTAATCTAGTAAAAAAACAATGTAATTTTTTATATCATCATATTACTTTATATTTATTTTACTATTCATAAATATCAATACTATTATTCATAATAAGTATTTTACTATTCATAAATACATATTATTTAAAAAAGTTCTTATTCTTTAAATGTAATGTATGAACAAGATTAAATTTTTAAAAGAGATTAATTTAAATCCTTTTCCAAATGTAACGATATTTATAATATATTTAGACTAAATTAAATAGTTTGTTAATGGTTGATACATTGCAATTAGCATAGGAGTTTTATGATGTTTCATGCATATTTAGGTTGCATTTAGTACACATTTGAGTTTAGTTTTCATGCATTTCATTCATAATTATAAATACTTTTGATCTCTATTATTCTTGGTAAATTTATATGAATTTGAATGACTTATAACAAATGCTTTTGATCTCTATTGTTCTTAGTAAATTTATATGAATATGAATGACTTATAGATATTTTTGAAGCTTGTTTGAAGCTTATAAAAGTTATATGGACATGTTGAAGTCATTCAAGGTTAAAGGAATGAAGGAACCAAGCTTTAAAGTGTTTTTGTACTGTCACTACTCAACACAAGATGTCTCTATCACGAGTCATCACACCATGACGACTCGGCACGGTATGAAGAGATATGACCCTCCAGACCATGTTGCATTCTTTTGACCATAACCTCCTCTACAAAATTAGGATTCAAGTGATTTAAGTAGATATAAAAAGATAATTCAGAAGGCTATAACTTTCATGAGGACACCTAGATCTAATTTGCTCATCTAGACTGTTGAAAATACCCTTGAAGGAACTGCCTTATTTAAGCAATGTGATCCTTCACCAAAGCTTTTTGTTTGTCATGAATTGTACCCTATGATTGTCAACTTCATAACATATAAGTAGTTTATTTTTGTCTTTGCAAAATAGGAGATAGATATATTTATAAATTAGAGAGAGATAAAGATTATTATGAGAACATTTATTGTAGGAACTTGAAGTTGATATTGAAAGAAGATCAAAAGAGCATTGGCCTTATAAACATTTTCATTCATCAACTTATTATCTAAAGAGATTATTAGAGACTCAAAATTCATTTCTAAGTGTTTCTAACTCTTCCTTTCTATAATTCTCTTGGTGTTTGAATATTATTTTATTGTGTTTATGCTATTATTAATTATGTATCAAGACTAATTGCTTAGGAGGTTGGAATTGCAATGGATGATTAATGAATTATATTATTTATTTTTCATTGTTAAATAAATGACTTGATTTCAATTCAGTACTTAATTGTGTTATATATGCTTGATTGCCATATATTATATTTTAGTTAAATATTCACAACTAGAGTTGGGATATTTAATGGAAAAGCAATTGAATTCACTTTAATTAATTAATTTGGACTAATGAATTGAGCTTAAAGTGTTTAGGAAATGATATATGCTTAAAAGAGGAAAATCTAGACATAACACACATGTGAAATTGATCAATAAAGAATGAGGACTCTAAAAAATAAATAAATAAATTGTGAGATGGAGTGTAAAATGCACTTGTCCAAAAAAAATTTTGCAAAGTGTACATATCTTATTCCTCTAGCCTAATACGACTATGAATAGTGCTAGTAGCGACTTGACGATGTTATGGATTCCCAGTAAGTCGTGTGCATTTGTGTTTGCTCCTCATTTGTATTCATTTGGAAAGGATTTTTAATAATATCTCAAGTAAAGTTTTATTGTCCAAAAATGCCTTGAGATTGATTACAAGTGTGCATGTGCTTTTATTTTGTCCTCTATAATTTAGTAGTTTCCCTAATACTTAAGTTTGATTAGTAAATTGGAATTGAATTTGACTTGCATTGATTTCATTTATAATAATGCTTCGTGAGGGTTTCTTTATTTCCTTTATCATTATTATCCATGTTCTAGGCTTGTTAGTGCTTCTAGAGTTAGTTGTCAATCCCTTTTTCTTTGTTTCTTTGATTTAATGTGGCAATGACCATTATTAGTACTTAATCATTTTTTAATTGAAAGGAGTAATTTATTGATCTTTTGTTTAACCTTCAACTTTTATTTTTAAGTTTTGCTTGAAAGCAAGCAAAGTCTAAGTGTATGGGAGTTTAATACAGTACAATTAGCATAGTAGTTTTAGGATGTTTCATGCATATTTAGGTTGCATTTAGTACACATTTTAGTTTAGATTTCATGCATTTCATTCATAATTACAAATGCTTTTAATCTCCATTGTTCTTAGTAAATTTATATGAATTTGAATTACTTATCAATGCTTTTGAAGTTTGTTTGAAGCTTATAAACGTTATATAGACATATTGAAGTTATTCAAGGTTAAAGAAATGAAGGAAGCAAGCTTTGGAGTGTTTTTGTACTATCACTACTTGGCACAAGATGTCTTTGTTACAAGTCGTCACACCGTGATAACTTGGCACGGTGTGAAGAGACACAACCCTCTATACCATGTTGCACTCTTTTGACCATAACTTCCTCTACAAAATAAGATTTCAAATGGCTATAGAAATCTAATTCAGAAGGCTATAACTTTCATGAAGACACCTAGACCTAATTTTCTCATCTAAATTACCGAAATGCCCTTAAAGTAACTGCCAATGTTGAAGCAATGTGATCCTTTACCAAGAATTGTAGATTTTTATTTGTCATAAATTGTACCCTATGGTTATCAAATTTACAACATATAAGTATTTTATTTTTGTCTTTGCAAAATAGGAGATGGATAAATTTATAAATTAGAGAGAGATAAAGATTATTATGAGAACAATCATAGTTGGAACTTGAAGTTGATATTGAAAGAAGATCAAAAGAACATTGGCCTTGTAGGCATTTTCATTTATCAATTTATTATCAAAAGAGATTAGTGGAGACTCTAAATTCATTTATAAGTGTTTCTAACTCTTCCTTTCTATAATTCTCTTGGTGTTTGAATATTATTTTATTGTGTTTACGCTATTATTAATTATATATCAAGACTAATTGCTCAGCAGGTTGGAATTGCAATTGATGATAGTTTCAATGAATTACATTATTTTTTTTGCATTGTTAAATAAATTATTTGATTTCAATTCAATACTTAATTGTGTTATATATGCTTGATTACCATATATGATGTTTTAGTTAAATATTCACAATGAGAGTTAAGATATTTGATGGAAAAGTAATTAAATTAACTTAAAGGTTAGGAAAGTACCTGGAGATAAGAAATCCACTTTGAGGGATCAAAGAATTAGCAAAGAACTTCATAGTTTTTGTTTATCTCTATAATGACACGAGAGTGCTTGTATACTTTAAATGGAAACACCCTTACTTGACAACGAGAGTTGCTGTTAAGGATTTTAGGTCATATTCTCTAATCATTACATTCATAGTTAATATAATTGTTTTGTGTTAATAATTCATTGTTCTATTCTACATTGTAATCTCTACCTCCACTTCTTTAAATATTGTTTGTTATTATTTTATTTCTTATTAATTGTATAGTTTATGATTTTACTATTTAAATTAAATCTATAATTTGATTAATTACTACTTGATTATTGGTAAGCCTATTTATCCTAGAATTTATCCGTTTAATACTTGATTTCTCATTATTCTCTGTATTCGACCCCTTGCTTATCCTATATTTAGCCATAGAAGCTAGGGTATACATTCTAACCCACATCAATGGTTGGTTTAAATGTTCATTTCAGGTTATGTGAGATTATGCGTGATAGATGGAGATGGCGGAGTTCTGTTAGCACGAGACAAATGTAAGAAGTCAATGCTTTTTGTAATTTTTTTTATTTTTAAAGACAACTCCGCTAATGTCAATTCAAAATTTTTTTTAAATTTTGTAGGCCGGCCACTTTTGTTTGTTTTAGAGCAAATACATTTCTTTGTTTTTTAGCTAACATGTGCCATTTGCATGAATTAATTTGAACAATCATTTGCATGAATTGTCTCTAATGTGTTTGCCCAATTTTTGCATGGGAAATTGAAATTTTAGTTTGGTAAAATTCATTCTTGGAAGATCAAATGGCCATTTCAGGCCAATATGTATTGTATAATATTAAGTTAATTAATAATTTCACTAAATATAGTTAGATTTTTTTATGTTTTTATATATCAAAAATAATGTGTTAGCAATTCATATATGTATTTTGTTCATTATACATTGTATAAAATTAATGAACTATATATTACATATATTGAAAAAACAATTGAATAATAATATTATGATTTTTTTTAATTTTAACATTATTAACATAATAATAATAATAATAATAATAATAATAATAATAATAATAATAATAATATTATTATTATTAATATTATTATTATTATTATTATTATTATTATTATTATTATTATTATTATTATTATTATGCATGAATGCAGTGTATGGCCTAATTTTCTTTTTATTTTTTATTTTAAATTATTAGCATGATGACTTAATTATTAGCTAATAATTAACTAACTATTACCTTCATTTGCATGAATACATATTGTAATATCCCGGGTTTTTAAATAATTTTAAATTGCATCGGGATATGCAGTGTTAATAATTTTTATATATTTTTTTTATTATTTAATTAGTTTGTTATTTATTAAAGTCATTTTTTAATTATTTTAAGTCTTTTACGTAAAATTTTCCCGAGATTTTTATTTTCGAGGAAATTAAAACGTAAATAAATAAATATTAATTATTTTAGACGGTTTTATGATTTTGCATGAGTCCATGCATGATTTTTAAGTGTGGAATAAAAATATATACATATACATGCATATATGTACATTTAAATTAAAATTAGGGTTTATTTTAATTAAATTAAATTATATTTTATAGTTTTAATATTAATTAAATGTGTATATATATGTATATGTATATATATATATTATTAAATATGTGTATGGTGAATATTTATCGTGCATATAATATTATATATTAAAATAATATAAAGTATAGATATATATATACATATATACATATAATATATTTACCTAAAACTAAAATCTCAATATTTACAAGATTGCCATCTTCAGCATCACCATCTTCCCGATCACCCCTTTCCCCATTCCAGCATCTGTCACGCCATTTTCTCCCCATTGGTGTGCTTCCCGACTTGCCACTTTCCCTTTCAACTTGCTCCGCTGCCCCTAGCCTCCTTCTCTAGCACTGTTTGGCTTGATTTTGGTCGAAAACTCGGAACTCATCTTCAACTTTGTTCTCCTTCCTCCAGCCATCATTCTTCACGATTCCGGTGTCCCTTAGCTCCTCAAGCTCCAATAAACTCGATCCAAGCTTCGGTTTGAGCTCTAACTTCTCCATTTTTGCTGTTTTTCGATTTCTTCATTTCGGCCATTTTTTATTTTTTGATTTTTTTTGAGCTTTTTCCTTGTGATTCATGAAAATTTCCTTAAAAAATATTGTTCCCCTTAGCTTAATCTACCTCTGTGAATTTTTGTGGAATTTTTGGGAATGATTTTGATTTTTGGGAATTTTTGATTATTTTATTAATATTTTCTAATTTTCGTAAATTAATTAATTAAATTATGAAATTGTGATTTATGGTGTTTATAGGTGTTGAAATGCATTTTAGAAATTTATTTGTAATTTTTATGATTTTTATATAATTATTATGAATTTATTTAGTTTATGTGATTTTTGGAAAATTAGGTTAATTATGTGTTTTATTGAAATTAATTGGTTAATTGAGTATAACTATGAATTTATTTGAATTATATGTTGAGAAATTAATTTTTGAGTAATTATATTATTTTTGGTGAATTTTTGAATATTTATAGTGAATTTATATATAGTAGGGGTATTTTAGTAATTTGACACTAAATTGGCTTAAAATATAATTAAATTGGTTTTAATAGTTATTTGAGATATAAAAATGATTTCTACAAATTATTTAGTATTTTTAACTAATTAAAACTATTTTTCATAAATTATTTTCAAATTATATATAATATACTATTTTTCTAAATAAATGAGTTTTTATCGATTTTTAATATGTTTTAGGGCTAATTATGTAATTTGGATTTATAAAATGTATTTTGGCTAATATTTATGAATTTATTGAGAATTATTGAATTTTTAATAATATTTTATTAAAATTAGGGTTTTTATGTATTTATCGGTAAAATAATTATTTTTAGCGTTTGAATTTCTAATTTGCTATATTTTGAGTATTAAAGGGTATTTTTGGTATTTTTAACATTTCAATGTGTTCTGTGTTTATCTCGTGAATTATGAACCTCGGTCAGTAGAATTGTAGTTTGGGAGTCCGACCGAGGGATTTTGTGATTGTTTTTATTCGAAGTGTGTTTCGTTGTAGGACCTGCTCTACTCTTTGAGTAGAGAGATGTCCGTTTTACAGGGAAGGTTCTACCGAATTCCTATTCTCGTAAAACATGATATCCTATCGAATTCCTATTCTGATTTTGTGTCTGATATTCTTAAATTGAGTCTCTAGGGATTTCGATAGATTTATTCTAATTTCGTATTATCATTTGTTTGTTTAGTTGCACCGAGACCGAGGTCTAGTGGACCAGACCCGTCGAACCCGTCTCGAGGAGCACAATTACATTGAGTTGTTATTCTATATATACTTGTATTAGGATTGCATGTTTAAGAAATGTATGATTTATTTTATAAATTATGCATAAATGGGTTAATTATTGCTTAGGTTTATTTTTGGTATATTTTGGTATGTCCTTGGTATATTTTAAATTATATCCATGTTTTATTAATGAATTATCCTTAAAATATTTTTAAGTATATTTAAAGTTTATTTTATAATTAAATTGAATTTATTTGACGTATATATACTGGAAATATACTTGGCTTATTTTTTGTATATTTCTAGTATATATATGGTTTATATCATTACTTTAATTCATGTCATGTATCATTTATTTTATGAATGTATGAATTTATTTTTAAATGAAGGATATCAATAAAACGTGCTACCTAGTGGGTAGCACTAGAATCAAGTACGTACCGGTACGACGATAGATTTTAGGCTATATTACTAACCTATTTGTGGATTATGATCGGATTGATTTATATGATGTGAGATGTGATTTGAGAGTGAGATTGCTAGAGCTCGGTTGACCAAGTGTCTCGAGGCTAATCACATTGACAGTCAAACTGTTGGAGCTCAGTTGACTTAGTGTCTTAAGGTCAGTCTACTGTCCAAAAGGAACAAGTGAATTTATTTGGAATAAGTGAGTCTACTGTTTGAGGTTGCGATTTTCTAGGGTTCTATTTGATCCTTCATATACGGATGTTATTTTCAGTATATATATATATATAGGGTTCTATTTGATCCTTCATATACGGATGTTATTTTCAGTATATATATATATATATATATATATATATATATATATATATATATATATATATATATATATATAATGATTTTGATACATATGTGTGATTTTGCTTGTATATATATTTATTATATATACTATTGAATGTGTGCATTTGTCATTTAGTATGCATGTATATATATTATAACAATTCACTCAGTGAGGTCTGATTCCCCTCCATTGACTATTTTTTCATGAGAGTTTTCTTCTTCAGGCCTCAGTAGCAGACCCTTACGCCGGATTTCTTCTGCCCCGGCTGTAATATCCCATGTTTTTAAACATTTTTATACTATATCGGGATTTGCAGTGTTAATAATTTTTGATATATAATATTGATATTTTATGAGTTTGTTATTTAATTAACGCTTATTTAATTATTTTATGCTATTTTAAGTACTTTACGTAAAATTTTTCCGAGAATTCTATTTTCGGGAAAATTTTCACGTAAAAAACTTACTGTTAATTATTTTAAGTAGATTTACGAATTTGCATGAACTCATATATATTTTTAAAAGTGTTAAAATAAAGTATATATGTGTATTTATTTAAATTTAATTAGGGTTTAATTAATTACCCTAATTTTTATTATTTATTATTAGTTTAATATTATTTAATTATTTTTTTAGTGTATAAATTATTTAATATATTAAATTATGTGTGTGGTATATATTTAATATGTGTGGAAATTTATATTATTATAATATATAGTGTGGACATATATATATACATATTATAGTGTTAAAATCAAAAATTTTTGGCAAATTACCATTTCGCCCCCGACTCCTCCTCCTTCTTCCCCGATCACCTCCCATCGCCAACCACCATCTATCACGCCGTTCTCTTGCTGTCGGTGTGCCTCCCGGCATGCCACCTCCTTCCTCAGCCTTCCCCGCCACCTGTTGCAGCCGTTTCCGGCGTCGGGAAGCTTGTTTTGGCCTGAGAAGCTGAAACTCTTCTCAACGTCGATCAAGCCAATTCCGGCCACCGTTTTTGACACCGCCAGTCTCTATCTTCTCCTTGAGCTCCGGTGAGTGTGATTCCAAGCTTTTTTTAATTTAAAATAGTCTATATTTGCCTAGGTTTCGATTTTGCAATTTCAGCCTATTACGGTTTTTGAATTTTTTTGAGCTTCAATTGATTGATTCATGATAAATTCCTTCACAAATGTTGTTCCCCTTAGCTTAATCTACATGTGTGAATTTTTGTATAATTTTTGGAATTTATTTTGATTTTTGGGTATTTTTGAATATTTTATTATTATTTTCTAATTTTCTAAAATTAATTAATTAAATTATGAAATTGTGTTTTATGGTAATTATAGGTGTTGAAATGAATTATAGAAATTTATTTGTAATTTTTGTGAATTTTTATGTATTTATTTTGAATTTAATTAGTTTATGTAATTTTGAGAAAATAGGGTTAATTGTGTTTTTAATTGAAATTAATTAGTTAATTGAGTTTATTTATTGATATTATTGATATATATGTTGAGAAAATTAATTTTTGTGCAATTATATTATTTTCAGTGAATTTTTGGAGTAATTTTAGTATATATATATATATATATATATATAGGGGTATTTTGGTAATTTTACCCTAAATTGGCTAAAAATATAATTAAATTGGTTTTAATAGTTATTTAAGGTATAAAAATGATTTCTACAAATTATTTAGTATTTTTAATTAATTAAAACTATTTTTTGTGAATTATTTTCAAATTATATATATAATATACGATTTTTCTAAATAAATGAGTTTTATCGGTTTTTAATGTGTTTTAGGGTTAATTATGTAAATTCTACTTATAAAATTTATTTTTAATATACAAGGGTATTTTTGATATTTTGTGTATATTCAGTGAATTGTGGACCTCGATCAGTAAACTGTAGTTTGGGGTCCGACCGAGGGATTTTGGTTATGTTTTGTGTTTATTTTTCGAAGTGTGTTTTTTTGCAAGGCCGGCTCTACTCTTTGAGTAGAGAGATGTCCATTTTACAGGGGAGATTCTGCCGAATTTTTGATAGAATTCTCATAAAACGTGATGTCCAGTCGAGCTCTAATCCTAATTCTGTCTCTAGTATTTTAGATCAAGTCTTTAGAACTTCTGTTAGATTTGTTATGATTCCTGTCATTTTTGTTTGTTTAGTTGCACCGAGACCAAGGTCTAGTGGACCAGGCCCATCGGACCTATCTTGAGGAGCGCAATAATTGTGAGTTGCTATTCTATATATATATGCTTTAGGGTGCATGATTTAGAAATGTATGTTTTATTTTGATTAATTATGCATAAATAATTCAGTTAGTATTTAAGTTTATTTTTAGTTTATTTTGGTTTATCTTTAGTTTATTTTCGGTATATTTTAAATTATATGCATGTTTTGCTAATAAATTAGGTTTAAAATGTTTTTGAATATATTTAGTTTATTTTACAATTATATTGGATTTATTTGATGTATATATACTCGAAATATACCTGATTTACTTTTGGTATATTTCTAGTATATATATGGTTATTGTTGCTATTATATTTAAATTCATGCATCATTTATTTTTATGAATGTATGCTTTATATTTCAATGAAGAATATCAATAGAACGTGCTACCTAGTGGGCAGCACTAAGACCGAGTACGTACCGGTACGCTTATAGCATTTAGGCTATATTACTAACCTGTTTGAGGATATTGATTGGATATGATTATTTGATGTGTGAGATATGATTTGGGAGTGTGATTGCTAGAGCTCGGTTGACCAAGTGTCTAGGGGCCAATCACACCAAGTGTCTAGGGGCCAATCACACTGACAATCAGACTACTGGAGCTCGGTTGACTTAGTATCTCAGGGCCAGTCTATTATCCAAATGGATCAAGTGATTATATTGGAATAAGTGAGCCTGTATGGCTAGAGTGTTGTCTAACACTGTATGAGGTTACGATTTTCTAGGGTTCTATTTGATCATTCATAAACTGTGATTTTCAATAAAAATATATAAAATGATTTTTATTGCATCTGTGTGTATTTTCTTGTATACATACATATTATATATACTTTTGATTATGTGCATTGGCATTTTGTATGCATGTATATATATTATAGTAATTCACTCAGTGAGGTCTGACTCTCCTCCGTTGACTATTTTTCAGGAGAGTCATCGTCATCAGACCTCAGTAGCAGACCCTTACGCCGGATTTCTTCTGCCCCGGCTTCATTATGTAAACTGCTCACTTGAGTTTTATTTTTATTAATCTAGACACTGCAGTAGTTGTAAAAAAATTGAAAAAAGATATTGTATTATATTGGTATGAGTTATGTACTTTAAATATTTGAACTGGATTTGTATTAAAAGTTTATTTATATATGAGATGAGGATTTGATTTAATCTCATTTGGTGAAAATATTATTTTGATATTTATGATTTTATTCCGCTGCATAATATTTTACTCCAATGTGTTGTTATTATTTATATTGCATGTTTTATTTTATTTTAGGCTTGCTACGGGTTTCGGATTCGAAAGAATTCCCGTTCGCTAGCGCCGATCATGGCCCCTGTTTTGGGTCGTGTCACTAGCTTTACTATGTAATCTGCCCACTTGATGTTATTTTATAATCTAGACAGTGCAATAGTTGTAGTCAGTTGTGAGACTTATGTATTATGCTTGTATGAAATATGTATTTTAAAGATTTGTATTAAAAGATTATTTATATATAAGATAAGTTTGTTTATTTAAATCTATTGACGGATTATTATTTTATTTTATTTATGAGATTTATTTTCGCTACGAGTTATTTTATTTATGTTATTATTATTGCATGTTTTTATTTTATTTTAAAGGCTTACTACGTGTTCCGAATTTGAAAGACTTCTCGTTCCCTAGTGCTGGTCATGCCCCTATTTTGGGTCGTGACACATATTGAAAGGACTTGCATGAAATCTAATGCATCAACCAATTGCATTAACTTTAGTGCAATAAAACTTGACTGGACATTGCTTTAGTGGCCAAAACACTTTAAAAAAAAACCTTTGAATATACAATTCCGCTACTTTGTAAGGCGGAGTTGTCTTACAATTAAAAAAATTAAATTGTGAACTTCACTATCTAAGATGTCGAAGTTAATAAAAAAAATTATCAACTATCATCTCCACCAGTATGGATGGCAAAAATGGGCTCTCCGCCACTCCTGCTCGCGGAGTTATTTTTGTTAGTCCAACTAGAAAAAAACTACCTAAATTGGTAAATGATTTTTAAACTATCCTAAATTTGTAAATACTTTAAAAACTACCTTAAATTGAGAAAATAAATTTCTTTTTACCCTAAAATAGGAAAAAGCCACAATATAAAAGCTAACAAGTAAGTGTATTGGACTAGAGAAGTAACAAAGTGAGTTGTGTCAGGTTTGTAAGAGAAGATGGAATTTCTCCATATAAATTTGTCTTAACCAAGTCCAAAACTTGAAGCTTGGTAAGGTTACGAAGCCAAAATAAAGTACTAGGATTCACGTTATTAAAAGAAAGTGACAAATAAGTGAGTTGGAGAAGATTACCCAACGAGGAGGGTATCTGTCCAGGGAAGTTATTATAAGAAAGGTCTAGGACATCAAATTTCGTAAGCTTGCCAATCAAAGTTAGTATTGAACCTGAAAAGTGGCATCGAGTGATAGCAAAACTGTTTAGTGATTTAAGGTTACTGATTGAATCCGATATCTGACCAGAAAAACTTTTTTCATTAAGTCTCAACATCTTAAGTTGGCTATCCACTTGAAATTCTGGTAAATACCCTGTAAGACTTGGATTTAACCTCAGGCTAAGGAAACAAAGGTTTGGTAGTTGGAAGATTCTAACAAGAAACTGTCTATGCAATTCACAATCTCTAAGAAAGAGAGATGATAGAATAGATAACTTTTATAAGCTTTGAGGTACAGTGGAAGAAATGGTGACACCACTTAGATAGAGTTCGTTCAAATTGGTAAATATTTCAACTAGATCTCTTAGACTAGGCTTCTGAGGCATCAATAATGGATTATCTGAGAGGTCAAGGGAAATCAAATTGGAAAGCGCTAATATTTCTTATGGAATTTGGCCAGAAAAAAAGAGTTAGCGAGATTTAAATATGTAAAAAAATTGAAAGGTTATTAATTTCAGGAGGAATTATAGAAAAATTGAAGTTATTATTGGCAAGTTTAAGACTTGTGAGATGAACAAGGCAAAAGAGGGTGATGTTAGAGTTTATGAAACCATACAGACAACTACTTGCAAGGTCAAGACCAATGACATGGCCGGTATTCTTGTCGCACTCAACACTATCCCATGAGCAACAATCATTTTGAAGACTACAAGAGAAGATTTGACATAGCATAAGGTATATAATAAAGGATAAATGTCATTTACCATTGAATTTCGCATGATTGACCGTCAAACAACCTTCTTTTATCTATTAATTTAAAAGAATGCCAAAATAAAAGGCATCAATGTTGTTAATTCACAAGGAATACCGAAATTGGAAGAAAATTAGAACTTTGATTATCAAATTCAAAAAATGTCAACAACATAAAAATACTTTTTGGGAAAAACACTAAAAAGAAAAGGGAAAAAAAACCCAACAAAAACATCTAAAAAAACATAAAACTTCAAACTAAAATTTGAGGCCTTAAATGATGGATTTTGCGCTTGAAGTTGTCATGCGACAAGGACAACTATAGTTTCTATTATGGAGTTCTGAATCAACTTCAATTTGATATATTATAAGCCTTCTAGTTCAATCGGACCTAAAAGTTAAAGTCACCTAAAGGCTGACTGTGCATCTTGACTTTCTTCCTAAAATCTAAACTTTTCAAATACGCCAAGGTTGTCTAGTCCGCATCAAGATGTTAGTATAATCAACAGAAGAACAAGCCAACTGGTCGAAGACAAGGCTTTCTTTGAATTGCAACAAGGAAGAACTCTCTTGGTCATGGCAAAGTAGCTACTGTATGAAAGAAGAGTAACAGGTATGCAGCAGCCAAGAAAAGAAGAATGGAAATTGCAAACATCTAGAGGTAGACGAAGATGCTGCCATACTTACACAAGTAAGCAAGAATCCTGGATAATCTCACGTAAGCAAATATGTGTTTAAACTCCAAAAAAAAAAATTAGTTTAAATAGATTGTCTCTTGATAATTCAGCTTATTCCTGAAAATAGTTGACTTTAAAATTCCGCATGTCATACATATGGGAACAACAATTGGTAATTTTTTTTAAATTAAATAAATATTCAAAATTTATTGAATTCTAATTGAACTTAAAACGTTTCTGGTTGATATATGAATGAACAAAATTATACCCATAGTTGATTTGATATTTCTACTATTCATCTGAATCTAATCATTCTTTTCCAAAAGCTCTAAAAAAAAGGGGCAAGTATTTGTCGAATGAAAGAGGTGCAATGAGGTACAATTATAGAGCATAAGAACCGAACTCGTCAGGCATGACACTATGCCCGGTGTAAACCACTCAGACTATAGCATCTGGATTACATGCTCATTCTTCTTCTAAAAGTCTACCAAATAGGTTAAAATTCAACATTGTGGAAAATTTTATCCATTTCAGTTGTTTTACAATTGTGATAATAAATCGATTTATGTAAAATTTTCAATTAATTATTATCAAATTTCAAATATTGCTAGTAATTTAATTTTTTTTAATTATTATTTTTCAATATTTAGTAGATATAAAGATTTCAATTAATTCGAATCAAATTAAATGAACTCATACAAAGAATAAAATTCTTTCAGTATTTACTTTTTTCATATATAAAATTTAAATTTAAAACTTTACTAAAAAAATTTAATTTTTTATCATTGATTAAATTTCTTTGATAATACAAAAAATTACAAAAATAAGTCATGATTAATTAAATATCCATTAATAATTAATAGATATTCGTTGCAAAAAAATAATCATTAATAGATATTCACTTGTGATCAAAAAAATCGTAAGAGATCTTACATTAACTTTCATAATTTTAATTCTATCGTAGAGATGCTCACTCTCAATTTATTGAGAGTTCGAGGCATCCATGGTAAAGCTCCTTTGATTGTTATTGCGGTTTGGCGCTCTCCTTAACTTAAATGGATTAAAGTAAACACAGACGGTTCCGTCTTGGGATCTTCGGGTGCAGCTGGTTCGGGTGGCATTTTCCAAACTTCCCGAGGCTTGCCTAGAGGTGCGTTCGCGTCGCGATTAGCTCAGGTTTTACTTTCGCTTTCATTGCTGAGCTTCTTGCAGCAATTAAAGCGGTTCAAATTGCTTGGCAGCGGGGTTGGCACTCCCTCTGATTAGAGTGCGACTCTATGTATGTGGTTCAGTTTTTCAAGATCAAATCTTTAAAGGTTCCTTGGGTGCTCAAACGTCAATGGTCTCAATGTTTGTCCTTTGTTGCGTAAATGAACTTTCGTATTTCTCATGTTTTCCGAGAGGAAAATTCTGCTGCAAATGCATTGGCTAAACATGGCGTTTTGGCTACTTCTTTCCTCTGGTGGGACTCAGCTCCTGATTTTTGTAATCCTGCAATTTGTGATGACTATAGCCGTAGAGTTGATTACAGATTTGTCTAGTCATGTTAGGCTATTGAAAGGCTGTTGTCTTTTTGTTTGTTTGTTACTTTTACATTCTTTCCATGCGTGATGTAAAATGCTAATATTGTGTCAATCTATTTGAAATTTTTAGGTGCATTATCTGATTTCCGGATTTCAAATTTTTACTTTAAAAAATAATTTTAATTTAAAATTATGATAAAGTACTAAATTGACAAAATTATGTATACCACCATTCTCACATGAAAGTTTCAATTTTCATCATCCTCTAAATCTCACCAATAATTAAAATTTCCTCTTTAATGCTAAAAAATTATAAAAATAAATCATGACTTGTTAATTATCCATTTAAAAATTAATAGACTTTCATTTGTGAAAAGTTTTAAAAATTCAGTAAAATAATGATATTTTTAAAGATTTTATATTTACTTTCATGGAGTACCTCAAAAAAAAATATTTATTTTCATGGTTTTTATTAAAAATTATAATAAAATGTATATTTTTTACAACAAAACATAGATTCTAAATTAAAAATAAATTTGTGTGTTGATCTTCTGAAAAAATTTATATCAGTACATAGGTCTACAGGTGCAGAATTATAGGAAATTTATCCAAATTTCACAGCAGCTGGTTAAAATAGTAATAAGTTTAAATTTTTTAAAAAAAAAATAAATTTAAGTTTTATATATAAAGAAAATAAATATTGAGAGAATTTTATTTTTTTATAAGATCACTTGACTTATAGTCCAAAATATTGAACATTAAAAACATTATATGCAAAAAAAAAAATTATCTAAATTTCATCTATAAAATTCATTATCTAAAGTTTGAGGTAACTTCTTTTTAAAGGTATTTTAAAGTATAGGGTTCTAATTCTGCCTTTATTAATTTTATCGGTATTTAGGTCATATTTTTATTTGACCTAACTATTATGTTGAGACAATTTGTATTGTTATTTTACCTAAAAAAAAGTTATTATCAGAAGCCAAATGTGATATTTTTATTTTTTTAGATTGAAACAATTTATAGCCACTAATTATTTTTTTAAAATTATTGATATTTAAAATTTATTGGATTCTAATTAATTCAGTTCAACATGAATAAAATCATAAATATGGCAAAAAAAATTTAACAACTAATTTAATGCAAGTAGAACTCGAATCTAAGATTTAACTTAAGCAAAAATAACTTTTTATTAGTTGATCTAAATAATTATTGGTATATAACCGCTAATTATATAAGGACATAACACTCTGCAATAGTAAAAATAAATAAATAAACAAGATGTTACAACTATAATTTTTGCATTTTTATTTTATTTTATTTTTAATGAATATATTATATTTTAAATAAATGACCACTATGACTTTTTTGAGCAAGTAACTTGGTAGATATCAGATAATAAGTTGTTCGTTTGTTTTTTTTAGGACCTTTTGTTAGTGAAAAATACTGAATGTTTGTTAAAGGATTAGGATCTCTATCTGTATAGTAATTTACACTAATTTCACAAATTAATGAATTATAAAATTCAAATTTTACATTTTAATAACTTTAGAGAGAAATAATTATTTGGAGTTCATTTCTAATCTAATATGAGTCTGATTTGTGTTTTGTATAATTTAAAAAAAAAAAATAGATGCAAAAATTCCACGTCATATTCTCACCATTTACTTTCTTGTATGTGGCAATTATTATGCCTATCCCTTGTGTTCAAAGTCGGCCTGTTTTGTACTGACTTGCATCGTTACTCAATTTTATACTAAATGAATATTTTTTTTCTATTTCAAAAAATATTTCTAGAATTAGTAAGGCCCAAAGCAAAATTTCTTATTGTCTTGTTGTACCACAAGCCGAGAGTGAAGAATATTAAAATGACCACAAAAAGAATGAAGCATAAGTTTTGTCACTTGATGGTATATGAAAAATTCGGTCTGTCATGAGTTGACACGTGACATATTAGCTATTGACTAAACTGACACGTCATTACTTTTCTCTAAGCTGTGGACCTCTAACTTTTCTATTATGGCCATGCCACCTGCATCCCTCCATCGACAGAAATAATTATTAGAAATATTTTTAACGATACAAATTGCATCAAAGTGAACCTATTAGTTTAGTTTAATTTTTAATTTTTGGTTATTTTTGTTACTCACTCTTAACTAGTGGTAGATTATATTATATAAGTCAAGTCTTCCACTCAATTTAGAGATGTAATTGAGTTGAGACAAGTCGAGCTTAGCTTTGGTATGCTTGAGTTTGGTTTGGTCAAAATAAATCATATTCGAGCTCGGCTTGAGTTCGGATAAAATCAAAGATATGAAGTTCGAATTTGACTTGAGTTCGGGAAATATTAAAGGTATAAAATTTGAGTTCAGTTTAAATTGAATTCAAGCTTATTCACAAACAAAACTCATTTGTGTTCGCTATATAATTTGTTTGATTGTTCGTTCGTTTAATTGATTAATTACTCGTTTGTGAGCTCTTTAGGAGCTCATTTCTAAGCTCATCAAGAGCTCACTTGTGACTCAAAAATACATGCAGCAGTATATATATGCAAATGCAAATAAAAAACATAGAAAAAGTATAATACTACACATCCAAATGCAAATAATAAAATTACAGTCATCTAATTGCAAATATCCAAATGAAAAAATTTAACAAACCCAAATAACAAATAGAGAATACTTTAGCATTGAAAACAAGCTTTTGCTTGTTGATGAGCTGCCACTCATGAGAAACCTCCTTGATTTTCTTCTTCTTGGATTTAGTCTCCTTCTCCTCATCCACATCTTCGACACCTCCCTCTTCTTCCTTCTTGGGCTCACCATCTTCATCATCACTAATTTCTTTCTCAGCTTGTGATTCCCATATGTATTGCTCATCGTCATTGTGTTTTGTGGTCACAATAACTTTCTCTGCCACAAAATAAGCAGAGTAGAAACCAACACCAAATTGACCAATCATGCTAACATCAGCTCCAGCCTGCAATGCCTCCATAAATTCTTTAGTTCAGATCTTACAATTGTACCCAAATTGTTCACTAAATTTGTTTCACAAAAGAAGAACTTTAGCCCAACATTCAATAACATAAACATGCATTGATGAAGAACCACATTATATATCATTAAATTATTGCGTAAATCACAATTATCTTAAAACATTGACTATAAAACATGTTGTAGTTGAATAAATTACCTGCTTTAGTCATGCTAATACCACTGTCAATAATAGAGAGGGTGTTGTTGGCCTTGTCAGGAACAAGCCTGATGAGCATCAAGCTTGCTCTTATTGGTTAAGTTCTTAAATCTAATTTTGTCCAAAGCCTAAAAACACAAAATATTCATCATTATTGATGCCCAACAAACCATAACATCAAAAGAAAATTAAAACAAAAAAGTGGACTAAAAATCAAGGCAAAATCAAAGCACAATCAAAACATACATTAAAAAAAAAAAATCAAAGCCACAAATGAAAAAATCAAAGCAACAGATGTACACTCACCCTTTTTGCTAATAACAGACTAAGAAGATGTGGACTATATGGTTACGTGGCAGAGATGAACGGAGATAAGGTTGTGTAGTGGAGATGAGGTTACATAGCAGAGATGAACGGAGATGAGGGCGAGATACAGTGCGATTGAGACTAGAGGGAAAGCAGTCTGTGTTGACAAAGATGAACAGAGATTGAGGGTGAGATGAGGGCAATTAAATGAGGCCATCAGGGTGCAAGCTCATTTGTGCCATTTTGATTTGGAGATGATAAGAGAAATCAAGGCTTATCAGGGCGATGAAATCAGAAATGATGGGAGAAATCAAAGAAGAAGGGAAAAATTAAAGAAGAAAAAATGCGTATTAGGGCGAAACTAGATGAAGAAGAAGCATCGAGAGGGAGGATAGTGCATGGCGAATCGGGAGGGAGCAGTGCATGGCGAATCGAGAGGATGGGTAGGGCAAGGCCAAGGGCTGTGGGGTGGCGGTAGGGCTGAGTAAAGGGAAAATGAAATATGGAAGAAGGAGGGGGCCAGCTAGGGTTGTGAAGAGACATTATATACTGTATATATGAGGGATAACTAGGGTTTGTTGGTGTGTGGTGGAGTGTTACTGTTTATTCAACATCAAAACTACTAAGTTTAACTACAAAATTATGTAGTTTTGAGTTATATTATTTTATTAGTTTTTTGTTATATTAATTTATATTATATAATTTATTAAATTTATTATATAGCTATTATATAGTTAATTTACTATGTAGTTAAATTTATTATATGGTTAATTTATAATAAATTTACTTATTTTTATACTAAGCATTTTAGCTATAACTAATACACAACAATTAATAGATTATAGTTAGTAACCTTATAGTATTTTTAAAGCTAATAGAAATTATTTACTTATTTAGTAATAATCTAATTTTATATTTAGTAACCTTATAGCAATCTTATGGTCAATAGGTGATCTTAGTGGCTAGTAATTTTATGGTCAATAGGTGTTCTTATTAGTGAGTAATTTTAATAGTTAATTGATATTTAGTATTTAGTAATCTTATAGTTAATAGGTTTATATGTGTCATATGATTTTTGGTGTTAGGTGATGTTTGAAAGTTTATGTGTCTTATGATTTCAATATTTTGTGTAAAAATTATATGACACGTAGTTTTTAACATAAAAGTTATTATATAGTTCTTGTTCAAAAAAAAATATTATATAGTTAATTTATTAAATTTAATATATAGTTAATTTATAAATTATAATTAAAATTTTATTAATACTAAATTTATATATATGATAATAGTAATTTGCTTCCTGATAATATTAAATTATTTCATAATATTAAAATTAGTTATAGTGGGTATTTACTTATTTTTTACTATGCATTTTAGCTATAACTAATACACAATAATTAATAGTCTAATATTATAGTAAGTAACCTTATAATATTTTTATGATTAACATTTATTATTTACTTATTTAGTGCTCTTATAGTTAATAGTTAATTTTATACTTAACTAGCATGCGAAAGAGGAAAATAATATGAGGTTTAGCATTTTAATAATTAACATTTTAATAGTTAATTGATACTTAATATTTAGTAATCTTATAGTAAATAGATTTATAAATTAAATTTAGTTATAACTAATACCCAATAATTTGTAATCCAATCTTACATTTAGTAACCTTGTAATAATCTTATGGTTAATAAGTGATTTTAATAATTAGTAATCTTAATAGTTAATCGATACTTAGTAATTTTATAATTAATAGGTTTATATGTTAAATTTAGCCATAAGTAATACCCAATAATTAGTAATTTACTCTTATATTTAGTAACTTTGTAGTAATCTTATAGTTGGTAATCTTAGTAGCTACTATATTAATAGTTATTTGATACTTAGTATGTAGTAATTTTATAGTTAATAAATTCATAAATTAAATTTATTTATATTTAATAGTAATATTATATAGTAAAAATACATACATAGTTTCATGTGAAAACTACACAATTTTTACTAAATTTTTTTTTTTCTAAAATTGACAAGAAGCCTCAGGGTACATCAAGACATCCCAGCTAGGTTGGCACATTCATAGCACCTAACATCATAAACCATTGTCAAGAAATTTATAAAAAAGTAAAAAAAAAATTACAGAGTAACAAAGAACTAAAAGAATCTAAAATTCTCTTTTAACATACTATCATTGACTAAGAATCTATGACAAGAAGATGGGGCAAAAGACCACCAACAAACTTGAGGACAGAAGACACCCTCCTTGGCCTAGCAATCAGTAACCATATTACCTTCACAAAAAATTTGACAGATAATAAAGGACATATAAGAAATCTGCCAAAGATAGCGAGACCAAGCGGCAAGCAAAAACCAAGAAACATGTAGACTTTTCATTTTAAATAACTGCACAACATAAGATGAATCACACTCCAACCAGATATTGCACCAACCAAAAGACCCAGCTCTATCAATTCCATGAATAACAGCATGCAATTCTGTCACAAAAGCATGAGTGTTTTCCAAAAGGAAAGCAAAGCAACCTTTGACAAAGCCACGACAATTTCTGAAAATGCCACCTGCTCCACCACGATAAGAATTCAAAGCCAAACTATCGGTATTTAATTTCAACTAAAAAGGTGGAGGCAAATGCCATGTCACAGATTTGATGGAAGCAGCCTTAGGAGGATTATAAGGGACATGAAGCTGACGAACAATTAACAACTCACTTTGAGAATTATAAGCAAAACCAACCTTAAACAGATCACACTCTTTGATAGCACAAAAGATTGTGCGCAAAGAGTGGAAAACTGACTTTTGTAAATCATCAAAGGTAGCTTTATTACGTGCTTTCCAAATACACCAAAAAGCATAACAAATACCAGTAAGAAGAAGAGGCTAAACCTGAGAACTAAAGTGATGAGAGCTCAAAGTCTGAAATAACTGTAAAGCATTGTGACAAAAAGGAGAGGCAACCCGAAAGCATCACAAACAGCAGTCCAAATTTTGCTTGCATAATGACAATGAATAAAGAGATGAGAAATTGTTTCAGTATTAGTACCATAAAGCCGACATTTCGATGTGATGAACAGACCCTTGGATTGGGGAATATCATCAGTGGGAAGCTTCCCATTACAAAGATGCCAGCAAAGAAGAGAACGAGAAGGAGGAATATATCTTTGCCAAATAGCCTGACACCAATCTTTAACAGTATGAGGATGGCTCTCATGAAAATAAACAGCACTACAAGTGATCTTGCCATTAGTGCTTCCTTTCCAAACAAGACAGTCTTCATCTAATTTCGACAGCAAATAAGAATAAATCTCATCCACTATACTTGGAAAGGCAATAAATAGAAGAGATGGCAAATGCCATTCATTATCAATAAAGAAATCTGAAACAAATCCCAATAAATATTTCCTTCTATGAATGGGCAAATTCATTTTATCCGCAAGACTAGAACCAAGCCAATTATCATGCCAGAATTTCACCTTAGAATGTTTACCAACAATCCAAATAGCATTTTGCTGAAGATTCATAAAAATGAATTTAATAGAGCCCCAAATAAAAGAATAAGCTATCGAGGAGAATTAGAATTAATCAAGTACCGACGCTGGAGGAAATAAAAAATGAACCCATCCTTAGCCATAATAGCACCAGTTAATTTGTGAAAAAGAGCCGAATTAACACCTTCTTGTCATGGTAAACAATAAACCTTCCAAGGAACTACAATCAATTTCTTGCTAGAAACTGAACCAATCCATAAGAAATTCTGAATAGCCTTCTCCATATACCTGATAAGCCGAAGAGGCCATTTGTAAACCATGAAACTATGAATGAAAGAGCTAGTAATCACCAAATTGACAAAGCAAATGCGACCAGCCATAGAAAGAAGATGACCATTCCTTCTGTTGAATCTATTTAAAATAGTATCCGCCACTTGATTCAAATAAGAGTATTTAGGTGATCCCTTAAAGAGAGGGACCCCTAAATAATAAAATGGAAGAGAACCCTGCTTCATGCGAGAAATAGAGCATAATTGAGCAACCAGTCTTCTAGGAGTAGAGGATCCAAAGAATACCTTATATTTGTCCCAATTTATTTGTTGCCCTGAAAGTGTACTATAAATTTCCAAATTCTTAGATAGACATTAGACATTTCTAACAAAAACTTTGCCAAAAATAAGGATATCGACTGCATAAAGAAAGTGAGATGGAGCTCGAAAATTACAACCAACCATAGGAATAAAATCCCCAGAATGAACCTGAGCAGAAAGCCAACGGCTAAGAAAATCTTCACCAATACAAAAGAGCAAAGGAGAAAGAGGGTCTCCTTGAAGAACCCCTCTATTACAGTGAAAATATCCTTTACTTGAACCATTAAGAGCAATAGAAATTCTTGCAGAATGAAGAATGCTTGAAATCCAAGAACAAAATTTCCTATTAAAACCAAAGCAACGCATAACTTCCAAAATGAATTCCCAACTCAGAGAATCAAAAGCTTTATCAACATCAATTTTAATACCCATGTGATTAGCAAATTTAATAGTAATTTAGTATTATGTATAATTTCTATTCTAATATATTTACTTGATATTAATTTTTTTTATTACAATTAATAGTTTTTAATTATATTTACTTAATATTCATACTAAAATACATCAAAATTATATAATTTGTTTAATACGAATCGTTGATAGTAATACCAATTTATAATATAAATATGTAATTTTTATTACAATTATCAATTTTCAATTATATTTACTTAACATTCATACTAAATTAGTATTACAACTATACATCAAAATTATGTAATTTGTTCTTCGACGTCTTGGTATCTCCAGCATGCCTCGGCATATGCCTTCAGCCTTCCCAGCTTCATGGCTTCATCCTCCGCATGGGTGGATTAAGTTGAATTTAGATGGTGCAGCACTTGGTTCCACAAGACGAGCAGTTGCTGGCGGAATTATGCACAATAGTACTGGTTCTTCATTGCTGCCTTTGTGGCTCCGGTGGGTATTCGGTTTGCATTTGAGGTAGAGATTCTCGCCATGTCCATTGCTGTTAATAAAGCTTTCGAGCTTCAAGTATCTCCTTTATGGATAGAGTCTGACTACATTCTTGTTGTGCATTTACTCCAAACAAGAATTATTGCAGTTCCTGGAGAGTGAGATCAAAATGGCAACACTGTATTAATCAACTTAGCCTAATGCAATTACATGTCAGTCACATTTATCATGAAGGGAATAAGGTTGCTGATAGACTAGCTTAGATGGGACTTCATCTTCAAGAATGTAAATGGTGGACTACTTATCCGGAATGCTGTCATAGCCTCATGCTTAATGATGCTATAGGATTGGAAACTTATAGGTTCCATTAGTTTTATTTATTGTCAGTTATTGCCCTCTTTTTGGGTTGTATCTAATTATTTGTTAAAACTCTTATTTCTTTTTAATAAAGAGTTGTTTCATAGTATGTGATGATGGTGCTAAGGGGGTGCCAACCTTGTTGGGATCTCCAAGTGCATCTCCTCATGCTATGAGTTCCAATTTTTATAAAAAAATTATGTAATTTGTTTAATACTAATCTCTGATATAAAAGCTAATTTATGTTATAAATATGTAATTTTTATTACAATTATCAATTTTTAATTATATTTATTTAAAATTATTATTAATATACATTACAATTAAAGGATACTAAAATTATATAAACAAGTATGTTCACTAGCTTGTTCACGAACAAATGAGTCTGTTCGCGATCTTGTTTACGAACCTGTTCACGAACATCCTAAATGAGCTTGTTCATGAGTTTATTCGCAAGTCTGGCTCATGAACATATTAACGAGCATGTTCACGAACCTTAACAAGCCGAGCTTTAGAGTATTTGAACTCTATTCATTTATCTTCAAAGTTTCAAAATCATATTCGAACTTTATTCGTTTAACTTAATAAACAAACTCAAACGAATTTTTAATAAGTTGAGCTACAAGCCGTTCTATTCGTTTACACCCTAGTTATCATGCTTGAGGTATAATTATAATCTCCAAAGTCCAAAGTATTTGTGTAGTGGTGGACCTGATTTGTATAAGTCAAGTTTTCCACACAATTATTACACTTGAGGTAATCGAACTATGAATCATGTTAATACATTAATCCAATAGTGTTTGCCCAGTGGCTTCCATTATACTTGAGCTAATTGTGATCTCCAAGAGTCTTTGCCCAGTGGTGGAAGTGATTTTGTTAATAATAAATTCCCCTCTGTTATTGTACTTGAGCTGATTCCAAGCGTACTTTAATCCAGTAGTGTTTGATTACATAAGTCTTAACTCAAGTCTTCCACTTAGTAGTATTTACAGGGTCTCCATAAGCCCAGTTGTGTCCCTCTAGTTGGTAATTTGCCTGCTGATGGTCCTCATAAACCCAATCAGGTTTCCCGGTAGTTGGATGAAATTTGGCGTTAAATTAATTGTTTTGCGTTAAACTTTAATCCACGTTACAAACCCTTATACTTTTCAGATGTGAGTTTTTTTATATCTTTAACACCCTTCTTCAAGTGCAATTATGTTGCCACTTGCCAAATGTACTTCGGCCTACCTCTTTGACGTTCAAGAAGTCACAAACGAGTTTAATCTGCTCTACTACTAGCCTAATCAGGTTCTAAACTCTGGTTCAGGAAACCCTCTTTTAGTTCCGAAGCCATATTATAAATATAGAATGTATTCTTAAATAGTGTATTGTATATTATAAAGGGATCTATTTATAGTGTTCATATAGAACTAAAAAAAAAGTGAAAAACTTTATAATATAAAAATAGGAAGAAATTTTTACCGTAACAAAATTTCTATAATAAAAAGAATTTTTTATTACCATTTCAATACGGTTTCTATGAATCAAATAAGGACGGAACAACTCATAACTACATAACCAAATATCAAGAGTTTATACAATTTTACTTAATATGTAAGTCAATTAAAATAATAAAATATCAATTTGATTAAATTATTTTAAATGTTTACTTTGTGTTGAATTATTATTTTAAAAATAGTTTAATTTAATTATTTTAAATATTTCAAAATAATAATTTAACATAAAGTAACTAATTAAATACACATAAATTTAAATGTATCAATTAAAAATTCATTATATAAAATAAACAATAAAATTTATATCAATCTAATTAGAAAACTTAATTTGAATTCTCATTACTAAAATATTTGTTTTACATGCATTAATTGGAAAATGTAAATTTTATATAAAAAAATTATGTATCAATTTGTCAAAATTAATAGATTGAGATTAAATTGTAAAAAAAATTAAAGGTTATGTATTTTCTCATAAATAGTCAAAATGATGCATTTTGATATTACGCTTACATGGACTAATTCAAATTTTTTTGATGGTTATGTCAACAAAGTTTCACTGAAATTTTAATTGGTGTATGAAATTGTAAAAATTAAAAAATTAGTGAATGGCATTCCTAAAATTTAAAAAAATGTGGAATTTACTAAAAGCGCTAAAGCTCATAAATGTTTTTTTAATGTATTATTTTTTTATTTAATATTCTTAATATCCAATAATTATATAAATTCTATCTATTTCAAAGTCGAGACGATAAAACTCTTTTAATATCTTTTTCTCGAATTAATAAATGTTTAAATAGATTGATAATAATATTTTTTTCCAGTTTATTCTTGGAAAACAATGATTTTACAATTCCACGTGACAATAGTTGGTGCTTTTGATTGTTATTATAGTGAACAACCATATGCTTTGTACGTGAGCAAAAAAAATTTTGAACTCGTAATATATAGTAAATAAATTATTATTATTATAGACGGCAGGGTTTACTTTGCGCCCACGATTTTAGCACCGCAACACTGTTTAAGCTCAAGACCTTAGAGAACACATCACTATGCTACAAAGTCATAGCGTGGAGATGAGGAGTCGTCATTCAGGGTAATAACTGGGACAATTCGATTGATGGCACTCGATTCTCTAAAAGAAAGTTAGCACCACAACCAGGAGATTCTGGGAATGAAATATTAACTTCTCTTAGTCTCGTGTTCACTTAGAATTACTTTATAAATCATTACTTCATTCTCTAATTACATGCAATTTTATTAAACCTTATTTGAACATCCATCTAACTCTAAGGCATCTAGTCAATAAAATCACATATAAAATATGCATTCAAGCGCATCGTCCCTAAATCTAAACTAGGTTAATTTTATTGAAAGTTAACTCGATTTACAATTTTTATTTACAAATAAAAATGGATTAAAGGTGGGCCTACATTGTTATTAGTTTGTGAGTTTAAGTCTATTGATTTCAATTGTCTACAAATAGGCTTAAAGCTACAAATTTTTTAAAAAAATGGATTTTATAAGTGAATCTAAGTCTATTTGTTTTAAAATGAGAAGTGGGCCTAAGTCTATTTATATTTTAAAAAAGAAATGAAATTAGATGGGTTGAGCTAAGTCTAAATTAATTTTAGTTAATCTAAAAATAGATCTAAGTCTAAATTAACCTAATGGGTCTAAATTGATTTTAATTAATTAACATAAACCATTTTAAGCCTATTTTAAGTGAATTTGACCTAATTGTGGGCTTAAGGCCCAAAGAATTAAAAGATCTAAAAAAAACCCAAATAAAAATCATATCAAACACAAAATTTAAATTATTTTCTAAAAAAAACCTAAATCAATTACGTGCAAACCCTAATTTACTACTGTCATCATTGATTTTAAATGATTTTTACCCAGTGAAACCCTAATTACTAATCAATTTTAGTGCAGAGAATTAGAATTTCACTATTTTCCCACTATTGAGGCCATTACAACCTACAGTGCAGAGAATTAAAAGAAAATTAATTACAACCCATAAGCAATAAATGAACAAATAACACTGAGAAATAATAAAAAAATCTAAATCCTACAGGAGTTTTATAGACTTTAGTCCATGGCATTACATGGATTCTTCAATATTTACTGTTAAAAAATCACATATCTCCAACCTCCCCTCCAGAGCATCACAGGACATCAATCAAAATAAAAATTAAAAAAATTACTCAATAATGAATCAATAAAATATATAAATTAAAATAAAAGAAAAGAGAAAAGTATAAAATGTTGTGCAAATGTTGTTTGAATGCCTCTCAGATTGAGATTGTCACCGTTTTGAGAATTGACTCTGCATTTATTAATCTTTGGACTATTGAAAACAAAATAGCGTACTTTTTTGTGTAGTAAAGAAAACTTTTTCTTTTTTTTATTTTTCTGTGATTTTTTTGTGTTTCTACATAGTCAGGAGCCGGGGGCCCTCACTCACGTAGTCTTTGGCTTTTTAAAGCAAAGACTTGCGAGCTGACTTCCTCTATTCTAGGAACTAATGATATCTCTCAATTTTTCAAAATATTTACTTGTTTTGAACACATAAAACCACAATTATCTTTTAAGAAAATATTTAGAATTAATTTTCAATCAATCAATGAACAAAAAAAATACTAAAAAATAATAATTTACGATCGACATTTGGCTAATGCCGACCGACATTAGGCAAATGTCAGTCGCCATTAGCTAAATGTCGACTGACATTTTTCTTATGCAATCTTGAAAAATAAAAAAAATTAAAAAACACTTCTAAAATCATGATTTTGCAATTAGGTCCAAAAAAATTACGATTTAGTCCTTGAAATATTAAATTTCAATACTAGAGATCAATTTCTCAATTAATTTTTCATCATAGGGGCTTTTTTCACACTATGCACAATTACATCATGAAATTGGGTGCTTACAGATGCCCCCCTTTATCACTGTTTGCTTGACAAATTGCGACAAAGCAGTAGAAGCACACAATTTTAAAGGAAAGAACTAGGATACCTAGTTATATCCCAATTGATATGTTGATGCTTAAATTGTTGTGCAATTTTAAGTGAATGTAATGTTTATTAAGTCTCACTATATTTCTTGCGGAACGTCTAGTCAACTTTATGGAAATGAATTTCGTTATATTCCTTGTGGGACATTTAGCAATGACGAATTGAAAGTCTGCTATAGTTCCTATGGAATGTCTAGTAATGATAAACTTTGTTATATTCCTTGTGTGACGTTTAATGATGCACACTATATTCCTTGTAGGACATCTAGTGACAATGAGTTTCGTTATATTCCCTGTGGGATGTCTAATGATGCACACTATATTCCTTGTAGGACGTCTAGTGATAATGAGTTTCATTATATTCCCTATGGGACGTCTAACGATGCACACTATATTCTCTGTGGGACGTCTAGTGATAATAAGTTTCGTTATATTCCCTGTGGGATATTTAATGATGCACACTATATTCCCTATGGGATGTCTAATGATAATGAGTTTTGTTATATTCCCTATAGGACATCTAACGATGCACACTATATTCCCTGTGGGATGTCTAACAAAGTGATGAAAAGCATGCTATAGTTCCTGTGGAACATCTAGCAATTTAAAATCCTCTATATTCCTTTTGGGATGTTTAATGACATCACCATAACTATCGTGTAGTGTCTGGTGGTAAATGTTTAAAAAAAAAGGTCATGTTATAACCGCTATTGACGCATATAACATGTGGAATTTGAAATTCATGTTATGACTATTGTACAGTACATAACATGATAATTTTGAAAATTTGTGTTTCAGCTACTGTGTAACATGAAACAAATTTTGACATTTGATTAAAATGATGCATATAGAAATGCAAAATTGAATTCTATAAATTTGTTTTGTATTCTATACTTGACAGAGGATTCAAAATCACAAATTAGTTATAGATTAATAATTCAATGAATTATTAATTTGATGAAATGAATGTCATGATTTAATTAGGAATGAACTCATAATCAGAATATAAGTATGAACCAAATTGCAGCAAGAGAACTTGGATCCATATGAAAATAAAAGTAATGGACCAAAGTGGATATTTTCCACTTCATGTATTCCCTCTTTTTTGCATGTCTCATTTCATTCTCTCTTCTTCTTTATTTTCTTTCCTTTTCATTTCCTTTCTTTGCATTGATTTTCATTTCTTGATTTCTTGATCATCTAAAGTTCGATTTGTAATCCGTCAGATCCTATGGCCTCCTTGCAACATAAACAACATGGGAAAGCAGAGATTTTAAAAAAATCAAAGGATTCTACCTCCTTGTTTTCCTCAGAATGATCTTGGACTTCAAGAGGGCACAACTATTTTTTCTTTGACTCATTTACATATCCACAGGTGTAGAGATGTGGGTCATGAGGTAACATTTTACTGGTTCTATTTATTTTTGCAAAAAGATTACCTGCACCATTAGTAATCAAAGTCAGTTTTAAAGTAGAAATTAACATGCATGTTAGTTAGATTAAAAGAGAAATTAACTGAAAATCCATGATAAAATTAAAATTAAATTTCAAAAATGTGAAATTCAGCCTCTGGGTAGCTTGTATAACTTATCGGATGTCTGGAATTCCTGTCGAAATTCCAAATTTCCGACCAGCTTAGGTAATTCCAATCAGCTTAGTGGAATGTCGATTGGCAATCCGGAATATCGATCGGCAATCTACATTGCCTATCAACATTTTCGATTTTCATCATTTTTTGAAAGAAAAGGATTAATTGATTAATCAATTAATTAATCAACTATTCAATTCTTTTATTCAAATTTTTTATTAATTAATTAATTTTTTAATTAATTAATTAATTATTATTTTAAAATTTAACTAGCGTCCAATGAAATTTATGGGCTATTTTAATCTAGCTCGAGAATTATTTCATGGACTGCCAGAGCAGGTGACACGTATGATTTGGGCCTCTGGGTTCAAGCATTTCATTGTTACACTTATGACTGCTCGAGGCTAGTTTTACCATTACTCTCTGTTTGCTTTGATTAAGCGATGGATGGATATTACCCACACATTTCATACTCGTGCGGGTGAGTTGACCATTGTGCTTATGAGCTTCTCTGCTATCACCAGGATTTCCTTCGAAGGGACCTTAGTTCCATTTGACATTAGCTACTACAATCTTCCTGAGCATGCACAGAGTCAGTAAATGTGAGATTTGATCAGGTTCACTTTGATGTGGAAGAGTCAAAAGAATGTTCTTCTTTCATCATTAGTTGAGGGATTCAAATACGTTCCTACCACCACTCCTCATCAAATTGCCCATAAGGCAAGGTGTTTCCTTCTGATACTATAAGGTACGACCCTCTTTTACGAGATCGGTATGAGATCAGTATTGCTCTGCTCAGTCCTCTTCATGACTTGGATCGAGTTATCACACTTGACTGGGGAACTGCTGCTCTCACTTACCTTTACTACAGACTGGACACTGTTTGTAGAGGTGTTATCATGATGTGTCGCTTTTGGCACGTCTTGCATGTATGTTCTCCTTTCTTTAATCATTATTGTCTTGCTTTCCTTTACTTTTTACTGATACACTCTCTTTCTTTTAGATCTAAAGCATAGAGATTGGGTTGATTCGAGGCTTCAATGCTATTAGCTATGATAAGAGCTTCCTCTGATGATGAGATAGGGTTCTTCCCGCCTTATTAGTGACAAGAACACTTTGCAGACATATTGTGACCAGCTGGACACCATTGAATGGCACCTGGTAAGGAAAATAAAATTATTAGAATCTTGTAATTTAATATGAGTTAAACTTAATTAACCTAAATTGCAAATAAACTTTAATTGGTTGGAGGGTGTCGATGACATCCAGTGATATAATTTCATGGTCGCTGTTATATGCCTTGAGCCCATGAGGGTTTTGCTCTCAAGATATGGCTGCTTAATGTGGTATTTAAGGGAGCGAGTATATCGTTGGTCTTCTAGGCCTTCTCAACATCGTATTCTATTTGATATCCCTTCCTTTATGCTCTGTAACTCATATCTGACAGGTTCAGAGTTAAGAGATGCACTACAGGGATACACTACCTCAGATTTTCTTGAGCATTCTCGACATTATCAGCAATTTATTCGTGAGAACCTCTTGGAGCATATTCCTATTGATGATGCTGAGGTAATTTCTTATTATTTCAGCTTCTTTCTTAAGAACCTATAAATCACTTATTCTTTTTATAGTTTGAGGAGGTTCGCTCTCCTGCTGATGAGGTAACAGAGGAAGAGACTGAGTTTACTCTGGAGATTGAGGTAGATTACTCTGGAGATTGAGGTTATTCCCGATATTGAGAGGCCTAAGCCTAGACCTAGCCCTGCACATCATATTCACCATGTTAGGACTAGTTGCATTGGCCTCTATAACCACTCTTAGAGACTTAATCTCAATTTCTATAGGCAAAACCTCTTCATAGCCATACACCAAAGAGAACGGAGTTTGGCCTGTGGCAGTTCTGATTGTAGTTTTGTATCCCCACAAAGCAAAAGGAAGGTACTCAAACCAATCTTTGTAAGTTTTGACCATCTTAGAAAGGATTTTCTTGTTATTCTTATTCGTTACATCCACCGCTCCATTAGCCTGAGGTCGATATAGTGAAGAGTTATGATGCTCGATCCCATATTTCTATAACAACTTTATTGTCTTTGCTTAGAATTGAACCCCATTATCTGTCATAACTTAATATGGAACCCCATATCTACAAATAAGATTCTTCTCAATAAACCATGCCATCTGCTTCGCCTAAAGTATTAAAAGATTCAGCCTCTACCTATCTAGTGAAGTAATCAATTGCCACAACTATATACTTATGTCCAGTTGATGTTGTCGGCCTTATTTCTCCTATGATATCAATCTCCCACACTACAAAAAGCCAAGGAGATGATAAACTATTCAACACCATTGGAGGAAGGTGGTTAAGATTCCCATAGATTTGACATTGATGGCATTGCCTTACTAGCTTAATGCAATCTCTTTCCATGCTCATTCAATAATACACTTATCTAATTATCTTCTTTGCTAGGATTATTCCATTCATGTGAGAACTGCAAGCTCTCATATGAATTTCCTTCATCACCTCTTCTACTTCATCTTTCTTAAGACATCTGAGTTGTATCCTATTTAGCATTCTCTTATACAACACCCCATCATGACTTGCAAAATTACATGCAAGAACAAACAGGGCATATCATTCTTTTAAAGTGGCTTCATCTGGATATTTTCCTTCCTTGATAAACCTTTGAACATCATAAAACCATGGCTTCTTTTTAGGCCCTACTTGAATTCCCACAATCTGCTCATGCCCATAGCATGGAGCTCTTGATTTCATGATCACTAATGGCTTTATAATCAATCCAGTTACATTGTCCCACATTGAAGAGAGAGTTACTAGAGCATCTACCATTTAATTATTTTCTCTTGATAGATGGATAAAAGACATTTGGTGAAGTTCTTTATTAAAGTCCTTAAATAGCAAATGTAGGGTTTTAGCTTTTCCTCCTTTACTTCCTATTCTTCTTTAGCCTAACTAATAACCAACATCAAATCCCCATATACTAACAACTCCTTTGCTCCAGCTATCTGCTTCTACTCTATGAACGCATGCCTCATACTCAGTCATATTATTAGTTACTTTGAAATACAGTTTCTTGGCCATTGGTATGGTTTCTCCTTATGGCGTAACAAGGATCACTCCTAATCCAGCTCCTTTGTTGTTTATAGCCCCATCAAAATAAAGCTTCAAATCCTGATGCTCTAAAATTGCCAAGTTCTCATTTGGAAATTCTAGGTTCCACGGTTCATCACCTTCTACTACATTCTGTGCTAAGAATTTTGCTACTGCCCTTTCTTTAATAACCTTCATGGTAATGTACTTTATATCAAATTTGGTTAGGAGTACGAGCCATCAAGACATCCTTCCAATCAAAGCAGGTGTCTACAATAAGTATTTTAAGGGATCTATCTTTGAAATAGCTTGAACCCTATAAGATTGAAAGTAATGCCTCAATTTTCTTATTGCCTAGATCATTATCAAATATGTCTTTTCCACCAAATCATACTTTTCTTCATATGGTAAGAATTTTTTGTTGAGGTAATACACTATGTGCTCTATCCCATCTAGTTCTTCTTAATCTAACATTGCCACTATTGCCTTTTCCTCTAGGGCTAAATACAGGATCAACGGTTTACCTTGTCTCACTGGTCTTAGTATAAGTGGATTGGTGAGATGTTCTTTTATCTCATCAAAGGCCTTCTTACAATCACCATTCCACTCTATAGGTTGATCTTTTCTCAATAGCTTGAAGATTGGGTCATAAATATTAGTAAGCTTTGCAATGAACCTGCTAATATATTATAACCTGCCAATAAACCCTCTCACTTCTTTCTTTATTTTTTGTGTCGGCATTTCCTGAATAGATTTCACTTTATCTAGATCTACCTCGATTCCTCTGATATTAACTATATGCCCCAGCAGCTTCCCTGAAATAACTCTAAAAATGCATTTTTTTGAGTTGAGTCTCAAATTATACCTCTTAATGCACGCCAAGGACTTGTCCAGTGCTTTAAAGTGTCCCTCTCTTATTTCTAACTTGACTATTATGTCATCTACATACATCTTAACTTCCTTATGCATCATGTCATGGAAGAGAGCGGTAGCTGCCCGTTGGTATATTGCACTTGCATTTTTTACCCAAAAGGCATAACCTTATAATAATAGGTCCCCCATTCCGTAATGAAAGTTGTCTTGATCTTTTCTGGAACTACCATCATTATCTGATTATACCCAAAGAACCCATCCATGAAAGAATACATTGCACTTGACGCTGCACTATCCACTATTACATCAATGTGGGGTAAAGGAAAGCCATCATTTGAATATGCTTTATTTAAATCTCTAAAATCAACACTTATATGCACCTTACCATCTTTCTTGGGTACTGAGACTATATTTGCTAACCATTGGGGGTAATCTACTGCTTCCAAGAAGTTAGCCTGAATTTGTTTAGCAATCTCCTCTCTTATTTTCTTAGTCCACTCTGGTCTTAGCCTGTACAATTTCTTTGTAACCGATTTTATTTCTAGATGAGTTAGAATATGATGCTCTATAATTTCCCTACCTAAACCTGGCATATCTTCATAAGTCCAAGCAAATACTACCTTCCTTTTTGTTAATATTCTCTCAAAACTTTTCCTCTCTTCAGGAGTTACATCATGTGATATAGAAATATTCCTTGAATTATCATTCATGCCAATGTTAAATGAATCAAATTGAATTGAATTAATGCCAAACATGCATGAACGATCAAAATTATAATGCACAGAACTATCAGGATGTACATCACACAAGAAGGCAAAACCAGCATTCATATCATTGACCATAGAAAAAACACAGTTCTTGTCCTCATAAAGACTAGACATTATTACATCAGTTTCCTTATAAAAAAATTAGTAAAAATATTACTAATGATAATAGTTAAATCTTGGGGTGGCTCCTCTTTAGGTGGCAAACACAGCAGCTCTTTGACAGTTGTATCACCTATCTTCTCAACTGTCTACTTTATCACTTCCTCTTTATTATTCTCCACCAGGTTCTCCACAATCTGCTCCTTGAAGATTTTAAATCTAGGAACATCTTTGTCAATGTTATTAATAGATTCCCTAGCACCCAGATAGTACTTGCCTTCCCCTGGCTTGGTAAAACTCTCACTCATCTGCCTGATTCTCCCTAAGGGCTTATTTATCTTGGCCTTTCCCTTCTTCCTTCCTCATTTGCTATTAGGTTCTATCTAAGCACACCCTAATCCCTTAGTGTCGCCCTGACTTCTGAATTCTGGAGGTTTAGGGCTTCCTTGCTCATTTTTTCTAGCTCTTATCCAAGTCAATAATTCATGCTCTTCATCATCTTCGTAACCCTTGGGTCATTTCAGTTTTATCAAATATCCCAGTAACTTGGAAACTAGGAGAAATGCACACTTGCTTCTATTTCTCCAATATGGCAGCCACAGCTGCATCGATTCCTACTTCTATAGTCATTACATCTCTTTCATAAGGAAATTTTATCTTTTCGTGCACAGTTGAGCATACTCCTCCTAGAGTATAGAACCATGGCCTTACCAACAATAAGGCATATGTGACAAGGATATCAAGCATAGTGAACTCAATAGTGCATTCCACAGGTCTTGTTTGAACTAGAGCTTGGAATGTCCCCTCCACATTCCTAGTTATATCATCATAGGCTCTGATTATCATGTTTAAACCTATTAAGTCATCAACTTTCAAACCCAAATTAGGCAGGATCTTCAACGAACACACATTAATAGCATAACCATCATCAACTATTACAAAGTTTGTTCACTTCCCCTTTACTTTAGCTGGGATAAATAATGCTTTATTATGATTTCTTCCTTCCAAAGGCGAATCATCATTTGAGAATGTTATCATCCCATATTTCTTTTCTATAACCTTTGTTACCATAGTCTCAGGTGTAGCTGTTGTTTCGATACTCATATTTGATAGAGCCTTAACAAGAGATCTTCTATGACTACCTAAATTCATCAATAGCTCCTAAATGCTGACATTTTCCTTAGCCTTCTTTAGCTATTCCAAAATCAAGTCTTCTTTTTCTCCTCCTTCTATTTTTTTGTCCTCTACTTCTTCTCTTTCTATGACTCTCTCAATTTTCTTTTCTACTGCTTTGTAATTCCCTTACTTTTAGTGACATGATTTATAATAGGGTTATTGCTCTATACATTAAGACTAGTGGGACTTTTCTCGTCAGAGTCATACTAGATGTCTACAACCCTAATAATTCAGTCCCTTTCTTCATTTTTCCACACTTCCATTGTGCACATTTCTTTTCCCTCTATGTTAAATTTTTTTAGATGCTCACTCAATAGCTCATCAATCCCTTGCTCATAAATTAAGGACCCTTTACTCTCCTCTTCAAACTTATCACCCCAACCTATACGCACAATCTCCTTAAAAGGTATATTAAAAAAACAAGTTTTAAATAGAATACTCTATAATCAAATTTGCCTGAGGGTTGCCCCAGTAAATCCTTAACTCCTTTTTATGGCTATTCTAGAGGTTTGGATTCTTTTTCTTCTCCTACTGGCTCATTATCAAACTCATCACCCCATCCTGAAGGCATTATTGATTCAATAGGGAAATTGGCAGAGCATGGTTTAGAGTATAACACTTTGTAATCAAATTTGCTTAAGGGTTATCGTAGCAAATCCTCAACCCCACTAGGGGCATGAAGAGATTCCTTACTGTCTATAGGGTTTAGGTTTTCAAAGGAGTCTAGCACTTCCTTCTCGTTAACTCCCGAGTTGGTCATCATGGTGGTTGGTGGTAGGACATTTTGGTTGTTTAGGAAAGGATTATTTCTAGTGTTTAGGTTAGGATTGGATTTCTTAGGGTTTGTGATTTTTCTAGAGTCTATTAAGTTTTGGATTTCATGTTTGAGGTGGATACAAGTATTTATAGAATGACCAGCTACTTGGTGAAACTTACAATAGATGTTACAGTCATAGCCTGGGATATTTAGGTTAGATGGTTTGGAAAAGTTTAAAGGTTGGAGTAGGCCTTTCTAGATTAATTAGTTTAGGACTTTTAAGAGTGGTTGATTGAAGTTGGAGAATCTCCTGGGTGGTTGAATTGTGCGCACTTCCACAGCTCGGCTAGTGCTTCCTTATTGTGTGCCCCCAGTTGAGTAATTTTAGGTTCTGGTGCCTCTAAAGCTTTTCTTCTTTTCATTCTCTATCTCTTTAGCTTTTAAACCATCATCATACAGGTCTATGAATATTTTAGGGTATCTCTTAGCTAGATTAGGTGATACATTGTGGACTATTATCCTAACTTAATCTTTCTCAGCCAACTTATTCTTCATCAGTCCTGCTTTGTTCATGAACCTAGTAAGAAAATCAAAGAAGGATTGTCAATTCTAAATCTCTGATGGACACTTCCTATCTAGTGTTATAATCATATTATTTCAAAAGGCAGTACATAATTCTTTCCAGTTAGCCCTGACATATTTTCTAGCCCATGATACCAGTTTATAGCCATCCCCTCTAAAGACAACACAAATAACCTAGTAATTACTGCTAATGGGGCTTAACTTTCTACAGCTATGGCATTTTGAACTTATCAAGTAACCTATCATCTTTCATTTACAATATGTCATCGAAGTCAAATGAATATCCCATGTCTTGTCCCCTAATTAGCTCCTCCATCTTGGACATCTTCTGGGTCAGCACTCACATCTACTTGGACTCACGATCTTGCACCAATTTGAGTGACTCTTTCTTTACTTTCTCTACTATGTAGTTCTCAACATCCTCAAGCTTCATATCAACAGTAAAAGGGTTTCTAGCAACAAGTTGCCCCCCAGCATTATTGGCAACAGGTGGAGCATCTGTAGTAAGTGGGATAGTTGTAGGTGGTTGCTTAATTATAAGTGGTAATTTGACAGTAGCAACAGGTTGCATTGGTCCAAATAATGCTTGTCTCAGTTCATCTTGCATCGTAGCCCTCATGTCATCCATTAAAGCTCCCTTGATATCTTTTAAAGTCCAGTTCCCTCATTGTTATTGTTCTATCTCTATAGGTTCAAGTGTAGTTGGTTTAGCTTCTAAGTAAAGTGGATGGATAGGACTCTTCTCCAGTCTATGCAGGATTTTTTTTGCTATGGCCTTAGGACTCAGATCTATTCTTCTTAGTTTGCCACCTTTCCTTCCTTAAATAGGAGAAGACTCATGTGAATCTATGATGACTGTAAAAAAAATGTTAGTATGATGGATGAAATTTATGTATGCATGTATGCATGATATATGTGTTATGCAACAAGTAGCAAATAGTAAGTATCAATCAAGTGTATAACATTCATCCTTCCAACCTTATTCTTCCCACACACGTGTTCAATGGTGAGTCTCTTTTCCTAGGATTTTTTATCTTGGCCTTAATATTAATAGGGGATATCAAGAATTGACATGCATTCCAAATCTCTTAAAGTGTTAGAGCATAAAAATAGTATTTCTAGGTATAAAAGACTAGCCCAATCTTTATTAACCCTAATGGGCTTCTAAAGTATAAGCTTGGGCTTTCATAGATAGAAATACCTCATGGCAACATTCGCAAGCAATTTAGGTAATCCTTGGGGAAGTGACTAAGCCATTATATTTTGTTAGGGTTCGATGAAAAGTCAAGGTTCCCTTCCCTTAGCAAGATGCTCTCCTTTAAGACTTGAGTTACTAGCCAAGGTCAGAAGGGCCCAGCATCCTTTGCAAACTTGAGAAAAGATTACCCCCTTTTAGGACTTGGGTTACAGACTCTAGTCAGATGAGCCTGGTAATCTCTCTTGAATCAAGTTAAGACTAAGAGTGATGGTTAGCCAATTTGTAACTCCATGAAGCTAGTGGACGCATAGAATCATAAACCAATGCCAATGGTTTAATAGGGACATGCATAATAAAATAATTCTAAAGAATACAAGTAGAATCAGTATCTCTTATCCCCAGTGGAGTCACCATTGTAGATGGCAGGGTTTAGCGTGCGTCCAAGATTTTAGCAACCATGACACTATTTGGGCTCAAGGCTCTAGGAAACATACTAACCATTATCACAAAGACATGGTGTGGAGATAAGGAGTCACCACCCAAGGTAATAACTAGGAAAAATCTTTTTGGAGGTACTCGATTCTCTAAAAGAAAGCTAGCACCACAACTAAGATATTCTGAAAATGGAATACTAACTTCTTTTAGTCTTATATTCATTTAGAATTACTTTATGAATTACTATTTTATTCTCTAATTATGTGCAATTTTATTTAAACCCTAATTAAACATCTAACTAACCTAAAGGCAATAAATCATAAAATTACATGCAAAAATGCATACAAAAGGCAACATCCTTATGTCTAAACTAGATTAATTTTATCAATTAAAGTTAGCTAATTCTGCATATTTTATTTACAAGTAAAATGGACTAAAGATGGGCCTATATTTTAATTGAATTAGTAAACCTAAATCTACTTATTTTAATTAACTGAGGAAACAGGCCAATTGTCTATAAATTTTAAAAAAGAAATTAGTTTGTTAAGTGGACCTAAGTCTAATTTAATTTTAACTCAAAAACATGGAGCCTAAGTCTATTTATTTTAAAAGAGACAAAATTAATAGGCTAAGCTAAATCTAAATTAATTTTAATTAACTAAAAATGGGCCTAAGGTCTAATTAATTTTAAAAAGAAATAAAATACATTAGTGGGCTAAAGTCTAAGTTAATTTTATTAATCAAAAGTGGGACTAAATCTAATTTAACTTAAATGGGCCTAAATTAATTTTAAATTAATTAAAACCTAAAAACCATTTTTAAACGTATTTATTAAAGGAGTTTGATCCTAACGTGGGCTTAGGGCCCAAAGAGAATGAAAACATAAAAATAAGCCCAATCCAATTAATAAACTAAAAAAAAATCAAAACAATAATTTTAAATGATTTTTGTAAGAAACACTAATTCAATTTCATACAACCATAAAATTAATCTACTGCCATCATTAATTTTAATTGAATTTTATCAAATTGAGCCTAGATTACTAATCAATTTTTATAATAAAGAATTAAAATTCCACTAATTTCCCTCTATTGGGGCTATTGCAAACTACAGTGCAGGAAATTAAAGCAAATTATTTACAACCTAATAAAAGCCATGAAGAAAATACTGTAGAAGATAATTAATAATAAATCCTAAATGCTATAGGGATTTCACAAAACTCAGTCCATGGCATCCCATGTATTCTTCAATACTGCCAAAATCTCACGTCACCAACCTCATATCCATAGCACCACATAACACTCATCAAAAAAACAAAACAAAAAAATTTAATCAGTTACAATTCAATCAAAATAAAATAAAAAGAAAAGAAAAAGAGTAGGGGATGGTGTGCAAATTCTGTTTGGATGCCCCTCAGATTGAGATTGTCACCGTTTTGAGATTGACTCTGTTGTTTTTTCTTGATTCTCTAGACTTTAAAAGTAAAGAATGTATTTTTTATTGATTTGAAACCTACAGTAAAAGGTCTGTGTTTTTCAATTCACTCCCTTTTTACGATAGCTAATTAAGGTTTTTTTTTTTCTCTGGTTTTTTCTCAGCTCTTTTCTAGGGTTTTTTTCAAAATTTCTTTTTCCTAAGGTTTCTTCGTGGCTCTTTTTTTTCCTCACAAACTCTGTCTATCAACTTTTAAAGCTTAGCCTAGCAACCCCAACTCTTGTGATCACACAGGGAAGTTGCACGATAGTTGGGAGCGAGATCAAGACTCTCTCAGGAGTCTGCATTTTATTTTTTTTATTTGAAATTTCAAAATTAAGATAACAAGATGATGAGCAATAGATTTTTGAAAAAAATTAAAAACTCACACGCAGGGACACGTGGTGTCCTGGACCAATGAAAAAATTAAAAAAAGATAAAAAAATTAATTTTCAATATAAAAAATCAATTTTTAGCAAAAATCGGCATTATGGAATGCCGACTAATGTCTGTAATGCCAATTGGCATTACTTAAAGCCTACTGGCATTATGTAATGCCAGTCGACATTACATAATGCCAATCGACATTATGTAATGTCGATCATAATCTCAATCATAATGTCGATCGGCATTAAATGTCGGCTTATCATTTTTTTTATGTTTAAATTACAAAAAAAAAGTCCTTAAAAGTTTCTAATTTTTCCAATTAAATCCCTAAAACACCAATTTTACAATTAAATCCACAAAAATGTAGCAATTTAGTCCTTTAAATCATGAAACTCGACACCAGAGATCAATTCTTGATAAGATTTTCATTATAGGGGCTTTTGTCGCACGTGTGCATAATTGCATCCCGAAATTGGGTTCTTACACTAAGGATTTACGTAAATACACTACAACAAAAGAAGTCTATTAGGAAATTTATTTAACGACATTAATAAAAAGTGTCATTATATTTTTTAAAAAAGAGAAGTTAAAGATATGACATTTAAAAGTGTCCCAAAAAAATTAACGATACTTTTTATATTTGTGTTGTCTATTAATTAAATAGATTAATTATAAGACATCTTAATAAATTCAAAGGCGGCAAATCATTTAGCTCCTATTACTCTCTTGTTCTTTGAAAAACCTTTTTGTATTTTTATATAATTTAAGAAATAATTATGGTTTGGTTCATTATGTGTATGTGCCTCATACTTTTGAAATAAAGGGTGTATTGTTGACATATTCATTCCTTACTCTTTAACTACATTACATTTATTTAATATGCCAAAAATGTGGGTGTCATGGAACAAGTGGAGTAGTTAATAAATGTGATTAACTACTGCATATTGCTATAGTTTATATTTGTAATGGCCAATCTCTATCTTGGTCAATGTTCTATTTTTGGATAAAATGAATGACTTATATATTATCACAAACGACTTTATTATTATTGTTATAATTTCTTGATATTGAGAGTGCATGGAGCATTAGCTAGATCACAAGATTTGGATCTTGTATTAATTATGTTTATTTTATATATTTATTTAGTATATAGGAACCTTATGTTTTTATTATAATTTGTTTTTTTTTTTTTTTGCAATAGTTAATCAACATTAATATTAGTTGAGGAATAAAGATATCATTTCAGCATTGAAACAATAACTTATAAAGGCATAACTATGTATAAATTCTATTCCAAATATGCAAATTGAATTTCTTTTATTCAATTATTTTACATTCATCATACGTTATGTTAAATTACATGATTTGTAGTTACAAACTTTATATGTTTTTTAAATATTTTAAACATATAACTTCAAATGGACCAAAAGACTTGGATGCATAAATATATATCTACCTCAGAATCTCTTAATGGATTGAATGATTTCATAAAATTTGTGGTTGAAAAAATAGTTGTCAATGAAGTAATTTATCATCCATGCAAGAAATGTTATAATAGATTCTCCTTTGATTTTGAAATTGTTCAAGCACATTTATTATGGGTTGGCTTACAAGAAAATTATTATAACTTGTTATTTCATGGTGAAAATGATTTTTTATCATCAAACAACCAAAATGACAATCTGGATGCTATTTCGACAAATATGCCATCTTGGCTTAATGGAGAATATAAAATGAGGGGACTAATCCAAGATGCATTGGGAGTCCGCACTGTACTTAGTTCGCAAGATGTAAATCATGGTGATGCACTACATGAACCACCTAAAATTTGTGAAGAAGGGGCAGGCCCACTATCGTTGAATTTAAGCCAACGTATATTGCATAATGCTTAGCCAAATGCTTAAGATTTCATGATAAATAAAGAAAGAAATAGATTTCAAAATTTGTTGTAGGAGAGCAATCAAAAACTATATCCAGGTTGTACAAAGTTCTCAAAATTATCATTCGTTTTACGGTTGTTTCACTTAAAATCTTTGTTTGGTTAGTCAGTAAAGTCATCTAACATGCTTTTAGAGCTTCTAATATATGCTTTTCCAAATGGTATTACTCTTCCATCATCTTATTATAAAGCTAAAAAAGTTATCAAAGAGTTAGGACCAGGGTATGAAAAAATTGATTCATGCCCAAATGACTGCATCTTATACTGGGGGGATAAAGCAAATCTTGAATCTTGCAATGTCAGTTCTTCTTCAAGATGGATAATATATAAAAGAGATATTGGCAATATAGTTGATAAACCTGCATATAAGTCAATTAAGAAAAATTTGGCTAAAGTTTTATGTTATTTTCCATTAATTCCTAGAATAAAATGGTTGTATATGTCATAAAAAACTAGAATATCCATGAGATGGCATATGGATGGACGCACCAAAGATGGAAAGTTGAGGCATCCAGCTGATGCATTAGCATGGAAAGAATTTGATTCTAAATATCTAAAGTTTACTGAAGATCAATATGGTAGAGTAAAAGGTTACGAGCTAGGTGTGACGCCAACAAGGCTAGGTGGACAAAACTTTCAGATAAGAAAATCAAGACAAATTGATATTGATAATATGCAAAAGGAACTTTTTGACATGCATGCTTATTATAAACAAAAGATGGACACAATAAAAGATGAATACAAAGGAAAAATATTGACGATGAAAGAGGAAAATGAACAAAAAATGTTGAATATGAAAGAGGATTATGAAATGAAGGTTACTGACTTACAAAATGATTTGGATGGTTTTCTAAGAGATTTTTTTTACTTTAAAAAGTTCATGTCTAAGGTTTGATTATCTTCTTATTCATTATTTTTTAATTTGGTGAAAATAAGTCTAACTTATATACATTCTAGAGTAATATTTTCAAATGTTTAATTTTGCGAAATCAACCAAATTTTACAAAGTATTCAGATTTACAAAGCTAAAAGGATCTATCATTTAAGATGTCTAGATCTTTAAAGTAATAATTAATACAAATTTATGTACTCTTTTTTTTCCACATAATTTAATAAATAATTTCTTTATTTTTGTATTTTTACTTAATAGTATGTTATATTTTACATTAATCAATGTGTGTTCATAATTTTATTACTCTACCATCAATTATAGTGGACTTATCAAGTTGGAACAACAAGGACCAATTGGATCAAGATTTTTTTTTATTATTTAAATTAGAATGTTAGGGAAGTGAGACATGTTTATTACTAGTATTGTTAATAGTTTAGGCACAAGTTATGACAGTGTTTGATTTTATGTTAATGAAGGAATGATTTTATGTGTTATTTTTTTATATTTTCTTATCAATTTTGACTTTTTAATAATTTTATTTTTTTGCAAAAAATATTATAATACTTCACGACACAAATTGGAAGGCTATTGAATTTATTAAATGTAACGACGCTATATGTGTGCTGCCATAGTAATTTTAAATATATATAATACAATATATTTAACAACACTTTTTTTTAAATTATAAACGTCATAATTTACCGACACTAAGTTATTCAAAATCGTAGTAAAATAGCAACACTAGTAAAATTAAGTGCGTAAATTAGGGACGCTAATTTATATGGTGATGTCATTTTGGCAACACAATATTAATTAGTGTAGCTAGATTTATTATTAATCATATATGAATTTTCAAAATAACGACATGACATTTAGTGTCACTAAATTAGATTGGCGACACTTTATAAAAAAGAATCACCACATATGCCGACAAGAAACATAAAAATGTTGCTAATTATGTTTTATCGACTCAAAAAAGTTGTGTCTTTAAATTTCTTCCTGACGGCTTATTTACCAACACTACGAATGACACTTTTACATGTGTTGGTATTTTTTTAGGGACATTAATTTAGCATCCCTAAATACAATTTTTAATGTCATTAAAACATTTTAACCTTGTAATGATAGATCCTCTTGAATGAAGCTTTCTGTTTTGCAAGATGAATAATTTTGAGTTTGACACGCCTCAAGAATGGCTGCTCTTGCTCTTGCTAACCCTTTTTCTATTTCCTCTAATGGACTCTTCTTTTGCACCTATAGAGCATTTATCTAAATGAATATGATAAAATCTCATTTGTTTTATATGGTAACTTTGAATATAGAGAAATGTGGTTTACATTTTTAGTATTATAAGCACTTGAAATATTGGAAATTATATGAGAAATGATGAATGCTTCTTTGTCATCTTGACAAGTTTTGGTGTTGTTCCTTGGAGAAGAGGAAAGGTTAATGAAGGAATAATGAGGATGATTGATTAAAGCCAAAAAAAAGAAGGAAAACCCATTAAGCCCCTAAATTATGACACTTTATTTTATCAAGTCCCTAAATATTTATTGTGTTTTAAAAGGCCTTCAATCTTTTATTTTAGTTTAGGTTGAGGACAAAATTAATAGAGTTGTTAAATCTTCAAAAGCTCCATCCATTGCTTATTATAGGAGACTCATAACAATGGTGTCTTCAATCCTATATCCATGTGGACAGCTCTTCATTGGTAATATGTCCTTCTCTCCTTCTTCTTCTTCTTCTTCTTCTTCTTCTTCTTCTTCTTCTTCTTCTTTTACCTCTTTAACATCATTGCTTAGGACCGATTCTTCCTAAAACTTAATAGCAAGAGCAGCCATTTTCAGATGATGTAACGATCCACACCCATCATCACCTTCTTGCACAACAACCAACCACCTTGCAAACATTACTCTATAAGAATTGCCTTTATTAGATCTAGCAACAATAACTTTTCTTGTTTCTCTTTCTCACTTGCCATACAAGAAGGGAAATAAGGGAGAAAGCAATTGTGTTTAGCACCAAAAGCCCTTAGAGCTTCACATATTATCACAAGCAAATGTACTGATATCTTATTTCTATGCAAGAAGCACTCTTATTGGGCATGAGTGCTTAATTAAATGTATTTGGAATGATGGTTGCAGGTGAGGCTAACTCTCGATGAGCCAAAGCCCACACTAACATTCTTGAGGAAGATAAGTTAGTTTCTAAATCAAAATAACATACATTTTTGTAAAAAAAGCTTCTTCTTGTAATTTGTATTGACTTTGTTTTGTGTTTACTGTTATAAATATGGTAATGCAACTGTAATGAAGAACACTGAGAAAGGATGATGAGATCTTATTTTCTATAAAACATGGGTTGTTTTTGGTTTTGGCATTTGAGTTATTTAGATACTTTATACAAAGTGTAGAATTTTATAAGATTATCATTCTCTTGGCAATGAAATTTGAATTAATGAATGCTAAGATTATACTGACTATTTATTGCAAATTGTCCATGTGTTGTTATTTCTTTTAAAGTTATTTGTCATAGCACTCATGTTTTCTATCTACTAACTGAAATCCTTTATTACATTGAAATTTTGATATAAAGACAGAAAGTGTCTTACTGTCAATATGTGGAAACCCCTTTACAATCTACCTTATAGGTATGGCTAAAATCTTCATGGTCACCATTACTCACTTCAAGATTGATATTAGAGGTATTGTTATTGTTATTGGATTGGTCTACTCTTCTTAGTTAACATTGAGCAGCAGAGCCCTAATATTACCCATGGTGTCCATGGCCATCTGTTCGGCCTCAAAATATTGAGAATCAGCCCAAGTACCTTTTGAATGTTTAAAATGGGTCCGTATAAGCCTTCTTACAATTTCACAAATTTAAAGTAAAGGAGAACAATGGTTTTATCACCAATATAGGGTAGTAAGAGGGGCAAGAAATAGGTTCAAGTCCCTTCTAACGTATTTGATTTAGATCAAATAGGAGGTTTGCTTCATCGGGAAGTTTGATCACTGGGATTAAAAAAGTAGACCAGGTCTAAGATAAAAATGAACTAGAGCAATATTTTTTAGTTTTATGTAAAAATGTTTATGTCCTTATTACAATACATTACTTTGGCTTTTATAGGTCCTAAAGCCTGACCAAATATGGAAACAAAATCATATGAAACTTTCCTAACTAAGCTTAAAGAAATAAATAAAAAATCCTGCTTAATCTATAACAAAGAAAAAAACCTTCCTAAACTACAATAAGGTGAAATCCCTTAATCTCCCCAGAACAAGGCATGCATATGACTTGCTAAAAAAAATGAGCCTTGACCGATGGACGACCATTCAAAAATCAATTAGGCCCTACGAAGTGAGTTTAGGTTTGATTCAAGGCTCTAGTCAAGCATGTTTAGGCCATTTTGAATCGATACAAATAACGCTCCCTAGGATCAGTGTCTTAGGCTCAAATTAATGGCCTGATTCTAATACCATCTCAGCCCAACTAGCTTGTTTGGCCTAATGTGCACCACTTATGCCCATTCCCCTTTTATCGCTTTTGGGGGGTAACCACCAGAAATCACTCCTATAAAAGGAAGGGCAGAAAAAATTCATTCTCTCTCTCTAATAGAGCTTCTCTCTCTTTATTTCGATATTAGACACTCCAGCTCTGAGGTCCTTTGCTTAGGTATGTATCCTGCCTTATCCTTTTATTATACTAATCGATCAATCATTTTCCTAGTTAAATTGTGTTGCTGTAATTAAGAACCTTTTGCTTACTACGGGTGAATCAAAGAAAATAGCCTCCTCACTGATTGATGATAAGGTTGACCCTCTTACTCACTTAGAGAGGGCTAACAATATCATCTAGGCCTCTACTGCTATGTTAGAGGCATTATTTAAATACCTTGATTTCCCTAATAACATCGCTTTAGGACCCACACTAGTGAAGATGATAAGTGGGTAGATGAATTTATACATGTTGCTAGGAAAAATTATCCTCCTAAGTTTAATTAATTTAATGACATATTGTTATAGAATAAGAATATTCCTATTAGGTCTTGGTTGAATCCCACAAAGGAGTTCATGGTTTGGCATACCTGTATTAAAGATGTATGTTCTCTTTTATGGAAAAAAAATAGGTATTCATGACATCCTTCACTTTTTTAGAACTGAAGTACCAATAAACAAACAACTCTTATAAACCATGTCACTTTTTTGGTCTCGATCTAATAATGCCTTTATATTTAAAGAAGGTCTAATGATGGTTATTTTATTAAATTTGGCCACTCTATTCAACCTCCAACCCTTTAGTGAAGAAATTAGTCCCATGCTTAAGGTCGATATGTCCAATTATAGTATCTCATTTAGAAAGGAGCATGTAAGTTACTACCCCTTCATTATTAAGAACATGAAATCAACTCTCATTCCCGACAAGGCCAAATATGTTTCCTTCTTGCTATATTGGCTTTGTTAATTTATAGGATGTCCTAGCTTAATAAAAGTTACCAAGAAGTTCCTCCCCTTAGCTATAGCTTTAGCTGATGGATGAAAATTGACATTTGGCCCACCTATTTTGAGCCAACTTTATAAGGGTATGCAATTTTTAGTGCCCAATAAAGATAGAGATGATTTTAAATCAAAGCCTAGGCTAATATGGATTGTTCAAATTTAGTTCATGGCCTACTTTCAATACTTTATGAATCAGCCTCTACAACTAAACTTTAAATCTTTAGGTTGTTATGCCCTCTGGGTCTTGTCTTTTGAATGTAAATACACCATATTCAAAAAATTCTATCATGTTTTCTATAACACTCAGGACTGACAGGATATAATGTATTGCCCATTCATCCTTTCAAGTTTTGGCCCTTCATGGCTACTGAAAGATAATTTTAGCCATAATCTTCCTCCAAAATTAGAATTGGCTTAGGAAAGCATCCTTATTGCTAAGGACTTACCATTCAAGTTGGACCTAGACCCTTGGAATAATAAGTGCGGTGTTGAGGTTTATAATCCCCACTTTTGTGCTAGGCAATTTAGTCTCACTCAATCTCTTCCATGCCTAATCCTTTTTTTGTGTAATTCTCCATTTTACATTAGGCCCATTTATGATGAAATAAAGTCTTACGAGAAGCTTAATGAGGTTTACATGACATTAAAAAAGAATTTACTTCTATGTCCCTTCCTCTTCCACCCATCCAAGATAAAAATGTTTATTAACTTTTGGGATGCATTCTATTTCAAACATTTTTACTTATCATCTACCAAAGTGATGAAAATTCAAAAATGGGACCTGATTAAAAATAGAGCTTCTTCTCCTTTGTAGGGTCGAACTAAGTCTAAAGGTAAGCATATTCAAGAGATTTATGACTTTGAACATTTTTACAATTGTAAATACAATTATTGAGATAAGGTCAAGATACAAAGAAGGGTGGCCCAAGTGAAGGCTGAACTTTTATGGGAACACCAACTTAGTAGTTATGCTTTTTATCTTCAAACTTGTACCAATTACCCGATGGTGATCGATTTGGATGTTTGCTCAAGCTCTTATGTTGATCTGTCTCTTGAGGTTCTAATAGCCCTTTTTTTTATTGTTGGTCCTACTATTTGTAGACTCAAGCCACGGAGCAAAGTGAGCTATACTGGCACATTTATAGGTGATCCCATAATAGTTCTATGATTTATACAGGCATCCTCCTCATATGCATACCCTTACTTTGCCCAATTAGGTATTTTTTTGTCACTTAACTCTTTTTGAGAATTCTTATACGTTTCTTTTTTACTCTGACTTTGCAAAGGCTATTGAAAAGCCAATCATTATGCCTAATGAATAGCCTAAGTCTAAAAAGGCCAAGACATCTCACTAATCTACCAAGCCGAATGGTCGAAGCTTTTTGAGGTCAGTTTTTAATGATGCTAAGGCCATTCAAGTGGAGGATCTGACCATCTCTCTTGTCAAAGCTGATACTACTCGAGTAAACCATCCATTAGTCAAAATGTGACTTCTATCAAAGATCGAACAAAGTTATCCTTTGAAATTTCTCCAACTACCAGCCCTCTCAAAAGCGGTTCATTGGCCCATGCCCTTTTATCGTCCCAAAAGTTTGATCAAGTATGAGCGCCTTATTTCCATTATAATCTTTATTCTTAATTTAGAAATTTAATTAGCCTAAAATTCTAGAAATCTCTAGCCGACCTTTTTTATGATTTATAAGCTAACCTTAACAATGATTCTGATGAAAAGGCTGATCGAATTGCCTCCGACCATGAAGAGATTGACCCCCCTACTAATGTTGTGGAGGACTCAAATGATGTGATAGTGGCTAAGGTGATAAAGAGGCTAAAGCATTTAGTTGAACTCCTCAAAAGCCCAATATTTTTCTTCCTCAATGAAGAAAATCATGGTCGGGCTACAGATCTGCTGAAGTATCTCCATGAATGTGCATGACCCTCTTCAAAAATCACAGTTGGTCAAAAGCACATCATTGACAACTTGTATAAGAATCTCCCTTCATTGATCATAGGCTACCAAAAGGTTGATTGCTTCATCAATGATTTGGCTTCTAAGGAAGAAAAGAAGTGTGGCTATAATAATGAAGCCAAAGCCATTATTGAAATGATAAGAAGGAGAAACATGTTGTTCTTGATGCTTCCACTACCATATCATCTTTGAAGAAGGAAGTGGTCAACCTTGAAGCTTCTTTGGCTAATAAACACACTGCTTTTAAGCATTATAAATGGGTACAACAGCAAAAAGTGGAGTGTGCCCAGGCTCAAAGCGCCAAAATGAAGGAGTTGCAACAAAAGAGGAAAAACTTATTGTAGACACCCAATTTCGGGATGATATGTTATGGATGTAGCAAAGGACTCCAGTGATGAAAATGTCTTCGAAACTTAATCCTTAAAAAATTCTAAGAGCTTTTAAAGGAAGGATTTAATCCCAAAGTTCTTTTTAGGACCTAATTGTAAAATTTAAATTTTCCAGGGGCCTTTTTATAATTAAATGTTAAAAAAAAGTGCGTCAGAATTCCATAATTCTGACCGAAATTATGTAATTCCGATTGTAATTACATAATTCCGATCGGAATTATGTAATCTCGATCGGAATTACAATAATTCCGATCAAGATTGTATAATTTCGATCAGAATTACACAATCTCGGTCGGAATTACACAATCCCGGTTGGAATTGAATTCTTCCATTTTCCTATTTCTAAATTGCTTCCAATTTAGTGTTTTAATTGGTTTAAACTTCATAATTAATTCAATCTAAATTGGTTTAAACTTCCTAATTAATTTATTCCTAATTAGTTTAAAATTCCTAAATACACTTTGGGAATTAGAATTACATTAGGATTGGGGTTAGGCCTCCTGGTTCTACTATAAAAGAAGGGGAGGAGGCGTAGAAAAAGGGGGAGGAGGCACAGAACAGAAAAAGTGTAGGAAGAGAGAAAAAGGATTAGAAAAGAGGAGAGGAGAGGAAGAAAATTGTTTTTTTTTATTTTTCTTTTATTTTTCTTAATCAAAAATTACTTTTGATTCATCAACTAATTCACAACTCGTGAAGGATTTTTTTGAAGAAAAGATTCGAAGACTTATCGAGAATGGTGAATCACAAATCTGAGGAGCACTCTGATCATCCATAAGCATACCATATTCTTCTTCTTTTTTTATTTATTTATTTGTTTGTTTATTTATTTTTTATTTTTTATTTTTTATTTTATCATAATTTATTCATTAATTATTATTTTATTTTTTGATGATTATGAAGGAAAACATATGGTGATCATATGAGGGAGATGAATTTCATTGGAAATCCACAGAAGATTATGGATAAAGCCCCATAGAGACTTAGTTTCTAGGGTTTTATTTTTTATTTTTATTGTCTCTATTTTTTTTTTTTATTAATTATTTTATGAATTAATGTAATAGCCCCAATAGTGAGAATAATAATAAAATTATGTGTGTGGTTGCATGATTTTTTATTAAATTGGTTAGTAAAATTAGGTTTCAATTTGGTAATCATTTAAAATCAATGGGGAAGTAGATTAATTTAGGTTGCATGTTAATAAAAATTAGGATTTTAGTAAGGATTAATTTAGTTATTTATTTGATCTTATTTAATTGTTTTTATGTTATTATTTGTTTTTTGGTTTATTTATTATTTTTGGGCCTTAAGCCCACTTTAGGCCTTGATTTATTTATTTAAGTTTAGATAATTCTTTTAGCCCATATCACTTAATAATTAATTAGGTTGAATTAATTAAAATATATTTTTAGGTCCATAATTAATTAGATTTTAGGTTAGAAATATCCTTTAGGCCCATTTAGTTAATTAGACATAGACCCACTTAATTTAATTTAATTAATTTAGACTTAGCTCACTTAATTTAAGCCTTTTTCATAATTTGTAGATTTAAGATCATTATTTAATTAAAAAGTGTAGAATTAAACCCACTAATTTAAATGCCTTCATAATATGTAGAATTAGACCCATTTTTTTATTAAAATTAATAGACGTAGGTTCATTTAATTAAAATTAAAAAGAATTAGGTCTTTAGGTTCACTTATACATTAAAACATGTAGATTTAACTTATTTAATTAAAATCCATGTAGATTAGACTAACTTAGGTGTTATGTAATTGAATGCATTATTTACTTGTATATTTCATGACTAGTTTGCCTTGGAGTTTATTATTTTGAGTTTATATGAAATTGCATGTAAATAGAGGATAATTTAGTAATTCATAAAGTAATTCTAAATGAACACAAGACTGAAAGAAGTTGGTATTCCGTAGCCAGAATTTCCTAGTTGTGGTGCTAGCTTTCTTTTAGGGAATCGAGTACCACCTTTTTGATATGTCGCAGTTATTACCCTGGGTGGCGACTCCTCATCTCCACGCCATGTCTTTGTGACAATGGTTAGTGTGTTCTCTAGAGCCTTGAGCTCAAACAGTGACGCGGTTGCTAAAATCTTGGACACGCGCTAAACCCCGCCGTCTACACTTATGCCTTCAAATTGAAAAGCTTTAAGGGAAAAAAGCATTGGCCTTACTTGACAAGGAAAATTCAATAAAAACTTTGACCAAATTTTGCCAACCTTTTAAACAATTTTAAATGATTAGGATGTGAGCAATTATGAACATTTTTGAATGCTTGTATGACCCTGATGGCCACTTTTCTTTTGAATATTTTATATATATTGGCCTATGGGATGGCTTATTTAAATCTAACAAGCTCTATTTTCATCTCCTTGCTTGCATGCTTTGTGTTTTTACTGACAAACAACCATCATAAAGAGAACAAGTTGCATAAGTCGTTAGGTGTGATCGACCTTAATAATTTATCAGCCTTATAAAACCCTCCATGGATAACCTCATTAATGTGAAAAATGATATGTTTATTATTGATCGTAAATGGGCTCGATATAGTAAATTGGCCTGTTCTGTAAAAATAAGTGTCCATAGTAATTTGGCCTGAAATATATTTATCATCCTAGAGTAATACATAGCAATGTTAGGCCTGAAAGTAATCAACCTAGAATACAAATATTGTCCTAGCAACAAAGATCGGCCTTAATTAATGTATTTATTACTTTGGATTAACTTTATCAAACGTTGACTGATTTATACCATCCCACATAGATGGAAAATACGCTTTCAAATACTTTTCATTGATCGGTCTAGCATAAGGGGAACCATCCTTGTTAGCAGGAGATAAGCACTACCTTTTAGTACTTGGGCTATTGTGAAGGGACCTTTCCAGTTTGGACTCCATTTCCCAAGGGATCAGTCTTTAAATCTAATATGTAACATAAGTTTTTAGACTAAGTCTCCCTTTTTAAAATATTTGAACCTTACTTTCTTGTTATATGCTTATTTGACTTTTCTCTTTTATATAGAAATTCGATCATAGGCCAAGAGTCATTCTTCATCCAATAAATCAAGCTATTATAACATGCCCTTGATGTAATATGTGGCTAAAATTTTTAAATATACCTATCTTCTTAGCGAGGTAACCGTAAGCTCCATTCATAATATGGCCTTGTGTCCATATAATAGCTTAAAAAGGGAAGTACCTATTGCCAATTGTTTTTTATTCCTTAAGACCTAAAGTACTTTGGACAAATTTTCATGATATTTTAGATTCTCCTTAATGGACTTTTGGATCACCATCTTTACCAACTTATTAGTAGACTCAGCCTATCTGTTTGCCAAGGTATAGTACGAAGACGAATGGAAGAGCTTGATATTGTAATTTTTTATAAAAGCCTATATTTCCTCTTTTGTAAACATTATGCCCTGGTCCATGGTAATAGACTCTGGAATCCCAAATCGATGTATGATTTGCCTAGTAATGAAGTCCATAACTGATTGCTGATTAATGGTATATAAAGTAGTAGCCTCTACCCATTTTGTAAAGTAATCTATAGCAACCAATATGAAACTATATCCTTTAGACAATGAGGGATAAACTTTCTCGATGATGTCCATCACCCATCCCCTGAATGGTTAAGGTTTGATGATGGAATGTAGCTCTTCTACTAGAACGTGCTGGATCTATTTATACTTCTAATAGGCTTCACATCTTTGGGCATAGTCTTTGCCAAAAATACCCATATTGCCATATTACCCACTTCATCTTCTTTCCCCCTTGATGGGCCCTTACAATTCCTTTATAAGCCTCAGCCATGACTAGCATTACTTTTTTAAGGCTAATGCATCTTAGTAGTTGTCCTAAGACTAATCTTTTGTATAATTCTACATCTACTAGCAGCATTTTTATTGCTAAGACTCTGATTCATCATATGGCTTATGGCAATGGGTTGTCTAGATATTCTTTGATTTCCACCCTCCAATTGGCCTCAAGATCAATGGTAGCAACCTAAAAACAAAGATCGTTAAACTTTACTAATAAAGATAAATCAAGTCGAATCAGTGTTGGTATAGACTATATTCTCTCTTTGTACCCAGAACCTGATTGGGCTAGATCATTTGCTTTATCATTAGCCTCACTTTCTAAATACTAAAGATCAGCTTTTGCAAATCCTTTCGTCATGTGCTAGACTTTATTACAGTATGCCCCCAATATAGCTGATTCACACTTGTATTCCCTTGAAACTTGCTTGACCACCAACATTGAATTGCCAAAAATATCAACATCAAGGACTCCAAGTTCTGCAAGAATGTCAAGCACAATTAGTAGGGCTTCATATTTAGTCTAATTATTCATGCATAGGAAATTAACTAGTAATGATAGTTCTTGATGCTAAAAGGTGATTCGACGACAACTACTACCCCTGAGCCCAATGATGCTCTTAATCTATTAAACCATACCTTCATACCTTAGTTTTATAAAGATCGATTGATATTTCCAAGGAAGGATAATCGACTAAGAAATCAGTTAGTACTTGCCTTTTGATAGCTTTCTAGGGCACATATTGTAGTGTGAATTTTGAAAGAGCTACTACCCATTTACCAAGTTGATTTCTAAGGAAAAGCCTTGACAAGATGTATTTAATAACGTCGGTTTGACTAATCACCCACACCATAAAGGAGAGCAAATGATACATGAGCTTACAGCATGTGAAGTACAAATAAAGCTCGAGTCTCTTAATAAAGGAGTATTTTATCTCTACCTCTATCAATGCCCAACTGAGGTAATAAATAGCTCTCTCAAATCCACTTTTCTCCTGGGCAAGTAGACTTCCCATTAACAATTTTGAGGATAAAATATACAGTATTAAAGGAGTATTTGGCCTTGGTACCACCATGACTGGAGGATGCGTTAGGATGTCTTGATCTAAACAAATGAATGTTAGTGTTCAGTTGTCCATACAAAATCTTCCTTGCCTTTGAGTTTTAGAAAGGGTGGCCAAATTCTTAGTTGGCCCACTGTATAAGATATGAACCTTCTGAGATAGTTGATCTAGCCAATTAACTTTTATAATTTTTTTTGGACTTAGAAGGTGCAACTTAAATGATTTTCTTGGTCTTGTTGGCGTTTACTTCCACCACCACCCCCCCCCCTCTAGTGCACCAAGAATCCCAAAAAAATGGGCTGCTGAAATAGTAAATGCATACTTGAGAGGGTTCATTTTTAGTCGATGGAGCCTCATTCATTTGAATGTCTAGGTTAAATGGTCGAGATGTTGTTGATTATACTTTAACTTGCAATTACATCGTCTATATAAACTTTTATAAAATCTCCAATCGGTGAGTTGAAAATCTCATGCATGGCCTGCTGATATATTGCCCTTGTTTTTTTAATGTCAAATGGCACAATCCACTCGTAACTCCCAAAAGCACCATGGCACCTAAAGGCAATTTTTCTCACATTGGTCTCCTTAATTTTTATCTGATTATAGCCTAAGAGACCATTCATAAGGCTGAGGATGTAATGGCCTGATGCAGCATCAATAAGCATGTCGACCATTAGCATAGGATACTCATCCTTAAGAGTCACAAGATTCAAATTCCTAAAGTTGTTTCATACCCTAATCTTGCCATTCTTCTTTACTATAGTGACTATAATTGACAGTCATTGGGTGTACTATGCTTTTATAATGAATCCTACCTCAGTAAGTCTCTTGATTTCATTGGCCACCAACTTTTCTATATCCCTTGACATTCTTCTCAGAGGTTGGATACGAGGCCAATAACCAAGCTTAATAAGCAACTCATGTTCCACTGGTTGTCAGTTTGGGCCTGGCATCTCCTCGTATGTCCAAGCAAGATAATCATTATACTTCTATAATAACTCCACCAAACTTGCTTCAAACTTGAGGTTCAGCTTTGAGCTAATGTATATTGGTCATTTATCAACCTTAGTCCCCAAGTTAATTTCTTTTAAAATATCTGGGTTTTGAATCGGATTATTCCTTAACTTGCTGGTGGGGATGTACATATCACTAACTTTCAATTGGCCAATAAGGTCTTGCTCTTCTTCTTTGAAGATGCACTTGGCCGATTAGACCTGCTTATTAACTGAAAAGGGTTGCAACATCATCATTTTCATTGGTGATAATTGATTGGCCACCTTCCTAAACTACAATTACTACAGGTCGATCCATTGAAATATTTGACTTAAAGCCTTTCTTAAACCTAATAAAATGAGGCAAGTACATCATGGCCTCTATATAAAAGGCCTTTTCTCCAAATGGGTTAGGATCCCCATAGATGATCGTTATATCCCCTTCTAGCCTCTAAATGAACAATATCTAATATAGAGAAGAATGGACATGAGCATGGGAGTTTATCCAATCCCTGCCTAAGAGAACATTATAGTTGGTCTTTACATCTATAATGAAGAATCCCCCTTATGATTCATGTCTACCAACTTTGACATTCAGTACAATGAACCCTTATAGAGCTCGATCATATCCTACAAAATCGGTCATCACAGCATCAGTTTTCTAAAGGTCCTTGACTTGTAGACCAATTTTCTTCAGCGTCCGCAACAGTAGAATGATGACTCCAATTCCATTATCCACTAAAAATTTCTTAATTTTCACTCCATTGAAATCAACCTTAATATACAATGGCCGAATATGCTTGGTTATCAGGATGTCAAGTTGTGGGATAGTTAAAGATGCCCCCATCTATCATCTAGCTCCTAATCATCAAGGGTAATAACATCCCCATCTAGAGTGGATCTTTAGCCAAGCTTTAGTTTAAAGTCATTTGGTAGAGTTACAACATTGATAGCAAACTGAAAATTGCATTTTACTATTAAAAATTACACTTTTTAGTCTCTTTTTAATTTAATAACATTTCATTTTAGTTGCATAATTTTCCATATAATAATTAATAAATTTAGCATTTAGAAAATATTAGGACATTTAAATAAAATATAAATATAATCATGCGTTAATTAAATAAATTAGGAGTTTTATGTTTTTTGTCTAATTTTTGTATTCTTCTCACTGAGTTTCTATTTTGTCTGTAGAAATTAAATGCATGAAGAAAAGTCAAAGAATAGAAAATGGGCGTGCAAAACTCAGGCTTGAAGAATGTACGGTCGTGTCATTCTTTCCCTATAAGTATGCACAATCGTTCAAGTCCAGCTATGCTTGTACATTAAAGGAATTTCCACTTAGACGCATGCATCACATGCAACCCTATTTCTGAGGATATAAGAGCATCTTAAATGGGGGTAGCAAGGAAGGAGGGAAGAGGGCAGAAAATATAGCAGATAGAGTAAAACAGAGAGAGACAGAGACAAAGAGATGGAGAAAAGGATTAAAGAAACAGAGACTATTTTCTCTAGAATTTTTCTTCTTCTATATTCATTTATTCCTATCTTTAATAATTTACATTATGTGTAACTAAACTCTTTTAAAGTTTGGATTCATGTAGCCAGGATTACTGCTTGTCTGGATATTATTTTATTGTAGTTAATTATCATCGGTCAATTTCTCAGGTTTTGCTTCATTAATCTTATTTAATTTAGGCCCGATTAAATGCATGCCTATGGATAAATTTATGACAATGAAAGTTGCGTGATTTGTTAACTCATAAAACCTGTGATTCTAGAGACCCTTGATCACGAAAGTAGACAAGACCTTAGGGGATTAATAGACTATTAAGGAACTTGATAAACCTGAGTAATTCATTAGACCATGAGAATAGGTTGTGTTTGCTTTAGGTATGCCTGAGTGACTGTGAAAGAAGCCTTAGGAATTTATGAACAACCCACCCTTGACTGAGATTTATTAACTGAATTAACAAAATCTTGTAATTCAAGTAAGTTCCTGGTGAATAAATCCAAGTTCTAGATTTTAAATCCTAAATTTCTTTAGATATAATCTTTTTACATTAGCATTTTGTTTATTTATTAAATTAATCTTCCAGTTTAAAATCATTCATTCTATTAGCTAGTAAGAGGCAAGATCACACTTAGTGCTAGAATTTCTCATTTCCCTGTGGGAACGATACTCACTCATCATATATTACTTGTAACAAGTTGTACACTTATGGAAACCACTCAACACAAAGCCCGAGACTTCTCCTTTTGGCGATGGTGGAGGCAGTGGACCATCCTTAATTTTGCCCTTTTTATAGACCAGTACCATTGCACCTTCTGTTTGTCCTTATCCTACTTGTGTAGGTTGAAATTATAGTGAGGCCTTTTATAGGGATATATTTAGTCACCATACATCTTCTTCATAGTGCAATTCATGTCATCAGCAATTCTCTTCTCATGCCCCTTTTCTTTGGGAGTTTTATCCTTCTCAACCCTCAAAGGCTTATGAGTATCTCTTTCCTTATTTGCTAGGGGCTGTCTTCTTGAGGCCAAAGGTTAATAAAACTATTGAGCTAACTGACAAAGCCTCTACATTCTTCTTTTCTGAGTCTTGGTCATATTAATCATTTTATCTTTATCAAGACACCATATCCTCTGAAAGTCATCATTCTTAGGCTTGTGTCTTTATTAGTCTCCAGTTGCCTTTAGTTTGAATGTCTTGGCATTTGATCGATTAGGTGAATGATATTGCCCTCTAAGGGCAATCATGTGATGTTCATTTCTTAGTCTCGACCTCTTAGGTGAGTAAGATCATCTTCTACTGCTAGTTGGAGATGTCATAGTTTTATTTCTTGATCAATAAGGGGAATTCTTTTAGTCTTGATTCATATTCCTTGGAGACCTACTGTGCTTCTTAGGAGTATATTTAAAGGAATGTTGGCATGTTGGGCAGGTAACTTCTTCTTCTTCGGTAAGAGTGACTTCCATGTTCACCTTTGAGCTTTCTCCCCCTTCTTATAGGAGTTTCAACTCCACCCTGATTCTAAGCTGATCGAGAGTCCATGGTTCACCCTTTCCTATACCAAGGACCTTGATGTCTTTGGGAAAAATCATGCTGTAAGGTATTATAGGGAATAGCATGATGATCGTCTAAGCTTTCCCCTTCTCTAGGAATAAGATTTTTCCATCATTTATGGCCTTCTAAATGACATTCCTAAAAATCATATAGTTATTAGTAGTATGTCTTCAAGAATTATGCCATTTACAATATTCTTTACCAGCCCGATCCTCTAATGGAGGAATGATATGGCCATCAGTTATTTTTATTTAGTCATCCTTAATCAATACATTAAAGATATCATCAACCTTAGTAAGATCAAAGAATATTCCTTGGAAATTTAATTTGCCTTGGGAATTTTCTTCTTATCTCTGATAACAAATGGCCTTTTCAAAGCCTAACATTCATTTGGTTTAGTTCCAATATATTCAACCACATTTATGGCCTTGTCATCAGAATCAGTTTCATATTCCTCATTAATGGCCTATATATCTAGAGGGTCCTGATAGTATATCCCCTTGGAGGAAGACCTTCTCTAATCTTTTTCTTTTAGCAACCTTTCATAACTTATAGCCTAAGTGGTTAGCTTAAACAAGTCTCTGAAATGGTGACCCTCAAAGTGTTCCCTCCTAGAATAACTAAGTCCCCTAACAACCATAGGGAAGCATTCGGCCTTACTAATGATTGATATTCATTGAGTTTTAAGTTTATAAAATTGCATTACATATTATTCCATGCACATTCTTGGTAGCTATGAAATTCTAGCTAAATCGGCCAAGGATATATCAGGTCTGGTCTTATAAAATTCCATATGGAATTTTTCCTCTGTCTTTCCAAGTAATTATGGAATTAAAAGGCAAGTGTGTGTACCATGTAAAGGTAATTTAGTCAAAGAATTACCAAAGAGTCTCAGCCTCCAAAAGTCATTGGCCGATGCCTTTCCACATTGTATTATGAATCGGGCTACATGTTCAATTAAAGATTGATGCTTTCTTCACCCGAAAATAGCACAAACTCAAGTACCTTGTATCCCTTAGGAAAGGGATGCAATTTATCTATCCAATCAGGATAGGGTTTATTATACATCAACCTAGAAATGGGTTTAAAATTTATTCCCATTTTTTCCAATGTCTCTCTTAATAGACTCTGATTAGTCACAGGTGGCCGATACTCATACTTGTAGTCATTAGTGTTATAATGTACGTGGTTACTATACGGATCTACATTTTGACCTGAGGTTAATTTAACGACTCAGCCTTGTTCATTATATATGAACACAGTGCCAGCCTGATTAGGGTTGTGGCCCATCGCCCAACCTTGATAATTATTATTGTTATAGTTGACAAATCAAGCTTGATAACTTCTTTTATTATCATCAAGTCTTCTCATTAAACGCATATTACCATACTATAAGTTATGACTAATAGGTCTATTAGTGTTCAAGGCATACTAAGGAAGTTCCACATTTTATTTACCCTCGAGAATGGATGTCATAGGATGCATGTTGATGTTGATTTCCTCCAGTTGCTTTTGGGATTGCATCTAGATAGACTCATTCCTCTTAAGGATCGATCTCAGGACCATTAACATATGCACAATGAGATCATTAAAGAGTGTGTGGTTCTCCCTAGATACTTCATGTCTGAGAAAATCTACATCTTCCTTACCAAGGATGGGTTGTCTCCTAGGTGGCAGAGTGCGGTTATACTCCTCCCTCATTTTTGCCATGCTCCTAAACGTGACCACTTGATGCGTCGGTCTTATGGTTTGAAGCTATCCTCTTATTAGATTTACTCATGGTAATGACTTTCCATTATCTCATTTGCATAGGCATACAGGGTCCTACTAGGCTTGCCAAATAAATGTTTGGCCTCAAAAATATTAAGAATCGGACTAAGCATATTTTGAATTTTTAAAATGGGTATGTGTGAGACTTCTTACAATTTCATAGAAATAGAGTAAAGGAGAACAAAGGTTTTATCACCACCTCAAGGTGGTGACAGAGGCAAGAAACAGGTTCAAGTCCCTTTTAACCTATTTGATTTGGATCAAATAGGAGGTTTGTTTTACCAGAAATCTTGACCACTAGGATCAGAAGAAGTAGACACCAAGGAAAAAAAAAAACCTTTTTAAACTACAATAAGGTAAAATCCCTTAATTGTCCTAGATCAAGGCATGCATATGACTTGCCAAAAAAAATGAGCCTTAACTGATGGACAATCATTCAAAAACCAACTGCACCCTACAAAATGGGTTTAGGTTTGATTTAGGGCTCTAGTCAAGCATGCTTGGGCAATTTTAGGCTAGTACAAACACCATCTTACCAAGCTTCGAGTTGGATGAGCTTGATGCCACTAGTTGTAAGGTTCATGCTAAAGAATTTGTTAACAACAAGCTCACTCCCAAATTAGCTCTCTAGATTCAAGATGCCCTTGCATTATACAATGAGATTCGTCCACCATGGGGTTACCAGTTAATAAAGGCATGCCCATTCTTGTTCCCTTTTGAGACCCAGCGACAGTACTTTTATTCTACTGCTTTTGGATTTTCTCATGCATTATATCGCCTTTAGCAGCAGCAAGGTGCTAGTGATCATGGATTTGCAAATGAAAGAGAGGTGAGGGTTGGGAGATTACAATACCAAAAATTTTGTGTTTCTCAAAATTGTTTTGGATTTTGCTGCAAAAGTAATTGGCATTAACCTCACCATTGTATTTTGTCCACATGTAAATTGAATTGACAGAGCTTTTGAAGATTTAATAGCTCTATTAATTTTGTCCTTAAACTAAGTTAAAATAAAAGATTGAGGGTCTTTTAAAACATAATAAATATTTAGAGACTTAATAAAATAAAATGTTATAATTTAGGGGTTTAATAATGGGTTTTTTTCAAAAAAAGAATGAGAATAATTGAAGGCTATAGTATAAAAAAGATAATGCAGGTGAAATCAATCATGTTCAAATAAGTATAGCTATAAGAAGAAGAAGATGATGATGAAGAAGTCAGCATTTTGATTGCTAGTGAATAGTGATATAAAGGGGGGGGAATAAGAATTAGATTTAATTAATTTTTCAGGAAAAAGAGTAGTTAAGGATTAGAATTTAATTGTATTTTAGACCCACTATTCACAAAATTAATTTATCTTCCATTAATTAATTATCTCCACACCTTTAGCAGGATCTATCTCTCAATGAACATGTCCACTACTATTCATCTTTCACACCCACCTGTCTATACAAAAAGATCGATTTCGATTTGGAATTCCTCTACATTGCATAGCTTTTGTACTTTGTAAACTAGCTTATAGCCCACTAGCTAGCAATTTTTTTTTATATAATGTAAATAAAAGGGAATGAATTTTAACATCTCGAAATAGAAATAATCTTGTGGTTGGAATGATCCAGCCCAAAATAGATAATTCAAACATTTCTAGCTAGTACATATAAGCTTATGGTATTTTAATGGTATTAATTAATTGAATGTAATTATAACATTAAAGGATTACGATAGTCAAATAAAATGGCTAAACTGGCTAAGCTATAGGAAGTACATAGAATTCCAAGATTTAATTTAGTATGATAGTCAAGATTTAATCCCCACGTTCATAATCAAGGGTGGATTTATATATAAGGGTTCAATTATGATAAGAGTATATGCAAGAATGGTAGTCAAATTTTGCTTATCAAGTAACAAAAAAAAGGTAAGGATGGTAATTCTGGTTGTTGAATTTTTTATAATATTATAGCAAAGGAAAAAAAATTGTATATCATCCTTGATTGAAATATCCTTAACTAATTTACTGATAATTATAGTTAATATTATGTGATGATTCAAAGCAACGAGCTCAGCCTTTTTTTTATTTTCAGTTATGTTAGTTGTAGCTGTAGAACTTTTTTTTTTTTCAGTTATGTTGGTTGTAGTTGTAGAACCATATCAGAAGAGATGTTAGCATCATTAATTTCATCAACTGCCTAGTCCTAGATATTAATTGTTGGCGGCTGCTAAGTTGAACATTTTAGCAAGACATGTGATTCAACGTCATAACAATGTAGGGATTAGCCCATCCATTCTCCGTAGTAGCATCATTAAGTGCTATTGAAGGATCTACTTGATTAAATTCTTCCATCAATGGTTCAGAAGGACACTTATAAAATGTGCGGTCCAGACTGAAAGCAAAGTGGAAAACTCTTCTTTTAAACTCAACTGTTGATTTTGTAGGACACATAATGTGTTATTTTGTAGACAATGATCATATCGAAAGTAGCCACAACTACAGAAATATTATTATTCGTAACAATAATTATTATATTTTTTTTCATATTTTTTAAATTTTTATTTTTTTTTAAATATAAAATCTAAAAAGTATAAAAAAATTAAACACTTATAGATTGTAAATAATATTTTAAAAAAATTAATAATGTAATTATAAAAAATATTCAAAGGCATCATATAAAAATAAAAACTCACAATTTTACTGTTTATATTGCGAATTTCAACGCTAAACATTTTTCTATTTTTTTAATTGATTTTAGTGAAAAATATTTTATTTAACCATAGTGTAGTAGCTCCTAGAATTTAAAATATATATGTGTGTGTAAGAAACAGTAACGCATGCAACTGCAATTCCCTATGCTTGTATCCTTTAAATTTTAACCATAGGATAAACGGGACAAACAAAATAGACGGGTGTTCAGAGCAAGTTACTTATGATGCCTAACTGAGATCCATGGTTTCAAGATTGGGAACAGCGGAAATTTGTGCAAGGGACTACAGGCTTTAAATTTAGAGGGCGGACACCTAAAGCCACAAAAGAGGCTAAAAGCAATGCTGCAATTTCCTAACGCTTAAAAACACCTAGTCGCACCAATGCTTCCCTTATGTCATCCTCGTTGCATTCCTCGCTTCGGAAGATGTTGGGGCTGTCGAATGGCAAGACATCCTCTAGGGGATAGCTTCTGTTACCATGAAGCTTACGGCAACTGCTGCCTACTCTATTCAATATCACTGACTTATGAACTCCACCTAGCAAGCCTTCGTAATCGGTGTCTCCGCATTCGCCCACGAAAACTACAACATTTGACAAATCTACGCCCCATCGAACATACAGATACCTGAAGGAAGTTGCTGGTTAGTATACTAAAATCAGCTCTTACGAGACTCTTCTCAATTTTTTCCTTCGATTCTTCCGGATTTGAGCATCACGAAATCGCATGACAATAAACAGTAAAAATAACCTCAGCATTACCTGAGAGCTTGGGCTCGAGAAGCCAATGCAGGAATCACATTTAGCTTGTTACCGTCCTCACAATAAATAACATTGCATCGAAGGCCTTGGATTCTCATCAATTTTCGAAGTTCTTTAACTGGAGGAATCTGTAGAAGATAAATTACATATCAAATAATGTTAATATTACTTAAGAGGTGAAATGGTTTGAAAGCACAGTCAGATCAACAAAGTTTTACCAAGTTGGCGCAATAAAGAAACTTTACCAATGATTGTTCTTTCACTTTAAATGCAAAGCAATATGCAGCTGATCCTAACTCATCTTCCGTGACAATTTGTTCTTGTCCATTCTTCTCATTGACAGAAGCAACCCAACGAACCAAAGTCTTCCTTAAACCTTCTACACCCCAGCGGAATTCAATGTGCGAATGATAATCCAAGTCTGTCAAAAATGGAAGCCCGCCAACTCCCTCAGTGCTTGAAGATGGGTAATAAATTTCGCTACCGCTGTTACAGATAAATGCATCAAAATCCAGTGGGCTCAAGCCTCCTGACGCCAGAAGAGAGTGTATCTCAGATATGGTCATGGCTGTTGACAATATATACCCTATCAATTCCGCCGAATTTTCCTTCCTTGCCACTTCAACAACTACCTTAGTGGTTTGAAGAAAATCTATTGTTGGATCACCATCTACTGCAATAACAAAAATATATTTCCTTCTCCGAAATGCTGGAAATTTGCCATTGCCGATATTATTATTATCATCCACTTTCTCTGTTTGTATGCCTCCTATGGCACTTTTGGCCAATGTTAAAATATTACTGCTTGACTTGTTCTTCCCGTCTGGAGCATTGTCATCATTATCCAAAGTATCAAGATTTCCACTTTCAATTTTATCTCCGTCCAATGAAAGTTTCAAGTTAAGAGATAAATCCTGAATATCTCTCAAAGAATCACTAGGTGAATCAGTTTCTAAACTCTGAGACCCATCTTCATTTTTCTGCCATTGAGGATGCCTAGGCTTGCAGCAGGATATTCGAGCCAAGTACGTTTTACAGTGTTCTGGCCATGAGAAAAGGTGAATGTTTTTAAGTCCATTCTGTCTGCATCTCGCCCAAAGTTGTTTATCTGAGACAAGCTTCAGAAGAGCATCAGCGATAGACTGTTGATCATGGGGATCAACTAGTAGTCCATTGTCAAGTACCTGTAATGATCCAGTCATCAGTATTGATAAACTAGCATGAACATCAACTCAAAACTACTACAGAAATTCAGACAAAAAAATCCTTCTAAGCATAGAAGGCTGACCCACCCGATGAATGTCAACAGGACCCCCATTTTTTGTAGCAACAATAGGCAAACCATGAGCTGCAGCCTGTCCAGCAAGTAGCTTATATAAAATTTGTAAGAAAGTTACCGTCTAAATATTTAAGTAATGCAGGTAGTAAATTAGGACAGGCACCTCTATCAAAGTTAGCCCAAATGGCTCAATGAAAGCAGGATTGATGAAAACACCCTGAAAAATGGGAAAGAACAAGAAAAAATATGGGAGTTTATTGAAATAAGAAGCTGAAATGGCAATCAAATGTAATAAAGATATCATACCTTTGTTCTCGCTGCAAGACGATAAATCTCAGGAACATCTGACTGCTTGTGGTGCTTGGGATATGCTACTTGGCCATATAGATCATATTTATCAATGAGCTTAATAATGGAAAGAAGATAAGATGCATTTGTGTTTGACATCTCATCAATGTCATCCCGGTTTCCCATTATTAATGTCTGTAAAAACAGAAAACCAAGTAAAATAAATTTTAAACTGCGAGGGAAAGAGAGCATTAAGGCACTCAATGGAAATGCATGCACTGCGCAGGCTCTGTTCGAAGACTTTAACTTACAAGGTTAGCGAGCTCCCTTAGCGGGCGACATTCTCCAAAAGCTTTAACTAAAGTGGTAATATTCTTTTTAGGGTCTGGCCTAGCAAGAGCAAGTATCATAGGCTTCCGTGGATTTGAAAAGAAACGCATTATCTGCCAAATCAAAATGGACTGCATTAAAATGGATATAAAAATTAGACCAAGTGGCTACATATAAGATTTGATGTTCATCCTCGAAAAAAATATATTATTTTCAGTGTGAATTCGAGTTGCAGTGTGAATTCAAGAACGAGGAATTAATTGCATAACAAAATTGTTTGGCTGACAAAAACAAATTACATGAAGAAGAAATAATAATGAACACCTCTGACCAAATGGGTGGATCATGGGTAGCAGGATTGTAGCCATTTTTCTCTTCATCTCCATCCATATCTCCATCATGCGGAATAATATGATGAAATTCCATTCCAGGAGGAATTACCTGGAATGATTATCATAGTTTAGGAAAAAAATATAAGTAAGGTACTCAAAGTTTACCTTCTAATGAAGATATAAACTAAAACCAACTTCAAATTCAGAAGGGAGCCCGAGGCAAGAAAAATGTCCTGATACTTACAACCATCCGAGGCATATATCTGCCATGACAGCTTACTCCCCTCTTGATCCTCACTCTAAGTTTGCGCTCTAACACTGGATCAAATCCATCATATAGACGCCATTGCTCTTCTATCTCCTGTTTAGTGCTAGTTATAATAATCTCAGATGCATCAAGAGTCAACTCCTCTGCCTCTATTCGCCGCATTATTTTATAGGTTGAATTTATTTCTTCCCTTGATTGCCGTCCTTGCTTCAGAAGTTGCTCAAGCTTATCTCGTCCAAGCGAGTGCCCAGTGAAGACCATAGGAACATTTAGAGCCCCAGACAGAAGAGCAGCAGAGTCCCCTGCATCAGCATAATGACCATGAATTGCAACAGGCCAGACAGGATTTCCGCTGCCAATTTGCTCTCCCAAAACTTTAGACATCTGCATAATATGATTAAGTGCACCATCCACAAATTCTGGAATGTAAGGCCAAAGGAGCTCTTTCTGTATGTATTTATCCCTTGGGCCAAATGGTATACGAATTATGTAGGCACCACTGCTTTCCCCTAGCTCCTGCATAGAATTCTCAGAGTCTCTTGGATTCAACATCTCTGTTGGTTCAGCATAACTCCAATCCACATCCGGGGCTGATACTTGTCTTGTTAGCAAATCAACCCGATAAACCCCTGGCATTGAGCCTAAAGCCCTTGCAAGTTCTACTACATACTTAACCTGTACAAAACATGTGTGATGATGACTGTTAAATGGATGTTAAAATAAACCTTTTGTGATAGTAAGGGGAATTTGGAAAGAAAGAAGACTGAATAAAGAAGCAGTAATATACCTGGCCACCTGTGTCAGAATCACGCCCAAGCTCCATGTTTTCACCGCGTATCAAGCCATGAAGACTGCACAAAACTAATTGTTATGGGAATAAAAAATCTGAAGCACCCACATGAATTTATCAAACACTACGGATTATAGAATGCTGTATTCAGAGATTTAATTCTTTGGTTAAAACATATAAACGAAGTCCAAAATTCAAAATGAGCATACGAATAACCTCATTACAATGCGAGATCTTAATAAATTGCAGTTCATGCCTTATCAACACAATGTAAAGTTTCTTCTCCTTGTATTGCTTAGCCCAATTCTCCATGACATCAACGGAACTTATTCTAGACATTTTTCCTCTCACACTATCACCATGAGAATGAAATGAGACGTCACTGTGCCCATCTCCCTTCTCTCCTTCTGATAAGTCTTCTGACATATCAGCAGTTGCTTCCCTGCGGCCTCTTTCGCGTTCAACGCGACGTTTTGCTAAACGCTGAACCTCCTCTCCTTCAAGCTGATCAACAACCAAAACTCCAATGAAAACAGAACAAAAACGAAAGGATTTTAAAACGAACAAATTTTTTTTAACATTAATTAACACAAAAAATTTAAAAATATAAACAGAAGTAAATCGAATTCTTTCAATTTAAAACTTTCCAGTTAACATAAAAACAAATGCAAGATTTGCAACCTGATAAGAGACAGACACATTCAAAATCAAAAAACGAGATGAAACCTGTTTCTTCTTGCGAGCCAAATTCCAGATCCTCCAGCACATGTTCTCCAATCTCGTATTCCTCTCCTGCGTACTCCTCATTGCGGCAGCCTGCGTATAAATAATTTTTCAAAAACAAAAAAAAATTAAACAAAAATGAAATGTAAAAAGAAAAAAGAGATGGTCTCTGACTCGAATCCATGAACGGTGAAGGTCAGTCTCGTCGAAACCAGTAATGACTTCTTCGACGAAGTAACGAGTAGGACTAAAACGGCCTCTCTCTCTGAGCAACAAGGAGGATTTTGCATCGTCGATTCCAGGATCAACGTCTAGGATGGCTTCTAGGTAACTGTTTATCCAGTCATTTCCCGCCATTTTCTTCTTGCAATGATCAAAGGATGATGATGATAATGATAATGCTGCTGCTATGCGGTTTTGCAGTTGAATTGAAGAAGGTGATACAGAGAACAGAGAAAGAGGTGGCAATTTATATGCAGTAAGAGGTGGTTTTTTTTTTTTTCCTCCTATTTAATTTTTTTTTTTTAAAAGTATGCGATTTCTCTGGAATGAGCGTACCGCGTCCACTTGGCATTTCTGTGTTTTATCTACATGGTGCAGTGGAGCCAGCCAGTGATGCTTCACTTGTTACTTTACAACTTAATTATAAAATTTTTAAATTCTTATCTTGGTTAACCGCAATGTTAAATGACTTAACAATATATTAATGTGTGTAGTGTGGTGCCCCCATTCATACCAGGGGAGCGGATTGCTTTTTCGGAATGTTGTATTAGTTGCCAAATGTGTGTACTTTTTTTTTAGAGCTAGATGTGTATATTTGAATTATATGAATTAGTATATTTTTATAAAATTATTATAATTTTAGTGAATGAGTGTCTTATTTTTAATTTAGTGTATATTTCATATTATAATTCAATATAAATATATATCAACAGTTGATGACAAACTCTATTTACTCTATAATAGGAGTATCAGAAGTTTAGATGTTTAAATAATTAGCTTATTGTTTACCTTTGGCCCTTTTATAGTGAAATTTGTGAGCATGCTAGGTACATCAACTAAAAGAATTCTAACTTCTATAAGACGATTGAATATAAATTAAGAGATTTAAGTTTACAGTGTTCTAAAAATAACTATAAGGAAATAATTATCTTACCATTGAAAACGTTTAATTGAAAATAAAAGTAGAGATTGCATTGAAAATAAAAAATATTCACAGAGAACTAAATTTGGAAAATAAGAAATTTCATTGATAATTGTTTGGAATAATAAGAACTTTCAATGAAATTGAAAAAAAATAAAAGAAAAACTAAATCGATTGATTGTTGTTTGTCTGTGTTGTTAAGTTTGTAGAGATTGTATATATAGAGTTCTTACTCTTCATGTCAGTTTCTCTTTATTCCTTTTTTTTTTCTGTCTAACTGCTCTATCTCCCACATTCAAAAGCTTACTCTATATCAACTACTTTTTCTTATAACTTATTAATTAATTAATTAATTAATTTGTTATCTAGTCTTGGGCCCTAAATTATTAGGGTTTTGCTAAAATTCAGTTTGGTTCGATCACACATATATAAACTCTATTAAATTTACCACATTGAAGAAGAAGTTTTGCATTTAAAACTTTTTTTTAAGATTTTATTGATTTTTATCGGTTGATGAATGTGGTGGTCTCTTTTTAAGATTTTAAAGAACTCATTATTGGTTAATAAATGTGGTACTCTCTTATATCTAACTTAATTGTACGATAATAAAAAAGAAGGGGAAATGGTTAGTTTGTAAATTCAATCAATTTTGACTTTGGAAGTATGTTTGGATAAAATTATTCAGAACTGATTCTAATGTGCGATAGAGTCACATCAAAATCAAAAAAAGAAAATGAAAGAATCGATCAATCCATTGACAATGCTTTTAATTGTTAGGATCGGTTTCAATCAAGCCTACAGAAAACAAAGAGTATAGGGGGAAATATTGCAGAGAAAGCCAGATTCTTCAGGTGAAAAAGTTGAGTCATGACGTATCACTAACGCAGACGTGCATACCAAAAAAGCAGTGGAGATTATTGAGTAACGTAGGTTGTCTACATCTATTTTATGCTTAATGTTGTTGTTATATGGCCTTCATAGTTTGATTATAATTACGGGCAATATTCTCTAGAACTTATTCATCAATTGTGTATCGCCAAATGCGCCTTTAAGATTACAATATTTTAAACAGTCAGTTGCTTACATCTACCGCGATTTAAATTTGGATTAGATCTTTTTATTTAGTAATGATGTGGATTTGTATTAATGAAAAATTGAAACAAATGTACAATAGATTTAAAGTTTATTTTCATAGAATTTGAAATAAATATCTAATTACATGTTATTTAAAATTTTTGTATTTAAAATTTAATATTTAAAATAGAAAATTTTATATCAAATATTTTTATCCAAATACAATATAATTGGATGTTGTCTTTCTAACATAAATTATGTATATATTTTAACAACATAATTGTATTACATTGATCATTGATCAAAGAATACAAATAGAAGATTGTTTTATTGAAAGAAATCATTGTAACTTACAAAGTATAAAAATAAGAAAATTAATCTTTTTTTATTATGGATTTTGAGATTTCTCTTTTGGTGAAATTTATTGACACCAATTGGTATATATCATATAAAGGGATCCAATAATCACGTCAAATAAGAATATCATTAATTTACTGTAATGCACATAACAAATTAAAGAAAGTTTAAATTTATCAAACTCCATAAAGAATCAATTTTTTTTTTATAAATCAAACTACCAAAAAATAAAAACACAAAATAGATTTAGAAATATATCTACTGTAACCTCACTATATGGAGGAAATGCAAGCAAAATAACATAAATTTATTAAATATAACTAATTTAAAAAAATAAAAAGAAAATATTAGGAGGTGATTTTGGTCAAAAATCACTAATAAATAATAGAAAGTTTTTAGAGAGAAGATAGAGAAAAAAAGAAAAAAAAAAGAATATAAATTATATTTTTAATCAATAGCAATCACAGTTTAATAAATAAATGTCACGTTGGTTTAGAACATATTATCACAATTTCACATTAAAAGAAGTATGAAAGATTTTTATTTTATAAATATAGACATTATACACCTTAACAAATTAATAAGTCGTATTTAACATATTAATTTTTTTTGGGAAAAAGTTAATGATCCTGACAATATGCTCCATCATCACATCCAGCTTGCATAATAGTGGTGTATGACGTGGTAGTATGGATGCTTACATGCGGTATACTCTATCATCTGATAATCTTACATGTCATGTACCATATTACGATATGTGTTTTCCGTCACTTAAGCCAAGTCATCTCAAAGGCTTACGTGGCACACCACACATCATCACCTGGGCTAATGTGACATATTCCACATCATCATACCTCTTTAGTTCTAGTCAACTATGTGAGATGAAGACATGTATTATACTAATGAAATGGAATTGTATACGTGTCAAAATGACGGGTAATACAGTTTGAATGGAACAAGCAAGCGAAGAATCAGATCCCAATCTGTTTATTCTTCCGCGGCTGCTTTTCTATTTCTCGTTATTGAACCCCTATAATTTGAAAACTTCCCATTAAACACCGAGTCTTCTCATTTCTTTTCATTTACATCCTTCAATTCTAATCCAAATAGATAAGCACTAGTACCATAAAACAAAAGAATCAGGAATTAATTGGTAAAATTGAAAAAAAAATGTGTCGTGTAAAAATTAAAGACAGAAAAAGATAAAATTTCACTTTTCTTCTTTATGTGTGATTTTTTCTTTTCAAATCTGATGACTTAGAACAAAAGATTTATTATTAGTTAAGGAATTGCGATTAACAGGATCAAGGCCCACAAGCCACCTAATTCCTTATATAAAACTTGTTCTTGTTATTGTTCTTAATCCAATCCTTCCCTGACTGGCATTGTTAAGGTGTCAAAAAGAAAAAAGAAAAAAAAGTGGGTCATTATAGAATTATCAGATAAAGAAAATGGCTTTCTTGACTGGAATGATCATCGGAATGTGCATTGGAATTGGGTTGATTGTGGCCTACGCTCGTTATGAGAATGTTCGATCCTTGCGTCGTTCTCAATTGGTATTTCACTTCCTATATATGTATATATATATTCTGACATGTTAAGTTTCTGTATCAGCTTTATTCTTTGATAAGTAGTCGGCATTGATTGATTGATTCATTTGCATATCATTGATTATTAGTATTGTTGTTATGGGGATGCTTTGCAGGCAAAGACAATAGCTGCATTTGCAAGGATGACAGTGCAAGATTCAAGAAAACTTCTACCTGGAGACTTTTATCCATCATGGGTCGTCTTTTCACAGAGCCAAAAGTTTAGTTTCAAAGCCCAGCCCAAAATTTTCAAATGCAATGATTCTTTCATTTCTCTTGCTCTCGATCATCATCTAATATTTGAGCTTCTCTTATGTGTAATGTTATTGCAGTTAAATTGGCTTAATGTTCAACTTGACAAGATTTGGCCTTATGTTAATGAGGTAACTTAATTTTATGTTTAATGATGATAAGCTTTTAATGTCTTTTTGTTTCTTTTTTAATGTAATGGGAACTGGCAATTTGCAAATAGGCAGCTTCTGAGTTGATTAGAACCAATGTTGAGCCAATTCTTGAACAGTATAGACCAGCCATCTTATCCTCTCTCAAGTTCTCAAAATTGACACTTGGTACTGTGGCTCCACAGTTTACAGGTTAGTCTCTGATTCATAATAGAATTTAGTAATGAAAAGAGCAATTATTTGTTGTCAATAAATAATGTTGTTGTTGCACAGGGATTTCAATTCTTGAACATGAAAGTGGAGCTGGAAGTGTTACCGTGGAGTTGGAGATGCAATGGGATGGCAATCCTAATATTGTTCTTGATATCAATACTAGAGTTGGTGTGGCACTACCCATACAGGTGCATCTCTTTGTGTACATTTTTTGCCATTCAAAGAACTGCGCATACATAATAAGATCCTCCTTGATCATTTCTTTTTTCCCATTGTTTCAACATCTAGGTAAAAAATATTGGATTCACTGGGGTTTTCAGGTTAATCTTTAAACCACTGGTTGAAGAGTTTCCTGGTTTTGGAGCTGTTTCTTACTCCTTGAGACATAAGGTGAGAGCTGTTATATGTCTTGTTGCTGTTACCTTCTTAGACCTTGTGTCTTGGAAGAAAAGAAAATATAGGCAAATATGAATTTTCTTGTGCTTTTTCCTGTAGAAAAAGCTGGATTTTACTCTTAAAGTTATTGGTGGTGAGATATCAGCTATACCAGGGATTTCTGATGCTATCGAGGTTTGCAAACGAATCTAAATTTTATAAGGCTGTAATCAGAAATGACTAGTGGGTCTAACGATTTATTTATCTATTGTCTTCATATTTTGTCCAGGAAACTATCCGGGATGCTGTTGAAGATTCTATAACATGGCCAGTTCGGAAAATTTTTCCAATATTACCAGGTGATTACAGGTATGCTTATTTACCAGGATCTGTAACTTTTCTTCTTCCTTTTGTCTAGCTGTTAAGTTCTTCAATCTTAATATACATTAGTTACCTTGAGGTGAAGCCTGTTGGAACATTAGAAGTGAAGCTTGTACGAGGCAAGGAGTTGAGCAATAAAGATATTATTGGAAAATCTGACCCTTATGCAGTTGTATTTGTGCGTCCACTCCGTGACAGAATGAAAACCAGCAAAACAATTGTAAGAAAGCTTCCATCTAAAATTGTCTGCTTTTTCCTTATTGGATTGGTTATAACTCAATTACAATATCTTCAGAATAATCAATTAAATCCTGTCTGGAATGAACACTTTGAGTTCATAGTTGAAGATCCATTAACTCAGCACCTGACGGTAAGAGTTTTTGATGATGAAGGAGTTCAGGCCTCTGAACTCATTGGTTGTGCTCAAGTGGCATTAAAGGACCTTGAACCTGGAAAAGTGAAGGATGTATGGCTGAAACTAGTCAAGGATTTAGAGCTCCAGAGAGACACTAAATACAGGGGTCAGGTGAGAGTCTTACATGAATTGCTGTTGCTTTTCTTGATGAATAATTCCCAACAAGGAGCTATGTCATCTTAATTCTTGAAACTATTGTAGTTACCAAGTTTTTCTTTTTCTTCTCAATAGGTGCAGTTAGAACTTTTATACTGTCCATATGGCACAGACAGCAGCTTGAAGAACCCTTTTAATCCTGATTACCAACTCACCACCTTAGAGAAGGCTATTAAAAGTGGAACAGAAGAAGCAGATGAAGCTGCTCCTAAAAGATCGAGTTCTCAGAAGAAAGCTGTTATTGTGAGAGGAGTGCTTTCAGTTAGTGTGATAGCTGCTGAAAACTTACCAGCAGTAGACTTGTTGGGAAAAGCTGATCCTTATGTTGTCCTTCAGATGAAAAAATCGGAAACAAAGTTCAAGACTAGGGTGAGATTTCGATGAAAAAATTCTGAAACGAATTTCATTTCCTTATCGTATCCTTCTCTTTTTTTTTTTCACTTCAAATAGGGCATTCTGCTGCTTCAGGTGGTAAATGAGAGCCTTAACCCTGTATGGAATCAAACATTTGACTTCGTGGTGGAGGATGCATTACATGATATGTTAACTATGGAAGTTTGGGATCATGATACTTTTGGAAAGGTAAAATATTTTCAGAACAGTTCATTGATAAATGTGAGCTTATATGTGCACAATATGTGTGCCATGTTATGAGTATTAACTAATGAACTTTACAAATGTTCCAGAATAAAATAGGAAGAGTTATCATGACACTGACCAGGGTTATATTGGAAGGGGAAGTTCAGGACAGTTTTCCAATAGATGGTGCCAAGTCCGGAAAGCTTTTCTTGCATCTCAAATGGACGCCGCAGCTAAAGTTACGTGAAACTTGATAGATCATATCAGTAGATAAAGTTTCTCGTCCTCTTTGCGTGCAAGAATACCAAAATCAAGACTTTGCCGGATAAGAAGTTGTAAAGACTATCGTATAGGAGTAAATTGAAGTGACCACCGGTGTAATAGATTAAAATTAACTCCAAAATACCATTTCTGCAACAATTTTGTGAAATGAGTCCTGATAAAGTGATACAAGAATGTCCTTGAAATTCTCCATTCCCTCGTGTTCAAGGATCTATGCAATGAATCTATGCATTATGGGAATAAGGGGTTAGCAATAGTCTTTAAAGCATATACTGAAGACAGCAAAATTTGACATCTCTTTTGAGGTGAAATAAGAAATTGTGAGTAGAATATCTTTATGAGAATTTATGTGCATTCTGATTGAATTCAATTTCGCTTAATTCCATTCCATCTTTTATTGTGTGATGGAATGAAGTAGGTAGTAAGCTTTAGCATAAGTATCAATGAAGTGATCATATACTCGGCGTTTCAGGCTATCTTGCTGAAGAAATCAACCCTTGGCAGATAATGAGTTGCAAAATTATCTCATTGAATACAACGGAGTACAAGAATATATTACTGTTAAGCTTCTAAGAATACAAGTACTATTTCAAGAACACATTCAAAAAATTTTATATTCAATATTATTCTAAAAAATGATGGATTCCTATATGCTATGCTGTGTGAAATGGGGAGCAGATCCTGACACCTGGCAGAGGCATAAAATGTTTCCTCAGCGGAACTGTCCAAGTCAACACAACTTTCCGAATCTCTGCAACTGTACTAGTGACCCTGAGATTGCATATATTCTGCGGTCCCAATATGCTCAAGAATACTTATAGCATAAATCATCATCTATCCAATTCATCAGCAACTGACATTTCTTCTCACCTTAAGATGTCTCCTCCTGTGCAGACCGCTTGCCCTGCATGACAATCCCCTTTAGCACCCAACATTATGGAACAAACTGAAAATTAGCCCTCAACGCGCTGGGGAGGTCCAGAACAAAGAAGCATGATCTGACATGAGAAATAATTTATTTCTAGCAGCCATATGCATGGGTTCTTGATTATCTTCATCATTTTAAATGTCCAATGCAATCAATTACTGAGGAGATGCAGGGAGCCTTTTCATGCTTACCAGTACTGGTTTTGGAATACTACTGAATCAGTTGGTACTTTTCTGCCATCATCATTTCGGTTCCAGTGGTAGATAGCGTGTGTTCTGTTCTTTATTTCCAAGGTAGAGTGACCATAACTGGCCTCGCGGAAGGCAGAATAATCTGGTTGAGGGTCCCAAAACCTAGCAATGAATGGCAAATACCATGTCACAAGAAAGTGCTTCAGCAGGCATGTCAATATAGTAATAAATTCACTGGAGTCCTACTTCAAATAGCAAGGCAAATTTAATGTTAAAAAGTAAAAAACATTATGATTAGTCTCACCTTCCAGCAAGACCTTCCTGATTTCCTCCATCTCCTACAGTTATGTAAACTGGGGCTGATCTATCAGGTACAGGATATGGATCACCACTTGACACATTGTAGTGTATATTTGAAATGCGATACTGTAAATTGGCATCACCCTTTATGAGATAAAGCAAAGAATTCAAAGAAAAACTTTCTTTCTGCAGAACTTGAATAAATTGACATACATATCATGCAGAACTGGGAGTGAGTATGCTAAAGGCTCATGACTAAACATACATCATCTGATTAAACTGCCATGCCAAGGCATTTCATAATAGCATGATGACAGACTAGAATTGGCTTCTCCTACCACACATAACAAAACTTGTCCACAGTGAAAGCACTTCGTTGATGTTTTAGGATAAAAGCTGGTGATTCATATTGCTATAATAATGATTTTTCCATTTTCCATGATAGCTAATCATTTATTTTCTTCTATAGAAAGTGTAAAAATGAGCAGAGAATGTACATACTGATCTTTCGTAAGCATGGACGTGGCCGGCAAAAATGAAGTCAACTCTAAAGTGGGCAAACCAGCTCTCAAACACAGCACGCATACTTTCACCTTCCATGTAGTGACCAAAGTTACTATTGTAGATAGGTACATGCATAAGAACAATCAGCCAAGGTGTCTTCTCTCTGTCCACTCTTTTGAACTCTTCTCTAAGCCATCTCCATTGAGGAGTGTATTTCACTAATTAAAAAGTTTTGGAAGTTCTTAAGATCCACAAAGAAACATAACATGTACAGTCAAATGAACCAAAATTGGAAGTTTGAAAATGCTAAAGCCAATGACTATGCAATTATATGGATGATATACGACTAAGGAAAGCTAGTAACAAGTACATTACCATATGGAGAATAGCTGGAGAGGACAATGATGTGAGCAGATGCCCTTCGTATAGCATACCAGAGAGGATTGCTGCTTCTTGATGCAGCATAGGGAGTTGCAAATCTATGTAAATATGATTTAAATGGGACAACCTCCCCCTGGAAAATGGACGTGCACCAGTTAGCAAATAATGAAAAGATAAAGATAGATCAATTTATGTCAAAACACATTCAGCACGACACAAACACAGAACTATTAATTGAACTATATGAAGAGAGAAGGATCAATTGAATGAGAGGAAGATAATAGAAAATATACCACATCTGGCATGTACTCTATCTCATGATTCCCAGCTGACCAAATCCATGGCTGATATGCAGTACTGCGCTCAATAAGAAGGCCCCATGAGTCCCATCTAATACCAACATTGTTGTATCGATATCTATCGGCATAAGAGAGATCACCAACAAATAATACAGTCTGTCCCCCACTCTGCATGTAATGCTCAAGGGTGGAAAGAGAATTATATGTTTGACCCAAATCACCTAAAATATCACAAACAAACCAAGATTAAGAAAATTCTGAAGAAATCATGGTTTTTGACCAACAAAATGTTCTTTTCTAACTCCTGTACAAAATGTGTAAACGAATCTGAAGACGCATTAGCTTTAAAGCAAATCAAAATACATATCCAGCAACAAAGCTTAGTTAACAACCTTAATTTAGAGCATATCTCACCAATAATGCCAAAAGTATATGGAGCATCTGGATCAATCTTTGGAGGTGTTCGAAACCAAAATTCACGAGAACAATAACCTTCTCCGATCTTGTAATAGTACTTGGTGTCATACTAAAAGGCACAAAATTACCAAATTAAGAACCGTGACCAAAATGCCAATACAAAGCAAAACAGAGTTAAAAAAAATTCTCAAAAACACATCTTTCTACCTCGAGTCCATCAACAAGACAATGATGAATATAGCCAGAAGTATAGTTGTAAAAGGTGTAGTTTGTTACAGTGCCCTGAGCTCTAAACTCATATTTCTTCTCCAATGTACCATATTCCACATTACTAGAACCCAATTCATCAGCAGTAACCCAAGAAATTAGCACAGCCTTCCCATCATAATCGCCTTGAGTAATATGCACCTTACAAATCAAGAACAATCCACCAATCAGGTTAAAAAAAAAACGAAACTTACCTTCAAACTTGAAATTTCTTCATCAAAAAACGAAAGAAATCACGAAACTTACCTGCTGGGGAGCATTATAACCTTTTGGAATAGCAAATACTTGATTATCAAGAGGGATATCAACAGATGGCCATTGAGAGCGAATGAAAGAACTTGTAATGCCCGCATTTCCATTTTTGAAGAAATTCAAGAAAACAACTACTGTAACCAATAACTGCCACAGCAACTGCATTGGTCTTTTTTTTTTTCAAAGTTCACTAATCTATACAGTGCTAAGGAAATAAAGGGTACCCAAATCAATCGAAAAAATAGAAGGATTAATGAACGGAAACTGAAACTGCAGGCATTGTTGAAGATTAAAAATGTGGACTTTTCTTCAAGGCGTAAGATTGCAGCCAGCGGTTAGTTGAGCAGTTACTGTCCGGGGACAGTGGGTAAGTAATGCTACAGATTCGGGTTGCGTCTTTACCCGCTCCATTGAATAGGAAACGGTGTCGTTGCCGAATTCTAAAATTCAGACCAATCAGTTATTGCCACGTTGTTTATTTTATTTTGCTGAACACGCGGCGTAGTGATGTGAGTGTTGGGATTTAGAAGTTTCGCGTTTTTGCCGTGGCACAACACAAGCAAATGAGGAGCAATCAAGAACCGGTTTAAGCACGGCTCAATTAACACTATCGACAGTTTAAGCACACTTGGATCGGAGAAATTAACACTGATGAATAATTAACAATCATTATTTTTATGAAAACAAATTTTAATTTTAATTATATGATTTCAGTCTAATACATTCATAGTTTCCTGAATTCGACACTTTTTAATTAGTTTATTTTAAAACTAATAAACTGCTTGTTTAAACATTTTCACTCACTTTTAACATTATTTAAAGTATTTAAATTATATTTAAGTGAAATTATTTAAATGTTTAAATTAGTTAAAATATTTATAGATTATTTTTTAAAAAATTAAAAAAATATAATAATTAATTTATAAATTAAATCAGCCAACTGATAAATATGTTAAATTAAAGAGACTACAAATATAATAAATTTTTTGTATAATTAAGGAAATTTTTTTTTAATGGAAAGAAGAAAATAAAAGTATGGATCTAATTTTTTAATGCTTTGGAGAGGAATTTATTGTCACTGTCTATTTAGATTTTGATGTATTTACATATGGTGAAATTTATAAAAATAAAATATTAAAATTTTTCAAAATAGGTCATAATTAGAGAGGTTAGGTGTTGGATTATGGGCTTAATTAGTTAGTTGACCGGTAGGTTTGTTTCTTAGTTGAGTCCTGCTCGCCTCATTCCTCAAGCAAGTTCTACCCCCTTCACTCCCGCTATCACATACTCCAATTCACTTACCTTCGAATCCGAGCAGCACAGCCATGGAACCATCATCAGATGTTAAAGAAAACAACAACCCTTTATTGTCATTGCTATACTCTCTTAAAAAAGCTTCAAATGATCTCCAGAACAACTCCATTTTCATTACCCACAATCCTCAACCCGCCATTGAAGCCATGCTAGAGCTCCAAAGGGAACAAGAAACCATTTTCTTTAGCAACAACGCTAAACTGTCGAAAGTCTCCCAGTTGTTTTGCACCCTTAAAACCCTACTTCAAAAGTACCAAAGATCCCAAGGTTATGGCCTTAAATCACTGCTCCACCGCCAAATTACCAACTATAGAATTTACCAAGTTGCATTTGCTATTGAAGCTGAAGTTCAGACCTGTATTGATAAAGAAATTATTGAGAATCTTGTAAAGATCAGCCAAGATCAAGAAATAGTAACTGAGGAAGAGAGATTGAGAGTATTGAAAGAGTTGGAGGACCGATCTTTAATGGGTTTTGACAGTGATTTTCAAGAATTGATTTTGAAAGCAAAAGGGTTCTCGATTCTTGAATCTTTACTCTGTGACTCAACTTGCTCGAAAAGGATTAGAGAACAGGCTGCTCTTTGCATAGTTGGTTTAGTTAAATTCAATAGAGATGTGTTTGTTGGTTTGGTTTTAATGGGTCCAACTGTTCAATCTTTAATATCAATGGCTTCAGGTTGTTCGATAAAAGTTCTTTGTTCGCTTGTAAGATTGATCAAGTCTCCATTAATCGATGAAATTGAATTAGATGGAGAAATCCCAAGAATTTTAAGCCTTTTTAACTCGGAAGATTTATCAATTCAAGTAGCAGCAATGGATTGCATTTGTGAAATTGCATATTTTGGTAGAAAGGAAGTGATAGAAGCAATGATAGAAGAAGGGTTGATTGAGAAATTAATGGAGTTGCAAAGATCAAAACATGGAGACAACTTGGTCAAGCAAGAGACAGTTCAGTGTAATAATAAAAATCGAAATGAAGAAATTTGTGAACAGGGTACTGAAGAGGAAGAAGAAAAAGAAGAAGAAGAAGAAGAAGAAATTACAGAGAAGAGGCCATTTGCAAGCTGTGTAAAGAGATTTGCAGTGCAAGTTGAAGTAGGAGAAGGGCTGGATCAGCAAGAGAGTAAAGAGTTGAAAATGAAAATATTGAGAAGAGTAAAAGAGGCCTCTGTCTCTGAGGCAGAGTATGCCTCTCTTCTTGCTGCGGTGCTATGGGGTTCTTCACCGTGAAAATGTATAGCTGTGGGTAGTAGCTTAACTTGTTTCAAAATTTTAATTTTTTCATTTGTTGGTTTTTGAGTTGTATAATTGTAAGGTCAATGTAGTTAGGAAACTTGATTTTTAAGTCTATAGGTGGACTTGGTGATCACTGATGATAGGCAGGGGATATCAAGAATTCTGCAAGCGATACTTAATTGCATCATTAGTTACAAAACATATGAACCGGAGGAAAGATTTTGTGCATTTTGCATTGCTATTTACCATTTTTCTTGGTTTTTTTATATAAATTTTATAACACAAATCAAATTATTTTACTTTTCCTATAATAAATATTGGGTGTCATCGTTTTATGATAAATTGATAAGTAATGGCATGGTCATTTTGAACCCAAAAAAAAAAAAAACTATTTAGGACTCTAAACTTCAATTAGTTCCTTTTTTTTCTTCCAAGTTAGTGATATTTAACTTAATTTAGATAAGATTATAACCATTAATTTAATTCTTTTTTTTTACAACTGAAGTAATTTAATTTAACTATAACCATTAATTTAATTCAGTGATTTATAGTTGAAATTTAAGATATCACTTAAATAAAAATATTTTATACTAACACGTAAATTGGCTTATTCTACTATATGTCCATTATGTGCTAAGGAAGATGAAACTTTAGAGCACCTATTCTTTCTATGTCGAATTGCCAGATATGTGTGGTTTTTATCACCTTTTGGTTTCAAATTTGAAGACATCGACTTCTCTTTTGTTGCCTCTTGGTGGAGTTCTATTTGCTGTCAGTTGGGTAGTGTTGATGATAATTTACTTGATTTAATCGTTATATTTTGCTGATTTATTTGGAATAACATAAATGACACTATCTTTCAGCACAATTATAGCTCTCCTCAAGTTGTGGTGTCAAAAACTCTTGATTACTAGAACAAGTAGAGGGATGCCACTAAACCATATTTAATTAGTAGAAGTTCATTTTCATTTGATGAGGTTTCTACTTGGGGCATTCCTCCTCCAAGAGTTATCAAAATTAACACCGATGCTAGCTTTGATGTCTTAGCTGGTGTTACATCCATGGTTGTCATCATTAGGAATGAGTTTGGTAAGCTGATTAACAGATTCTCTTTTAAAAGACCTTTTTTTTCTGCTCTATTAGCTTTGTTGGTTAGAGTTCTTATGGCGAAAGTGAAAGGTTTTCAGGCAAGTGATTTTTGAATCTGATTGTAAAAGTTTGATTAAAGTGTTGTCTGACTCTACTCCTCAAACTACTTGGGAAATCCAAGTCTTTGCTCATGATATTGGTGTCCTTGTAAAGGGTGGACATCAGTTTGTTTTTAAGTATATTAGTAGGGCTGCTAATAAAGCGGCATATTAGGTTTCTAAAAATATTAATATTCTATTATTGAATGCTTTATGGACTTGTAATCTTCTTAAAGCTTTGGATGATCTTTTGTATTCAGATGCCTTAGTGCTTTAATGAATGTCAATTTATTGATAAAAAAAACATATTCTAATTCTTAGATGTTCTTCTTTAATGGAAGTTAGCATTTCCCAAGTTTACACATAGCTTAAACAAGACAGTAATAAGCATAAATTGGTTATTGGCTTAATACATCCACACATCCTTGAACTTGGCAATTTTTGTCACTTTGACACTTATACTTACACTTTTGCCATTTAGACACCTTAACTTGCCAAAAAGGTGATTTATAAACATTTTTTGCTGATGTGGCAAATACATGTAATCAAATGCAAATAAGCACGTGAAATGAAAATTTTGACGATGCTCAGTGTACAACAGGACTTAAACTCTTATTTTTTGGTACACAACGGAAAAGAAAAACAATAGCTAACAAACTCTAGAATAAGCTACACTCACTTTTATCATGCTCAATCCATTCCTACACTTATAAAGCAAAGATTGTAACTGATACATACCCAAAGGAAGGTCATAGGCATAAAAAGCCAAAGCATTAGCAGAAAAATTACACTCTAGGAACACATGTAAAACTTGAACAGTCCACTCCTTACCATAATTACTTATAAGGTGACTAATAAGGAATTAGCTATCACCTTCGATCACCTAAATATGTCATATTGACAACGCCCTTATAAGAGAAAAGAATTGAAGAAATGAAACATAATCCTCCAACAAATACCAAAATAAATGTACTGGGATGAGAAATGAAGATTTCTAAGCTGTCCTCTAGGCCATTATAGGCATCTTTGACACCATTTCTCTGAGATGATCATATCAATTGCATTGATAATCAATCCACACACACAGTTGCCTTATGGCCTCCTTTTTCTCTTCTCCCAAATCTACTATACCTTTATCCTTTTATTTCACCATCGTCTCCAATGCCATTACCTTTCTCTGTAATTCATTCATAGCTTTAGTCAGGTTATGTTTCTCCACTTCATTCTTGCTTACCATAACCTCTAAGACTTCAACTTTCTCTCTCAATGATGGTTCCCCTTTTTTTACATCCTCTAGTTGAACAACTAGATCACCCACTTCTTTTTCTAGCCTTTCCTTCTCATTCTTCATCTAAATTACTTGACTCTTCATAATAAGAATCTTATTTGAGAATTCCAAAACACATTATGCATATCTGTTGCAGTCCTCTTCAACTAAGAGGCCAAAGCTTCTGCTCCATTCAAGTTAGTGTTCACTATCTCTGAAAAATGTATGACCATCTTGTGATAGGCAACTTTAGTAGTAGTAATTATCCTAGGCAGTGTAGCAACCCTTTCCACTAGCATCCTTTGCTCTTGCTAATAATTGATTTTTGCCTTTTTAAAGCTTTCTTCCTTCTCGTGTAGTAATTTCTCTGTGACCTGAAGCTTCTTTTTTTTTCCTTTGCTTTGATTAAGATGCCACTTCCAAACAAAACTATATATTATTGCTAACACCAGTAGAACTAGAACTAGAATCAAAATTCAATAACTTAACAATCCCTACAGGAAGGGCTTAGAGAACTGTAGGGCTCTCTACCACTATAGGTCAAATGAACATGCCAATTACTTTTAAGAAGGAGATGAATGGAGGCTACTAGGTGATGATAATTGCTAAACTACTCAGTTTGTCGATTGATAGTTTCCACTGCTACAAGTGAATATGACTTTACCACCAGTTTGTCTACGCTTAAATGTTGAGCCAAGCGAAGTCTCAAGAGAATGCTCCATAGCTCCAATTCCAAAACTAAGCAAACACCAAGCCCTTGCATAAAACCTACCAGCCACCTACCTGTGTGATCTCGGAGAAGACCTCCAATGCCAGCTTCTATCGAAGCAGTCACATAGCTTCTGTCCACATTCAGTTTGCAAAAGCAAACATAAAAACGGCACCACTTCTACCATTAATCTAAAAAAAAAACCTAAATTTAAAATTATAGTAGTATTCAAATATAACCTAGAAAATCCCTAAAAAAAAAATAGATTCCAGAAAAAAAATCAAATCATTACCTTAAAAAGGTGAATCCTAAATCACTATAGAACTATCATTCGACGACCATTCAATATCAACTAAATCCAATGTGTCAACACCAAAAGTACCCATTATCTCCCAAGTATAACATGAAACTAGATTTATATAATCCTTGCAATCCCACTATAGGCAACAGTTTTAGTCGCGTGCCCAAGTGTTGGTGACTACGACACTATGTAAGCTCAGGGCATACTAGGAAATACATAGTGGGCTTGGGGCCCAAAATGGAGATAGAGTCACCACCTAGATGAAAGTTGGGACACACTGTACAACAACTGGATTCCACAAAGGTTCCTATAAGCCGTCATTAGAGATCGGGTTCGAAAACTGAGTGTGGGCTTTTGGAATGCCCACCCAACCTTACAATTGGCCTTTGTGTGTGTTTTATATTATATTACCTTTGATTGCTAAGTTATCTCCTTATAACATACTAATTGCGATTAGTTTTTCAATTTTAGGTTTTATCCCAAGTTTGCACATTAGTCCCATTTTATGCTTATATTTTCGACATTAAATCATAAATAAAACAAAATAAAATAAATAAAAATAATTTACAACCATTCATTCTAAATAAAAGGGATAAGGATTAATGATTATAACTTTTGGTGTAAATAAATGTAAAAATACTAAGAATAAACCATACATATAATAAAAAATAAATCAAAAATAAGCTAATTAATTATACAAATCAAAACTCTTAATAATTAATTAATAAAGCAATCATCTAATACTTAGAAATCATAACATAATTCCTACAACAAGTATGAGTTAGTTATATCTCACAAACAACAACAATATTTATAAATCATTCACAAATAATATTTACAAAAAAATATAAAAAATAATAAAAGATAAAAATAAACTCACAAATAGTCCATTAAATAACATAAGAGTATAACATGGAAACATTATTGATCAAACATAATAATCACCCATATAATCAAGAAATATAATAGATTAGATAAGGAAATTATTCCAAACATGCAAGGTAATAGCTAAAAATCAAAATAGGAACCAACAGAATATTGGTCAAAAGGCAACGCCTCTTTAAAAAGGCATTGCCTCCTGACCAGGAGGCGATGCCTCCGTCGCCTCATCATGAAGGGGTGAGGTCTTAGGAGGTGATGCCTCCGTCACCTTATCATGAAGGGGCGATGTTATTATGAAGAGACGTCACCCCTTCAACAGGGACAGAGACAGACTATATTTTTTAGATCTTAAGAAACTCAACAATCATGCAAATAAATAAGAAACAAACATAAATATTCAAATATTAACAATCAATATTCAATGCCTCATGCAATCACGCTCCTCTATGAACTTAAATAAGTAATATAGCTCAAGAAAACACACAAAAGAGCAACAAATCAAGGTTTTAATGAAGATGAAGAACTAAAAGCTAAAAAATAGAGAAACTCACTATCTTGGACGAGCTGATGCTTCTAACTGAGCCTTCAGAGCTTGGTTGATGGATGAATAGCTTTGAATGTAAGGAGGTCCTTTCCTCTTCTCAAGAGTCAAGTTTCCTAAGCTTCTAAGTCTCTTCCCCTTATTCTTCCTTTCTTTTTTTTCCTTTTTTCCTCCTCTTTCTCTCTATTTTTTTTCTTCTAGACATTTTTTTCCAAGTTGTCCTTTTTTGAATTCCCAAACTTTTTTCCAACTTCTTCTCTCTTGCCTCCACATTCCCTTTTAAAGCCTCTTACCCTCTCCCTTTTTTCTATTTCCCAAAAATCATTCTCACGCTCTCCCTCTACCTTTTTTCATTCCCCAGGCTTTTTTCCTACTTTTTCCCTTTATTTTACATAAAAAATGACTAACTCTTCAGTAAGTGAGCCTCCAACCACTATCATTAATGACATTTATGATGCAGAGAGTGGGTGTGAAGAGGCACCGCCTCTTCGATGCTTGGGGTGAAGAGGCGATGCCTCTTCATTGAGGCGATCACCTCTTCACCTGGGCCAGGTCAGGGCCCTAGGTCAAGAGATAATGGGCTTGGGCTTTTATTTTAGGCTTGGATATGGTTTTTTGTGGGCTTAGCTTAATGTTTGGGCTTTCAAAGTCGATTTTAGAAAAATCTCAGGCTCCGCTTCATTTAAAACTTGAACTTTCTCATCATCGGGCTTTCTGACAGTGTTAACAGTTTACCCCCTTGATTTTTCAAAAAATCAAAATAATTTTTCGAAAAGCAACATGCACATCAAACAACAAAAAGTAAGAATGACATACATGACCTACGAACTTTGCTTATGCCATCAGCCTTAGGAATTCAAACCCAAGAGGTCAAACTTCATCTTCGAAATGTGACCATGATCCTCGGGTTTTCTTGGCCCAATCAGTCACTCATTAATAATTTTGACGTGAATCTCAAGCATGGCCCAATCTTTACTCAATAAAGACATAAGAGAAACATAGTTGTGATCCTCAAGTTAAGCTAACTCGATCAACTACTCATTAGAAATTTAGTGTGATTCCCAAGTTTTCCTAGCTTAAGAAGTCACTTAGTATAAGAGATGAAACATAACTGTGTTCCTTGAGTTTTCTTAGCCTGATCAGTTACTCATTATAGTTTAGCATGAATCTTGAGCATGACCCAACCTCTACTCAGTAAAAAAAGATGAATCGTAACCATATTCCCCGGGTTTTCTTGGACCGAGAATTACTTAGTAAAAGAAGAATGCGCTTTGGGGATTTAAACCCGACCAAACACCTCCTAAGATGTGCACTTTGGGGATTCAAACCCGACCAGATGCTTATTCTTTCGCACACTTTGCGGATTCAAACTCGACCAGACGCTTGTCCTTTTATGCACTTTGAGGATTCAGACCCAACCAGATGCTTCCTCTTCTGCACACTTTAGGGATTTAAACCCAACCAGACGTTTGTCCTTCTGTGCACTTCAGGGATTCAAACCCGAATAGACACTTGTCCTTCCTTATGCTTCAATTAAAATGCATTCAAATCCAAACATTGATCTTATGATATTCTCGAGCAGTGATGAATAAATTCTCGTTGAGTTTTTTTTTTTTAGCTGGCCATGGGCCATTCTGTGTTTAATCTTACCAAGTGGGCCTTACCCCCTTCTTCTTATATTACTTTCTCTTAATCATCCTCTCTCACCCTAATCATATAAATTCTCACTTTTCTTCTCCAAGGGTCACTTTAACCTTTCCGATTCTCTCTCTTTTCCTCTCATTTCTCTTTCTCTTTTATTCTCTATATTCTCTAACATGGACACCGCACGGACCCCAGATTTGCCCATATAGGACCCAGTAACACCTATGATGCATCCCTCTCAGAGTTTTGGGCTCAGTATTAGAGACGAGATCCCCTTATTCGTGGACGTGCGATCCTATATTTGCAGTTTGGCTACCAGAGAGGTTTGTAACCAATTTTTAAATTTTTTTCCTATGAATATCATCAAATAGCATCAGGTTACTGTTCATAGATGCATATTTATCAGTTTAATTGAAAGAAATTAAATTTTATTGATTAAAAATTAAAATTTTAAATCAAAATATCCAATTACCATCATGAAGAGGCGATTGCTTCTCCATAAAGAGGCACTCACCTCTTCAAGTGTGATGAGGTGATCACCTCTTTGATAAAGGTGTTTGCCTCAGTAAGATAATTTGGTAAAATTTTAAAATTTTATTACATAAAATAATAATTATACTCCCTGTTTTACTCCTTTAGCTTAACGCCCACACCCTCAAGGGTGCTGGGAACTTTAGTAGTGCGTGCATCTGGTATAATGAGCTTTCTAAGGTTGTACAAACTCAGATTCATAATACCGGCTTCTCTGACCTTATCCTAGCACTCCCAACACAACAAAGGCATACAGACTACCAGCCCTTGCATGCCCTGATAGAGAGGTGGTCTTGTTAATGATATGCACTAGGTCAATCATGTATGACCATATTTTGACTTTATCATTTTATTTAATAAACAGGCATTTTTCATTATCATTTTGTGTTATGATAATTACTTTAATAGTCATTTCTTACTAAGGTCATCAAGTATATGACTTGATAGTAAAACTCTTAGATTAAATATGAGTTCTATTCAAATTATCCTTAGTCATAACATTATGTTATGGCTAGTATGATGTTAATTGATGATTATGTTTTACTGATCATGAATATGAGATATTAAGTCAACTTATAAATACTTATTTGGGAAATAATGTACTGCATTGACCCATCATAAGAATACTATATAGATAATTGTCATAAGTAATTCTCATCATAATAATATTGATTTAGTCCTTTAACCTTGAAATTATCATGGATTTTTATATAACTATTATATATTTTGACACAATCTAACATTGTCTTTAACAGGATGATTAAATAGATTGTTGTTGGATATGAAATGAGTTATGTAAGGAATGTGAGTGATTGAGAAGGAATTTGTCCCTCATTTAATCTGAGTAAGATATCTATGGGCCCCTTGATAAAATAGATTGAGGAAAATGCATGGCCATGCTAAAGTGAATTGATAAAGAGTTATCATTCTCAGTCTACTTAGAGTCAAGAAATAATATGATTCAATTATATAAGGATGACAAAAATTATGCCTTATATTCAATCAAGATATCATGTGATAAAGGAATTACAATATTTATTATAAATTAGGTTATGTCGGATTATTGACTTCACATGACTTGGGTAGTCATAATGTCTTACTAAAGGCCACTTATGACTTGTAAGCCTAAATAGAGATTTACGGCCCACTGCCAACGTCATGTGAACCTATAGGGTGACACACTTAAAACAGGCCCAACAATGGATATGGGTTTGAGAAGCTCAAATATGCTTTGTGAAAATAAATAAATAGTTTATTTATTTAAGGTAAAAGTTATCTTTTACCTTAAATAAATAGAATATTATTTCTGATTTAATTTTAAATAAAATCATAACAATAATAATTGAAAAATTACCAAAAATTTATTTTAGTAAGTGCTAATTAGAGGTCTATACATATATTATATTCTCTAGGGTTTCACTAATTCAATCATTGGCCATTAAAAATTCATTTTTCTCCTCTTAGAAAAACTAAAACACAGAGTGTTTTTGTTCTTGATTTATAAAAAATCAAGAGAAGTGCTAGCACACAAAGTTTTTATTTTAATCAAGGGTTGTTCGTGTGGATGCTTGCAGAGGATAGATTCTTTTAGAGACATCTTGATCCAGACTATAAAAATCAAAAGCTTGAGGTAAGGTGTCACCGGAGTGAACCTCCTCTCTGCCTTTCAGAAATCTTGCCTCTTCTACGTTTGTGGTAAGATTTAAAAATCATAGTTTTAAATTAATTAATTGAAATACTTGGATCTAGATTAGGGTTTATGATTAAAAGTTTTAATTTTTGCTATGCTTTTGAATCACGAAACCCAATAAGTCTGACACCACCCATAAATTTTATCTTCCTTTCAAGGAGTTCACCCTGGACCTAGTTTCCTTCACTGTAATTATTAGAATTACTTATGCTGGGGATTCCATTCCCTTTGATGCTAGCCTCTATCATTTATCTCTTGACTGTCTCACTTTCATCGACCTTCTGCTTAGGATGGGCCCAGATATGAAGGGGACTCACACAATGAAGCTCGAGTTAATTAGGAGCTTTTACATCCGTGCTAGAGTTTAGGCGGCCACTACACCCCTACAAATCGATTAAGTGGTGCGTGCTTTCCTCATTTATTTGCTAGGCACCATGCTTTTTGCCGACATAACTAGTTCTATGGACTTAAGCTTCCTGATGACTCTGGGGGACCTAGACTTAATGGCGACCTATGATTAGGGTAGTTGCGCCTTAGCTTATCTTTATAGGGGCATGGATGAGCTAGTATGCGGAGCTAGGTGACTTTATAGTTTTTGGCATGCCATACTGGTATTTTACTTCCTCTTTCTCCCTTTATATTCCATTCCAACTATTGTTGGTCAATCTTACTAACAACCCCTTGTCTCTCTCACAGGACTGGGCTTTAGAGCTGGAGCTGATAGTGGGGATCACCAGGGGTCATTGACACTCCCTTCCCTGCAATGGCGAGGTAGGGTCCCAGTCGGGCTTGGAGAAGCCTGTGGCTCGTGTTCATATCTACCATAAGCTATTGAACACACTCACTTATGATGAGGTATGCACTTGCAAATGTAACTGAGATTAGCAATAAACTCATTGATTAAATTCACTTACTTACTTATTTATTCTTGCAGCTATGCCCGAACTTATGGGGCCCTCAAGTTGGGTGGACAAAGGCCATGGTTCGCTTCATCCCTCTATCCAGGAAGAGGGTTCTGCTCAGAGGCCCTAATTGTAGAGTTTGGTTCCTTAAGGAGAGGATACATCAGTGGCGGTTAGGTGCCCGAGTGAGGCATCCACCTTTTGCTCCTCCTTAGTATATCTTTTGGGTGCATAAGTTAGAAGGGGATGAGCTCGATCTGGCCCTATATGGAGAGGATGCCGCAGACTATTGTGAGAGGAGGAAGTCCCGCTACGTGGACTTTACACGGGCTCATCTGTTACAACGAGTGCCTCTTCTTGAGCCTACACTTAATGTGAGCATGCAATGTTTTATTTTATTTATTTACTTACATATATTATTCTATGACTTATCTTTCATCTTTTAGGCTGCTCTCAGGGCACTTGCCCCTCGCCCTAGGCCCTCTGCATAAGAGAGGGCTCATCAGCGCCCTCATATCATTCCCAGTGGTAAGGGCTCTTCTTTTAAGGTGCCCTCCTTGATGGACCCTTCCAGTCCTCGACCCCAAGTGGTAGCCAGTAGACTCACCGCTACTCCTAATCTATTGACTCATTACTGGATGCCCTCTAGTGAGCTCTCTCATCAATTTTTGATGCTGGATATGACCTTGGAGCCAGTATTCTTCCCAGAGGCTATTACCCATGTAAGTTTCATTCTTCTTAAACCGCATTCTCAAGATTTATAACACATGGTTAGTTCTAATACTGTTAATGGAATATATACCTTGACATCAAGGGGAGTACATGTACCGAGTGGTTGAGGCCCATAGGGACTTCCTGATGCAGGTGATGTAGTAGTGGAAGGTACACACAGAATATGCTTTATTTCTATATGTATGCATGCTTTCATGATTTTTTACCTTTTATCATGCTTCGATAGGATCAAGATGAGGCCAACCAAGCTAGGATCACTGCCCTAGAGCACTAGCTCACTGCTTTTCAGGTCGAGGGTGATAAGGAGGAGGGGGTAACCAAAAAGGAGTCCGAGGATAGCAACGAGGATGACGAGACCGATCCAACTGATGCTTCTACAGACGAGCCACCTGATGAGCCTGTGGATGAGCCAGCTAATGAGGAGGCCAAAAAGTTCAATAATGATAAGTAGAGAGGACCCTTTATACATTTTTATTAGCATAGGGGTGTCCTTATCTAGAAACATTAGAGGTTTTACATTATTGTCCTCTTACTGTTTGGATTGATTGATTTTTTTATGCTTTCATATTTTGCACTAAGAATTTTTTACAAAATTTTGAATGAATAGAGGCCTTTCATCTATGAAATGCTTTTCTCTGACTTTACATATACAACCCAGACAATTTTCAACTATATAAAGATCCATTATGCATGTTGTAGAGGTGTCGCCTCTTTGAAGGGGTGTCGCCTCTATATAAAGAGGTGATGGATAATTCGCCTCTTCTCATAGAGGCGTCGCCTCTACACATCTATCTTGCAGCTATAAAAACCCCTAAATCTTCTTCAAAATCCTTAATCTCTTCATCTCGCCACTTCCCTCTATTCTTCTTTCCCAAACAACATTCTGACCTCGAATCATAATTGAGAAAAGCTTGAAATAGCTACAACCAATTCTAAAAAATCTAGATGGTAGGTCATGAGCTAGAATAGAGCCATTTCACCTATTCACCTTTCGATCTTTACATGTTAGGAAGATCAACTTCTCATTTCTCTATGTTCTTGCTTATTTTTAGGATCCTTAAAACATGTTTTCTTATTCAATACAGTGGAGATGTGCCCCCTACTAGAAGAATTTAAAGCTATCTTAAGCTCTCAAATGGATTCGGCTTGACAGATCATCATTCCTTCCATCACAACCTCAGATTTGTACACCATTCAATATCAAATGGCAAGGTTATTCAATATGTCCCCTCAGTCCTCTCTTTGCCACATTTTCAGTAATGAAATCCTGATGAGCCCTTTTATGGAAACTGTAGCAGTTGTTGATAGTAGCGAGGTTCCTTAGCCTCAAATAATAGTACTTTACTTATATGCTCAGTTCTTGTTAATCTCCCCCTCTAATAACTATGACCCAAAGATCCTTCATGTTGTGGACCAAGTGGAGAGTGGACTAAACCCTTTCCCTCTTATTCTAGCTGAGACTATTATTAGGCTTGATAACTTTTTTAAGACCAGGTGATTCTTTGGGAGCCCTTTTCTGCTAGAGGTGAGTCTCCTCTTCCTCTTATCATCTTTCGCTTTCCATCATTCTTACCCATTCATCACTCTTGCAGGCTTAATTGCAAGAGAAACTGAGGTTGCTCGAACCACCTAGAGACATTGCTCACTATAAGGCCAAACATTATCGTACTAGGAGACTTTATCCTATCCCAGAAGATGCTCATAGCTGGTTATCTACATTCCTTGATACTTTGATTCAATGGATGTGCCCATGGTGGAGATTGCAACACGTGACCCTCCGATCCTATACCTATTATGTTCCCCTAGCTAGCCTCCATTTTGCCACCTTCTACAATCCAACTCAACTTTGCAGGCAATATGGACAGAAACAACGAATTGTGGAGCTAATGCATGATTTTGAATCAGGGCCTTTTTTTAAAACTTTTTGGACAACCTGGTTGCTACTTGACCTTGTAGAATCATCCAAAGGTTCATTGACTACAGTGGAGATCAGTCTACTGATGACCATTACAAGGCATGGATTCAACTATAACAGGTAAAAAAGGATGAATTTATAAGAAATAGAAAGACAATGGCATTATAGGCATCGAGTGCCCAGGGGAGTCACAAGAGAAGTAAACGATATTAGATTAGTTTATAAAATTTAGTCTTTTTATGTACTTTCTTATCGGATGGAATTTCCTTTTGAGTTAAACAATGTGTAATAAGCATTTAATGCAATGTTTAAAATAATAAAGGTAATCCATTCCATTTAATTTAAGCACAATGAGACTATATAATTTTTCTTCTTACATATCTCCTGTTATTAATTGGCTTGCCCTTACAAGTTTTCCAATTAACTATTTTATTTTCCTTTCTCTCTCCTTTTACATATCTTTCACTTTGTCCTGGACTGCCTTTTTAGGTTTTCAATCTAGTAAGACTTTTTACTTTTTTCCTTTTTCTATCTCTGACTTTTGCCTAAGCAGCCTTTTTTGAGGTTTTCTCCTTAGTGAGACTTTTACAAAAAGTATTTCTTGAGTTTGTATATATTGATGGGCTCTCTGAATTCATTCCCCTCTAAGTCAGACAGAATAGCAACTCCTTTGGAAAATAGCTTATTCACTTAATAGGTACCTCACCAGTTTGGCTTGAATTTCCCCCGCGGATCAGTCATGATTAGCCTAGTGAGCTTTAAGACCAAGTCACCCTCTTTGATCTTGCCTATCTTAATTTTCTTATTATAAGCCCGAGCTATCCTCTTTTGGTACAACTAAGAGTAATATATGGCCTTTATCTACTTTTCATCCAACAACATCAGCTGTGCCAATCAACTTTCTACCCATTGATTCTCAAGGATTTTAGATTTTAGGAGAACCCTTAATGATTGGATTTCAACCTTAACTAGTAACACAACTTCACACCCATATACCAGAGAATATGGAGTGGCTCCTGTTGACGTTCTGGTAGTGGTTTTGTATCCCTATAATGCAAATTGTAAGTAACTTGCCCAATCTTTATAATTTTCCAATATCTTGGCCAATATTCTTTTCACATTCTTATTAACTAATTCTATGGCTCTGTTAACCTATGGTTTGTAAGGGGATGATTTATGATGCTCAATTGTGTATTCTTCCAACAGAGTGGTCATTTCTATCCTAAACTGAACACCATTATCAATAATGATATGATGAGGCAACCCATACCGATAAATTATATTCTTCTTTATGAAACTGGCCATCTGTTTTGCCCCTACAGTTGTGAATGATTCAGCTTCTACCCATTTAGAGAAATAGTCAATTGCCACTATAATGTAACGATGACTGGTGGATGCTTTTGGCCTTATCTCTTTGATAATATCAATTCCCCAAACTGTAAATGGCTAAGAAGAGGTCAATCCTTGAAGTTTCTGTTGGGTTCAGTGATGCAAACGCAGCGGAAAAATTAAAATTTTATCACGTTCCCAAGCCAGGATCCATGTAATTCGACTAATTGATTAAATCTAGGGTTTTTAATCATCTTACCAAAATGCAGAAGAGGCAAGATTCTCTAGAAGGGTAAGAGGAGGTTCACACCGGTGACACCTTACCTCGAGCTTTTTGGCTTGGTTGTTCGGATCAAGACGTCTCCAAAAGGATGCGTCCTCTATAGGTATCCACACGAACAGCCCTTCACAAAACGAATTTGAGTGTGTGTGCTAGCAACCTCTTGACTGTCTTACAAATCAAGAACAAAAAGGAAAACTCTGTCTTTGTTTTCTAAGAGGAAAGAAAACGAATTTAGAGGCAAAAACAAGTATGTGAAACCCTAGAGAATATAACATATTTATAGACTCCAAGTTAGGGTTTCACTTACCAATAACCTTTTGGTAATTTTTCATTTATTATATTCTGATTTTGTTTAAAAACAAATCAAAAATAATATCTTATTTATTTATTTAAAATAACATTTATCTTAAATAAATAAACAAATAAATAAATAAATAAAACACTTTAATTATTTATTTCCACAGAGTTTATTTTGGGCTTATTAAACCTATATCCGTTTTGGGCTTGTTCTAAGTGTGTGACCCTGTAGGTTCACATAACATTGGCAGTGGGCCTAAATCTCTATTTAGGCCTACAAGTCATAAGTGACCTCTAGCAAGACATTATGACTACCCAAGTCATGTGAAGTCAATAATCCGACATAACCTAATTACAGTGAATTTTATTGTCCCTTTATCACATGATATCTTAATTGAACATAAGGCATAGAATGTCATCCTTATATAGTTCAATATTATGACTTGATTCTAAGTAGACTGAAAATGATAACTCTTTATCAATTCATTTCAGCATGGCCATGCATTTTCATTCAGTCTATCTCATCAAGGGGCCTCTAGATATCTTTCTCATATTAATGAGGGATAAATTCCTTCTAAATTACTCACATTCCTCACATAACTAATTTTATATCCAACAACATTCTTTTAATCATCTGGTTAAAGACAATGTTAGAATGTGTCAAAACATAAAATAGCTATGTAGAAATCCATGATGATTTCAAGGTCAAAGGACCGAAATAAAATTACTGTGATAAGAAGTACTTATGACAATAATCTATGTAGTATTCTCATAGTGGGTCAATCCAGTACATGATCTCTCATCATGTACCTATGAGTTGACTTAATATCTCATATTTATGATTAGTAAAACATAACCATCAGTCAACATCATACTAACCTTAATACTTTAATATTCATATAATGAATAAATGGCTAGGGATAATTAGAATAGAACTCTTATTTTAATCTAAGGGTTTTACTATCAAGTCACATACTTGATGGCCTTAGTAAGAATTAACCATTCATGTAATTATCATAAAATCAAATGATAATATAATACCTCTTTATTAATAAAATAATAAAGTCAATACATAATCACAAATGATTGACCTAGTGCATATCACTAACAGTTTCATAGAAGGCAGGTGGCTTACATCACCATAGACTTGGCAATTGTAGCATTTCTTTACATAATTCACGCAATATGCCTCTATGGTTAGCCAAAAGTACCCTTGATGGGTTATCTTTTTTAGCAAGGATTGTCCTATTCATATGAGGTCCACATACACCCTCATGAACTACTTCCATGATTTTTTATGCCTCCCCCTTATCAATACATCTCAAGTGCACTCTAACTAGCATCTTTTTGTATAACATCCCGTTATGGTTAATGAACTACTGAGATAGCATCCTTAGTGACATTCTTTCTTTTCTATCAATTTCCTCTTAGAATTGTCTTATCTCAAGATACTGCTGTAGATCATAAAACTAAGGCTTCTTTATTGAGTCGATTGACATTATTCTAATTTGCTCATAGCAAGGAATCCGGAAACCAAGGCTTCTCTACTGGGTTAACCGACATTATTCTGATCTCCTCATAGTAAGGAATCTGGGCCCTTACTAAGATAAGAGGCTTCATTTCTACTCGTCTACCTCCTTCCCATGTTGAAACTAGAGTGACTAATGCATCTGTCATATAATTCTCCTTCCGAGGTAAGTGTATGAATCTATATTGTGTGAAGGATAATAGGATCATGGCTGAATAATCCCAATACAGCTTTAACTTATCTTCCCTTATTTCCCACTCCTTGGCAATCTATTTCACTATTAGCATCGAATCCCCATACACTGTCAACTCTTTTGCCCCCAATTCCTAAATGCTTCTAGATAGAAAATGCAAGCTTCATATTCAACTTGATTATTAGTGACCTCAAATTCTAGCCTCTTTACCATCGGAATTACTTCTCCTTCTGGCGAGATCAAAATCACACCAATGTCTACCCCTCTACTGTTCACTGCTCTGTCAAAGTACATTCCATGTATGGATCTCTATTGCCCTCAGATGTTCATCTGGAAATTCTAGCTCCCGTTCTTATCCGTCATCCACTAGATTCTGGGCTAAGAAGTCAGACACAGTTCTTCCTTTTATCACCTTTTTAGTAACAAAATCTATGTCAAATTCCATAAATAGAACTAACCATCTAGCTAATTTTCCTATCAACGACGGAGTCTGCTAAAGATATCTAAGAGAATCGTGCTTAAAAATAGCTTGAATCCTGTAAGACTAGAAGTAATATTGTAACTTCTTTGTTGCCAAAATTACAGCCAAGTAGGTTGTTTCTACTAGACTATAATTAGCTTTATAGGGTAAAAGTTTCTTACTCAAATAATATACAGCATGCTCGACTCTCCCTTCTCCTTCTTGTGCCAACAATGCACCAATTGTGTCTTTCTCTATATCTAAGTATAGAATTAAGGGCTTCATTAGTCTTAGCAGCTACAAGACTGGAGGATTCATCAAATACTACTTAATAGTTTTAAAGCCTTACTGACACTTGTCACCCCAGATGATTGACTGATTCTTCTTTAAAAGCTTAAAGATTGGCTTACAAATGGTAGTCAGTTTGGCTATGAACCTACTGATGTGTTGTAGCCTTCCTATAAACCCTCTAACTTCTTTCTCATTTTATGAAGTAGGCATTTCTCTTATTGCTTTAACTTTTTTCGGATCCACCTGTATACTTTTCTGACTGACAATGTGTCCCAATAGTTTCCTAGATGTAACCCCAAAAACACATTTCTTTGGATTCAGTCTGAGGTTGTACTTTTTAGCTCTTGCCAGGAACTTGTCTAAAGCTTCAAAATGCCTTTCTCTTGTTAGAGATTTCACCATCATGTCATCTACATACACTTTTATCTCTTTACGGATTAGGTCATATAACAACGTGGTAGCCATTCATTGGGCCCTTGCATTTTTCAACCCGAATGGCATAACTGTGTAACAATAAACACCTCATTCAATGATGAAAGAAGTCTTTAATCTATTAATTACTGCCATCATAATCTGATTGTATCCTAAGAAGTCATCCATAAAGGAGTACATGGCATTGGAAGCTACACTTTTGACTAAGGTGTCAATGTGTGGTAAGGGAAAATCATCTTTTGGATAAGCCTTGTTCAAATCTCTATAGTCCACACACATCTTGACTTTACCATCTTTCTTGGGAACTGGGACTATGTTAACCAGCCACTAGGTATCATCTACCACTTCTAGGAACTTTGCTTTTAGCTATTTTTTACTTTTTCTTTTACTAGGAGAGCCCATCCTAGCCTTAATCTTCTCTTTTTATGTTTTATCAGTGTGATGTGAGAATACGTGGGAATCCTGTGTTTTATAATCTCTCTATTAATCCTAGGCATATCCTTACAGCCCCAAGCAAATACTTTCTGTCTTCTTTTAAGAGTTTCTTTCATTTTTTCTCTCTTATCAGGGGTTAAGTCATAAGTAATAAGTATATTTCTAGGGTTATCACTTGTGCCTAAATTAAATGATTCAGTTTGCACTGAATTAATGTCAAACATATGCATGAAATGATCATTACACATAACATAACCATTAGGAAACACATTATACAACTAAGCATAATCAGACTTCATTGTATTAACTTTAAAAAGAAAAATGTCATCAGTCTCAACAAAATTAGAAAAATAAAAGTCAATTGTCATCATAGAAAATATTCATAATAGAATTAAGGATAAAGGCTTCGAAGTTGAATTCCTTTTCCTAGTTAGCAGCATCCTTTAGCCCCTCTGTAGGAATGTCCTCCTCTGATTTCAAAGTCAATACCAGCTATTCTACCATGGGCTCTTTAACAATAGATTCTTTGATCCCATCCACTTATTTAATGAATATTTCAAACCCAGGGACCAGCTTTTCAGTGATCATTAAAGGCTTAAGAGCTCCTTGGTAGGGGTAATTGGCACCTTCCTCCATAAATGTTTCCCAGAGCATCTTCTTCTTCAACTTAGCCCTAATTTTGTTCTTCCCAGACATGCCCTTAGTTTCTTCCTTTTCATCAAACTCATCCTCCCCCTGAATATCCTAACCCATGCTTCAGAATCGATACCTTAAGTTCAATGAATTTTGGTAGGCCCTATTAATTCTTTCCTAGTCCAGGCATGAATTGCATGCTCTTCATCATACTAACAACCTTCAGGTTTAGCTCATCTTTATAAATCATGAAAACTTCAAAACTTGGGCTATTTGGGATCTCAGTAGGAGCTAGTTTCAATGCAGTAACTACATCTTCTGTTTCAGCCATTATAGTAACCACCCTCCCCTCATATGGAAATTTAATCTTTTAATGGACGGTGGATGGAACTCCCCCCAAAGGATGGAACCACGGTCTTCCTAAAAGAATAGCAAAGCTAACTGGAATATTGATCATATAAAGGTTAACCTAAACTTCAATAGGTCCAGTCTTAACTAAAGCCTAGAAAGTTCCGTCAATTGGCCTTTTCGTATCATCCTAAGCCTTTATAACTACATCAGAGGCTTTAAATCAGCTACCATCAAGCCCAACTTTAGTAGAATCTTCAAAGGGCACACATTGATGGTTGACCCATTATCGACCATGACACAACATATTGATTTTCCTTTCACTTCAGCCTTAATGAACAGGGCTTTACTGTGATCCCTTCCTTATAAGGGCAGGTCATCATCTATGAACATAATTGCCACCTGAGAACTTTTAGTTAGCAAGTTCACCATTTGCTCTAAAGTATGTGTCAAAGGTATCTTTTTAGGATCAATAGCCAAAACCAGTGCTTCCCGATGGGCCTGGGAGTTCATAAGTAGCTCCCAAATATTGACAAAAGTTTTCTCGTCACTTTTAGTCTTAATAATCTCCTAAGTTTTCTTATTTTTCTTTGATCCCTCTTTTGAACTACTATCCTCTTTTTCTGCCTCAGCCTTCTTCACTTCTTCCTCCCCCTCCTCTGATTTCTCAGTGGACTACGCTGCTCTCCTCTCATTGTTCTTCCATAAATCAACTGCTTATCCCTTTTCATTGTCAGAACTCTAAATATCAAGCACATTTTGGGTGTTTATTTTTCTGGTTTTTGGATTGATTATTTTGCCTAAATCGATTAAATCTTGAATCTCATGTTTCAGGTAAGTGTAGCTTTCTGTATCATGCCCAATATTCTGGTGGTACTTACAGTATAGTTTTGGGTCGACATTTGGAAAAGGAGGTTGTTTAGGTAAGGGTTGTAATAGGTTATTCTCAATTAGTTTTTCTAAGACTTTGGAGAGGGGTCTTCCCAAATTAGAAAACCTTCAGGATTGTCTTACTGTGTTGATTTGTATATTATTGCTTGGCCTGACTTTGCTACCAGATCCAAACCCTTCTTTGTTCGTAGATCTTCTACTAAAGAACTTCTTTTCTTGTGAAAGGTCTAATTCTTTCTGTACTCCAAGCCTATAC